>CM043021.1:31407993-31926379 GCA_023690525.1 Holotrichia oblita
AAAGTAAAATATACAGCAAACTTTATCAATCATTTTTTATAAGAAAGTAGCATAAAAAATGTAACAAATTCTATTTATAAAAGATATGCTATCCAGATATACATACTTTCAAAAGTCTCTTAAAACCTAGAAACTATGGTTACCCTACATTAGATTAATAGTGGGTTGTGTATGTGAGTAGGTAATGCAACCTCTTTTGGCTGCGACATATAAGATCTATTGTGAGCACCCTTAATATTTTAATTCTAATTGATCTCCAAGACTTCCTGAAGAAGTCTAGGACTTTCGTGGAGGCTATGGTTCTAATCTCGCCTGGTTCTAGGTGTGCCTGTTCGAGGTAGTAGTGCCTTTGCCGAGCCACCGCCTCGCAGTTGCATATAATATGTTTAGTCTACCTTGCCCATCTTCTTCAGGTGATATCTCAGGGGACGTGGTCAGTGAGTAAAGTCGTAATGGTGCTGAAGTCTCTTCTGTTGAGCTCCAGCGGAGATCTCACCTTGTTCACTGAAAAAGTAATAAACTTTTCTAATTATCTTAGTTTTGGACTTCAGTGCGAGATTATTTATTCACTTTCCCACTGTTGGAGATGAGCTCTTATATGGATTTTGGTGTAACTAACAGGAGATGGTTCTGGTCCAATATATCGGAAGACCGCACTTTTCTTTGCAAGACCATCGGCAGTTTCGTTGCCCTTATACCCTCAGTGACCTCTTAACTAGATAAGTGTAACTGTGTTTCTTTGGGCCAGAGCATTGAGAGTGAGCAGACAGTCCCAGATTAGTTTAGACTTAACGGTATAGGCCCTTAAAGCCTTTAGTACTGACTGACTGTCTGAGAAAATATATATGCGTGCACCTTCTCAGACATTCTTGGGCACATTGTTTGATGGCATACATTTATAAAAATTGTTCAGCTAGTACCCAGCGCAGCGCCACCGAAACCATCTCGGTCTGCGGATATTATTCAACTTTCCACTGATGCCACTATGCCCCCTGAATCGGTTTTGAATCCGTCTGTATACTAGCATACGAACGGCTCCTGTAGTTTAGGTCAGCGGAACTCCCATGTTTGGCGGCCTTGAATTACTGACTAAATCTCTTAACTTAAAACTTGTATTTTGTTCGAATCTGATGGCGTCTATCATTGTTTTCCTCTTTACCTGCAGACACAAGGGAATTAAGTTTAATAGGGCCTCAATCATAATAATAGAGATAGAATAAAGAAATATCGCATTCGGTTGTTTCTTTTTCAAACCCATATTTTTAGCACAATAGTTCTGTGCATTTTAAATGAAAACTAAACCGTTATTAGGTAATTCGAGTATCTTAGTCTAACATTAAATATTACAACGTGTATTTTAAATAGCACAGTGAGTCGTTCATATAAAATTTATTTTGGATATTTATTTATAGAATAATCGTCTTTATCATTGCAATAATTTTAATAAATCAATCAAAATATTTCACCTGGATGATACGATGATGAATTCGACAATCACTATTTCATAGAAAACATTATAACAAAGATAGCTTATGATTTGGTAGATATTATATTCGATATAGCTAGTATAAGTGCTTTTAATGAGAATGGAATTATTTTATCAATTTCAATGTCATTCAAGTCAATGTAACTTATCATATCTAGATTACGTCGTTTCCTTGCTTCTTATGTGTCAAAGCATAAGCGAAAACGATCATAAATGTTCCAGAAATTGGAATGTTTGATTAAAATTTGTGGGAGCATTACGATTAAAATTTCCCAGGCAAAATAATGTCTCGAATCCTACATTTTCCACACAACATCTTTATAAATAAAGTAAAAAATAATCATATTTTGTTTACTATTACAAAAAGCTCTGACATGCTAATTTAATTTTTTGCTATAGTTTTTGTTGACCCTAATTTTATATGTTCAGTTTACTAGCCTGGGATATATGACGTCAAAGACCTATTTTTTTTTAATAGAGCCACCTTACTTCTGTCAAAAATAAATAATGGATATAGAGTTTAGCAATATTTTGTGGTATTTAAAATTAGAAGGTTTAGAGAATCAAGCGTGTAATGTTAAGAATGGATATTGCAACATATGATGTAAATATATCGGTTACATTTACAAGCTTAACATCTAATCTACAGTGAAGCGACTGCTGGAGAGGCAATGGCTGGACATATTAATCACGATTTAGTGTAGTTAAAATATTAAAAATAAAACCTTGTTCAACTCTCTAACAAGAAATATTGTGTCAGCAAAATTGCCCAATACTTATAGGAATAGTGTAACGTTCGTACTATTCGAACCTACTATCCATTGTTGTGAACAACTGATATTTTATTAGAAAGTGAAAATAACAACAGGAATATAGGTAAGCCATAAAATAGTTTAATATTTTAAGAAAAGATAAATCGTATCCATTTTTTTTTTGGGACTGCACGGGCGGAAAAACCGTAAAGGCAAGCTCGGCCATAAGGAAGGCCTATTGTGCCCGCGTGCTGTTTTATTCCTCTTAGCCAGGTTGCACTCGGACAAAGAAGTCCACAACCTGGTCGAGTTTTTCTTAGTCCGGGATCGTCCAAAAAAGCCCAACCACGAAGTAACTCCGCCTCTCCTGTCCACTGTCGAGCAGTCGGCAAAAGATAGATTAGAATTTCGTCCGCATTCCCACAGTGTCTACACAGTGGAAAGTTTACTATGCCCATGCGATGCAGGTGTTTGTTCAGTGCGTAGTGACCGGTTAAGATTCCTGTGAGTAACCTCAGCGTGACTCTACTCATAGAGACTGCCTTACGCAGTTTTTTCTCATACGGGCGAATCCCGAGTGTTTTACAGTATCTCATGCCGGCAATGGCAATGCCTGGCAGCGAATTCGGATCTGACAAAGGCTTTGATGCTGCCATGAAGTTTCCACATGTAGGTTCTGGACCCACGGTGGTCCCTCACTGGCACCTCTAGCTAATTTGTCGGCCGTTTCATTACCCATGATTCCAAAGTGACCCGGTACCCATCTCAGCGTGGTGTTGTGACGTTCCGCCAGTTTTGCGAGAGTCCTGTGGCAGTGTAGCACTACCCCGGAGTCAAACTTGACAGCCTGTAGCGCTCTAAGGGCAGCTCGATGGTCAGAGAGAATTTCCACTGCTCCATCAACCTGCGAGCTACTTAATATGCCTTCCGCGTAGGTCTGGATTGCGATTACTTCGGCTTGGAAGATGGACGCAGAGCTCCCTAGGCTCAAAGCTTCACCGTCGGTTTCACCATCTCTCCAAATTCGGATACCCATGCCGTTAGGCGTTTTAGAGGCGTCCACAAACCGGCGAGATATCTCGCGTCTTGGTTTATGAACGAGAGCTTTTACCAGTCTTTCTACTGGTGATGTTTATATTGTATCCTCCACTGAAGCTAAAAGCGGGCGACACCTTGGACAGTGTCATGGACAGTGATACTGTCTGCTCTATGTAGGTGAAGATGCTGGTATGATCTCCCGTTTTACCGGAGAAACCCCTGCATCCACTTCGTTTTGCTCTGTAGGTCCTAGGACTGCTTCCGACCCCAGAACAAGCTGCAGCGGAGGATGCCTAAGGATCGCCTCCTTCGCCGAAGTCGGCGTCGAGGATATGACTCCAGTGATGCCTAAACAGGCAATCCTTTGGACTTTACTGAGTACGTTGGCCGCATAGCCCAAACTAGCTTTGTGCCACCTGACCAACGATGCATAAGTTATAGAAGGTACTATAACTTTCGTGTACAGCCAAAATGGTATCCATACAAAGTGATACAGAACCAAGTTTATGATTATCAACTTCATAAGATAATTTTAATTATCAATTTCTTAATTATTTGATGTAGGAAAAAACAAACACCAAAAACTAAACACCGATGCGTATCGACAGCAAGTTTTTGGTGTTTAGTGAGTTGAAGTATTTAGTGTTCAAGGTACCCTATATAAAAAAATCAACCGTTTTTGAGTTCAATTTTTGTAAATCTAGAGCCCACTGCAACGGTATGTTAAACATTCTGTATATATTGAAGAATTGCAGCTGAAAATCTCATACTTAGCGTGTTATTAACTCAAATATGAAGTATCAAATTTACGTTTACAAACTTATGTCTGTGTGTACAGGACCCTCTAAAATTTCAAAGTTCAAGTCAACGAAATTCACTTTTTTAAAATAGAACATCTATTTTGTTTTTTTTTCTCAATACACTTAATAATTCTGTACCATTAATTATCGAATACATTATGCTATATGTTTTATTAAAAAAAAGTGAGTTTCATCAGTGTGAACTTAGTTTAGTGTTGACGTATTTATTAAAATTGTACTAGTAAAAAAGTGTGTTTAATCTACGGTCGAAACTTTACGATTTGGAAATTCGTATTTGCAGCTTGTACAGGCGCACCAAACAATGATATCTTAACCTCATTTTTATGGAAATAATAGAATGAAAAATTAAAATAAAACAAAAAATCCTTATAAATTGTTAAAATTGCAAACAGCGAATAGGTTCGGTAACTAAATTAAATTTCGTGTTTATTTAAAATCTACGTATAGATACCGCTACAAGTTTAATTTTTAAATTTATTAAATTAAATTAAAAACCTCTTCAATTACTAAAAGGGACAAATAACAATTTAAATAAAAATTAAAATTAACAAATTATGTGTTTGTGTATGCGTTTCTTCTTTCGCTAGCAAAAGGTCGAATCTGGTAGTTTAGCTAATACCCCCGAGTAGTTGATGTTAATCGGATGTCATACAATAGGCCACCAGTGGTTTAGAACATGTTATGATTGCCTTTATGTTTCAGAAGGTGTTCTACACGACCTCAAAATGTAAGAATAAATATTGTGTTGCTGTGCAGAGTTCTTATATGTCGTAGATTACATATGTATTGCCTCATAATCCATAAAGTACGTCACTAATGTGAAAGTGTCTATATGTATATAGTACATATGTTCAAAAGTCAACGTTCATTCTAACATCTTCATCAAATTCCCCTCCACATACTTGAATCTTGTGATAAGGATTCATATATACAGAACCTTTTTGAAAATTTGTCAGACTAGCTACTGGTACATAGTTTTTAATATTATTTTGGCAACCGTTTTCAAGAACTTTAGGGAAAATATGTTATGCAAAACAAGTAATTTTGAAAATCTTCATGGCCACCCATTCTCTTGTTTTTAATTTTTATAATATCCACTCCTCGCAATTTGAAGCAACAACTTTAAAATATTTGGCAAACTAGAATGTTTTGTCTATCTTGTGCACTACTATACAGTTTGACATGAAGTAAGTTTAAGATTTCTGTTTAGTTAATACCTATATCTTCACTTGGAGTTCTCGCTTTAAATTCTGCACCTTTGCTAAAAAATGTTGGCAGCTGTTAGTGTACTAGTCACTCTCCTAAGCCCGAATATAATCATTCAGTAGAGTAAAATTTCCTAACAGTTTATCATTCACATTATTACTAGTTTTTAAAGTAAGTGCAGATATGTGTAGCTGTTCTTCTAGTAAACGACTCCTAAGAAGTTTCATAAGGATTTAGTTTTAACCACTTTCTTCCTCATCATCGTCGTCATCAGTGTCAATAAAAATGTCTTCGGCTATATAAAAATTATCTATAAATTAGATGTCATAGCTAAAGGACATCCTTGCGTCGCCACCTCAGTATTCAATCCAGCTAGGTTAGATTGCATATCGAATTAACATTAGAGACTTGATTTTTGTAACTTACTTAACAATCTAAAGCTTTAGTATTTTGCATTGTTTTAAGCATGAAAACTATATTCAAACACGTCATCATTTTTCAAAATATATTTGTTTTCACTAATTGTAAGATTAACATAAAAGTTAAAATCAGCACAGTATTATAACAAGCTGAAGCATGTTAGCACTATTCTGTGAAGGGCGGCGTCAACTCTAAAGAATACGCTGTCACAAATTCTAGAGAGAAATACAGAATTCTAATAAATTATTTATCGCGGAATATACTAAAATTGAAACTTCTGGAATCGATACGTGCAGATATCAAGGTTGCAGCCAGCGGAATAATTCATTTATTTTTTTTGTGTGTCGTGTCGGTGGGTGGATTATTTGTCTGGCTATCACTGTTCTAGCGGTGTAGTTTTGAAATCTTTGTGACAGCATCATATCACCCTTTATAATGCCGCGCTGTTAATCACTTTGCTCCCAATAGCGAATGGTAAGTCGATCCGGATTTCAACCCTTTGAAAAAATGCAACCGTCCCTCCAGAGAATCGAAACCTGGCTCCTATCGTTCTACCACAACGATAGTCAGCCGCCTAACCACTGCCGTTATCGACTCGTTTAATTATCATTTAATTATTGAAGTGGTCTGGCAAAAAAACAAATGAAATGTTATTGAACTGTCACGCTTAGTTAAGAAAGTTTGTAAGAGTGTTCCCCATAAGTGTTATGTGGAATTTTCAAGAATAGAAAACCGTGCAATCGTCATTACACTGATTAAATTGGCTTTTGTATGAAATGAGTAAACTTTATACGACTTAGTATTAGTACGATATACAAATTGACTTTTAAGATAATAATACATACTGGATACATATTAGATTTGTATAGATTTGAATTCTTTTTCTGCTAATTTAGGAAAGATGAGTGATGAACAAGGGGAAAGATTCCATCGAGATATTGCGTCGTGATGGAAGGTTACTCCTGGTTTCCCTGGTTTATAAGAAAAAAAGGAAGAAATGCCTATATTTATGCAAAACTTTGAAATACTAGCAACATTTCTTTGTGTTTTTGTATTCTTGATACTAATTAAACATTCTAGTATTTGTTATGTTAAGATTTTTGTACTTATCTATTTTTTTATAACTTCTGTTTAACAAAATTTGTAAATACAATTATTATTTATCTACTAACGGAGTACAATTATAACTAGACTCGGCAAAGAGGCGCAATTTCCAATGCAGTGTAGTGAGCACCATACAGGGATGCCACGGAAACTCGAAGCTTCCGTATCAAAGCATACTTGTTCTGTATTATTCCACTGGTTGTTGTACACACATATTTAGAACATTTTACATTTAGGTACGTTTCTGAAACGGTGTATTTCGAAGAAACTAAAAAACGTAATAGCGAGGATGCCGAATTTAGAATACGAAGTGGATATGTGTTAGATGATAAGTGTTATATGACAAGGTGGAATTCAGATTTTCTCAGTTATAAGCTGTTTGTTTTATTTGATGTATCGATACAAGACCCATTTTTTCTTCAGTAGGTATTGAAAATACATTTAAAATTGTCGATAAGCTAGTGTTATCTTCTAACTTTTGAAATTTTTAAAAAAAATTGTTATATGTTGTTATTTGAAAGTGATTTCTCAACAAATATACTCACTATTCTTTCGTAATGTAAGTGCAATAACTAGATTATTTACATAAAATTAGACATTATTATTTAGGTTACTGGAAATTCTTCACTGGATCTCTTGGTGCAGAAGTAGTTAAAACTTGTTTGGTGTTCAGTGGGTTAAAGTTAGTTTAGTGTTCTAGGTTACTGGAGTTGACTTTACCGAAAATTGAACACTACTCAATGAATTACTTAGTTATTTCGTTATTCGTGTACTTGAATTAGGTTTTTCCTATTTCATTGCTACATGTTTGTATTTTTAACCGTTCACCTATAGAGTGACTTGCACGTCTTTACACTTTTGAATTTTAGTTTATTTAGAATTATGTTAAAAATACCATTTCTTTTACTACATTAGTCGATATTAAGTAGATCTAAATAAAAACATATTGTTTTGAGAATATTATATATGTATGTATGTTTCATTTAACGAAACAATACTTTTATCTGAACAAGATAACCAGTATTTCCCCTGGCACTTATCGGTACTGGTTGATTGTTGTTTGTGACATTATATACAATGTAGGGAATTGCAAATATATCTAAAAAACTTGACAGTACTGTTGTAATTTTATTGCTCCGTAGTATGCTTTCTGCAGTAACAACCAATAATACTCATTGTCATGAGGGCTATATTTCATATCTTTTCATGTCATTACGTAATTGAGAGTGGTTGTTACGTATATCTGTAGTTTTTCTAGATTCTTTGATACGTGGGAATATGGTGAAAATTTGCGGAAGACCTGTCGAGTATTAAATAATAGTAGTAAATTGTAATAGGGCATGTTTGTATTACCAATATTTTGTATTACTCTTAATATAATAGATTTATTTACAATACTCAGAGATACATCATCAAATAAACACGTTTATTTAAATAGTTTCTTTATTTATAAATATAGCAAAATTAAAGGTATTTGGATATATAACGAATAAATATTATTCAGACCATTAAGTAAATACATAAAATACTTTTCGAATTTTATCACCTGTACAATAAATATATCACGACCATAACGCTGTACAGACTACTACAAAACCTGCTTTTTATTCCATTGTTATTATCTAATATTTTGTCTGATAAAAAGCTAGTAGACGAGCTTGTATTATTATTGTCTTGAAAACTGGTATTAGTTGTAGATGTGCTTTCTCCAACAACTGACTTGATCCAAGAAAGGAAATGAGAAATTTCGCTATAAATGCCGGGATATTTTGGAGATCCACAACCAGTTCCCGTTGATACTATTCCAGTTAGTAGACCATCACACACTAATGGACCACCAGAGTCGCCCTTATCAAAAATATTAGTTAAAAATTAATTTTATTTTGTAAAAAAATATTTTGGCTTACTTTACATGCATCCGTTCTACCATTTGGGTGGCCAGCGCAGAGCATTCCTTCGGATAGTGTTACGTTTGGGTTGTACATACTTTGACATGTGCTAAAGTTAACTATGTTCACTTCTGTTATTAAAAGTATTTCGCTAACAACGTCGGAGCCCTGAAAATATAAATTAAACTGCTTAGCCAATATAGTTTGAAAGATATATAGACATTTGCGTGACGTTGGACAAAAGAATCTAAATACTATTTACTGACCACATTTTCTATATTACTTTTTTGTAACAATTGAAGCTGTTACTTATGTACCAACGAGTATCAGATTATGATATTTTATTAGAAGTGTGAGACCTAGATAAGTATGGGTGAACGTAGTATGTGTTCTGATGTGCAAATAGAATTACGATGAATACAAGATAAGTGGCAGCTAATGTAATAGGATAGATTGTAATAGGTCAGGATAAATATGGATTCTTTATACACTTTTATCTACCTTATGTTTCACGTAAAGCAAATTTAAGAAAACATCATGTATATTCTTTACTTTTGTGGACAATATGTATATATTTTTTAAGTGTGGTGGGCGCTTAGTTGCACTGACTCCGTAAGTTGTATCGCTTTTGTAGTTTGTAAATTGTGTTCAAATTGCTTTGCGACAGCATCATATCGCCTTTTATAATGCCGTGCTGTTAATCACTTTGCTCCCAACACCGAATGGTAAGTTGGTCAGGATTTCAACTCTGACAAAATGTCGCCGTTCCTCCAGAGAATTGAAACTCGGCTCCTATCGTTCCGCCACAACGATAATCAGTCTCCTAACCACTGCAACTATCGACCCTTCTAATATTATTATATATTATATTATTTACCGTAAAACAAATCCAAAACAAAAATATTGAGCAGACTGAATGTTTTTAAGCTGTCGGGGATAATAGAGAACAGTTCTATGCGTGGTGGTATCGTAATGACAAATTAAACTGGCAGGAAAATTATAGCTTTTTACAGTAGATGTGAGACGTTGATAAACTAAGCGAGGGCAAAATTAAATCATATTTATTCTAATGATAAATCAACATAAATTGCATGATATTTCCTTAGATATAAGTACATTCTTCGAAACTAGAAAATAAAAAGCTTGGTGGTCAAACAAAAGTAAAATGAATACTGAAGAAGTATGAAAGAAGATGAAGAAGAGACGTCATCTCTGGAAGGAGATGAACTACCTCAGGCCATGCATGGAGGACCAGAGAAATAATTTCATCATCAGCACAATTAAAATAATCTAGAATCAAAAAATTGCCACTTTTGGTAATTTAAATTGGATGATGAAGCAATCAGAGGTATTCAATGAAAAAATCTTTGGAAGAAAAACATTATATATGTAGATGTAGTAATAATTGAACTTAGTGGACTAGGCGGAGTTGGCAAGCGACGTTAATATCAAATTTTTTTGTTTGATATTTTCCATGTCTGTCTTATTATATATTTTAGGAATCTATCCTAAAACATCTAAGTATTTGCTCAATTAAAATTATACTGTGAAATTGCTTTGATGAAAGTTATATATGCTAAGTTTGAACAATACTACAAATGCAAAGATGCCAGCAGCTTAATGTGACGTGCAAAGCGGGACACAGTGTATAATCCTTTCTAAATTAAATGCGATTTTTTCACCGAGAAATCTTCATTAAGCAAATAATGTCTGCTTTAACGCGAGTTAAAGCAAAGAAGCTGAAAGAGATTCGCGTTTAATTTGAAAAATATAGTACGCGCTTAGGTAATACTGAACCTATTTTTCTACTAGAAGTGTAACATGTGTAGTGAGTTTATTTTAAGTGATTGTGTTACTGTAGTAAAGACAATAATATTTTATAACGAAGATACTGAAATGAATACAATCAGGACATAGTTGTACGAAAACAATAAGTTGTCTACCAAACAATAACAAGATGCGATAGAGTAACTTTTGAACTTACATATTCTTCGACTCCCCATCCACTTACAAAGCATATTCCAGAACTAATCGAATCGTTTCTTAAATGTATAGTTCTTATTAAGTGATTGACATCTACAGGAAAACTTTCATCTACCTGAAATTTCATAGAAAATTAACACAACTCAAATAATTTTAGCATCAATATTATACTAACCTCTATGATTGCAATATCATTAGCCATACTATATTTATCAAACTCAGAATGAACTGTAATCAGAGACGCATTTCTATAAACACTTTGATTAGTGATGGGTAATGTTAATTGTCCCACAACTACGCTGACGACAATAGGTGGTAAGAGTCCTCCCCATGTGTAATACATACAATGAGCGGCCACTAAAACGTGCTTCGCTGAGATTAGTATGCCACCGCAGAAATGCACGTCATTATAAGATCTACGTAATGAAACCTAAAAAAATGTATAAGATTGTTGCTATGCAAAAAGCCCTCTTTATATTTCAGAAAAGTAAATTTACTTGGTAGGGAATTTCTCCTTCTGTTGCAGGTCTCCCTCCAATAATTCGGTTGTCTGTGCCACAGTGCAGACCTATGCCAACAAAGATAAAATTTTAGTAGCCTTAAAAATATAAGAACATTTGCATAAACTGTAATCGATATGAAAACGGAAACTTTGCGTGATTTCAGATAATGGAATAAAACAATAAAAGTAATAGATTACTCCTTGAGATAATCATTTGAGTAAACATGGGATTATTTTCACTGACATAGATGCATAATAGCAATGGCGTAACAATAAGTCAAGTTACAAAATAATTATTTAATAAACCAATACATTGTATATTTAAGCAATTGCTGTTTATTTTCAGTTTTGTACTTTTGCGGCAAATACAGTAGACAAGAAATAACTGAAACTTTGCAATGAATCACGTCTGCAGCTTAGTAAAATTAATCTAGGTAACATACATATGTGATAATTGCGAAGCGTTCGGTAGGTGTAATGTGGATCACGTCAATGGAAAAGATTTAATAAAATCAATGGTATTTTTGTTTTGATATCACAAAGCATGCTGTCATGCAACCATGATAAACAATCATAGTAGTTTTAATAAGTTGATTTACTACGCGCAATTAAACTATTGTAAAGGCCAGTCTTAAACTTTATTTAATTTATTGTTTCATTGTTTTGTTTGAAGTGCCAGAGAACCATTAATGGGTACACGGAAAAAAGGAAATTGCTAAAACAGTAAAATTTATTTTATGAGGTATTTATTTCAAGCTAGTTTCAAGGTTTGTTGTTCATCGAATTGACAATACAATGATATTTTGTCTCGGCAAAAATAAGTTGATTGAAATATATACATACTTATGAAACGGAGAGTATAGGAGAGAAAGAGGAAAATTGTTGTAAGGTGTTTTAGTAGAGATAACTCACTATTAAATAGTTTTATACTGATCTGCAGTAGCTTCATAATTCTTCAAAATACTATGAATCTATAACTTTCTAGTGATGAAAGTTAAACGATGAGATTAGTAGTTAATACGAAAAACTCCAAGACCATTTATATTCTAAGAGGAAATGAAACTAAAGGAATTACACCGAATTATTTCTGTATTCGCATATTGTATGTAATGGAGTGTTGCAATCATTATGTATTCACAAAGTCAAGAACTTCCAAATTTTTAACTAAAATCGTATAAAAAATTTACATGTTATGTAGTAGATAGCTATGCTTTATTACGTCACTTTTCACGCTTATTGTTTAAACTGTATGATACTGCTTGAAAGTAAAGTCCATTCTTCGGTTTTTGTTCCCAGCATAGCAGTTAGCGTTGAAGTCGGGCAAATCTTATATAAATTGCTTTTCGATAGATAACATTGCTAAGGCCGGCAGTCTTCCTTTATTCAAAGAACTTTGCAAGAATGTTTTTATTCGCTTTAATGTTGAAAAACTTCGTTCCGGTTCGGCTGTGGTCATTGGAATAGTTATTAAAATTTGTAAGAGAGCAAAGGTGGCAGAAAATATATAATGAAGGTATTATCTGTTATGAATTTCAACAGATGAATAGCACCACTTATGTTCCTAAAATCAGGTCTTCTATAAATTAATTCTAACTCTGTCTGCAGGCGAACTTTATCAAGAAATGGGTATACCTCTACTGTAGCTTCTAAATGTTCAATAGGAAATTTTTTCTCCATTTGTGGAAATCTGTCTGCCGCAAACAGAATGGAAGCATTCAAATGGTTGGTAAATGAAAATCTTTCTTTTACATGGGTGATTATAGTATCATAAACTTCCTTGACTGCAACAGTTTTGGAAATATATGGATTTTCATGTATACGGCGTCTTTTAGTATGAACAGCATAATTTTCTGAAATTTCACTTTCAATTGTCTCTATATTATTTCTTTCGTTGTAAATAACATTCTCAAAACATGTTATGGCTGCGTGTATTTGTACCGGGTCGGTTACTGTTTTTTGTAGTTGATTATGCAAAATATCAGCATGCGGTAATATGCGATGAAAGACTATTAACCAAAACACAAACTTTGAATCCTGCAACATACGACAAATGGCAGTCGCTTGATTAATCGTTACAGTTTGTCTTGAAGTGACCTCTATCTTTTCCATTCATTCTATCAACGATTCACGATGGTCATACACCGTACTTACAGTTCTGCTTTTAAAATTCTATCTAGTGGCAGAGGAACGAGGAACTCTTTGACCGACTATTTCATCTAAAATTGCTACTCTTTGCGGCGAATGCGAAAAAAAATTGCGATCTCACTTGAATTAGAAAAAATGCTCTCACTTCTTGATTCTGACTAGTTGCTTGAGACAAAATCAAGTGGAGTTGATGGCGTAACAATGAACATAAAACGCATACTTATAAGAATTTTTGATAAGGGTTTGCACACTTGAATCACATCCACTCATTACACTTGCGCCATCATAAGTTTCTGAAATTAATTTTTCCGGTTTATCTGTCACTTGTTTTAAAATAGATCTTATGCATTCTGATAATTTGACCGCATCATGATCAGAAGGATTAGCAAAACACCAAAATCTCTCAACTGGTGTACCATCTGCTAGAATATATCTAAATACCACAGTCCTTTGATATTGATTTACTACATCTGTAGTTTCATCAGCTATAATGGCGACATATTCAGTTTTCAAAATTTCTTTTTTAATACGATCTTGAGCAAACTGCAACATACAATCCAACAGTTCATTTTGAATAATTTTTGAAGTATCTTTAAAATCAATAGAATTTTCAAGATGATATTTTAGTTCTATATCTAATACCGAACTGAAATTTAATCAAACTTCTGAGAATTCCGTGATAGGAGCAATCTTTCGTTTCATCGTGGCCTCGAAGTGCCAGCTCAAAAGCTCCGCAAAACTTAATGCAATCAATAATTTTTGAAAGAACATATCTATATTTTATTACTGGTTCAATTTGTTGTTGAATATTTCGTCTGCATGCACTGTCGAGTTGTTGTCGTATATCTACTTTTACCAGCAGCTTCATCTCTAATTGAGCATTAATGTGAGCTTGATGCGCATTCTGATGTTTTTTTATTTTTTGGGCCAAGTGACTCAGATCTGTCACTCCAGTTTTTGACCAAGACGATGCTGCAGCACTGCGACAAAATAACAAGCAAGGGAAGCAAAAGAAACTGTTACTAACGCTGCACCCACAAATCCAATCATTTTTTTCGTATAGGTATGTATGTTCTTTTTAAATTTTCTTGTAAAGTCTCTAGATTTGCCCTCTGTAGTTTGTGTCAAATTAAGTTCTGGTTTTGGTCTACCCACATTTTTAACTTGAATTTTTTGTTCATACCTTAACGAGTTAAAATTGTCTTTCAAATATTGTACAGTAAAACTGTTCGCATCCCTAATTCTTATTTACATGAATATAGGTAACGGTTTATCTGTCAACGAATCGAACACACACAGGAGCACTGTAAATTTCTGCGCCAGCTCATATGAAATCTGCCGTACTCTCTCCACCACCGCTACGTCCTTTATGCCGTTAGACACCGACAAAATCAAGGTAGTCCCGCCTACTGGGGCACATGCTCCGTCGATTGTTTTTTTTTTTAGTTTCTAATCGAGGATTTGTTTATTTTATTATTTTGTAATTGAGGATTTGTTTAGGGGGTTCACGTCCCCACGTGCTTCTATACAGAAGCCACCACTGACATTATGTATGTTAAGTTCTGAGCGTGAGACTTGGGTTGAAGTTACTACGATCATTTATTCCACAAAGTATTTAATGATAATAATAAATTAATTCAAGTAGTACAATAAAGAAGTTATTAATTCCTTGGAAGCGTGTGACAAAATTATTCCAAACAGTTACTACATTTAATTTATATTTCTAAAATGTTTGGAGGTTTGAGCCAAGTATCTTATAGTATCAAATTAAATTGTTTGAGAAAAGCAAAGTATTTATTTATCCATCCATAAACAAAAATGCTGTTAGTATCTTATAACATTTTTGAATTTTGGATCCGTTATCTGGTTTTCAGATTCGCAATCCGAGTAGGGGTCCGGATGATTCGGATATTGGATCTGGATCTAAAGTTTTGATAACGGATCTGGATAATATATAACTTCAAAATCTGGCAGCACCA
Source organism: Holotrichia oblita (assembly GCA_023690525.1). Lineage (NCBI taxonomy): Eukaryota > Metazoa > Arthropoda > Insecta > Coleoptera > Scarabaeidae > Holotrichia > Holotrichia oblita. The sequence goes on from CM043021.1 coordinate 31,423,319, forward strand.
TTCAACAGCACCGATAAACAAGATTTTTATTTGATCGAAATAATATTTCGTTGAATGAATAGTTTCTTTTTGTGTATCAATAAGCAAAAAAACGTGGGTAAAATATTTTTGTTATGCCACTGTATGACAGAAATAACATTCAATAATATGAATTTGTTTAGATAACACGAATTATATTATGTAATAAAAATGAGAGATTTGGTTGTTCAGATAAGTAACAGTCAAAATAATACTGATACTCTTGGTATAATAGGTCAAGTACACAGGAATTACTAGACATAAATACATATAAACAATCCTTTTTAACCTCATTTAAAAAGCAGTGTAGTAGTTTAATTTAAAATTAAAATGTGTATATTGAAATTGAATTTATTGTAATCAACATTGTCATCTATTTACCATTTACTGTTTTCTTTTTGAGACCAATAACATAGCATACAATAAGTAAATAATTGACTAATTAAAGTTGCGTGTTATTTAGTTTCACCCCAATATTTGCAATTTTTATTTATTGTCTTGTACATGCATTTAATTTTTCTATGCTCACAGTTTATTAAAATGTGTTCTTTTACTTTGTAGTGTTACAAATCTATGTATTATTTGTATATTATACAGGAATTGCTACTAATCGGTTTTAATCTCTTTAGTATTAACATTCCAAAGCTTGAGACATTCTTCATTGGATCTATTGGTGCAGAAATAAAACAGTAAACATTTCAACCCACAAAACACCAAAAATCTTTTTACTGGAAACCGACGCGTTTCGACTGCAAAGCTGTCATTATCAAAGCAATAATAAAACTAAATTAAAATCTACAAATAACAAGTGACCTAAATGTTATGCACGGTCAATCAGAAAACAATGACGAATGCGGGATAGGGCCGTTGCCACCGTTCATTACACAGGACTTATTTTTATATATTTTTATGTATTTGTAAACTTTTGAAAACATTTAGAAACTTAAAATTGTTTATTTGTCTAATTAATTTAACATTAGTATGATCGATGTTGTGATCTATTTCAAAAATGTGCTGGGCAACGCTTGATTTCTCAATTCTATTAAATCTAAATCGGGCAAACCAGGAGAGTAGTCTCGAGTCTCTAGATTTAAAGAGCATATGGCTAATCTTTCCTGGCTTCTCTGGCTGTCGAAATGCGTCTGTGTTTTAGAAGAAAGTTTTTTGATGTTTGGTGGATTGAAGTGTTTAGTGTTCAAAAGCTTGAGTCTAATAGATTAAATATATTTATCATTGCTTTGCAAAAGAATGAATACAAAGTTCAAGGTGATTTGGATTAAAGTTATGACATTATGTAGATATCCATTTGGACGCGTTTATTAGTTGAAGAGGTGGGAAATTATGCAGGCATATTTGAATTCCCAGATACATTGGCGTTTGTTGTTGAATCTATATACACCAAATATCGAAGGAAGCATATTATATATACATGGCCATTGTTATCAACCACAAATATCACTATTTATTCAAAAAATTATTACAGTCAATATTTTAGATATATGTATTTCAGAAATTTGGGCTTTATACAATGAACAATCATAATGTTTGGTTTCAAACGATATGTTATTTAAAAATTAAAACGTAAAACAAATGTGTTTCCGAATTAGTCAGCTAGTTGATTTATCAAAGTGACCACAAAATTTGTAAGATCTGTAGGTAAAATCGCTTTAAAGGTGATGCGAAGAAGATTTATTTTAGTAATATTCAAGACATTTTACATCCATTTGGATGAAATTTTAAGTGGTCGAATTGGTCGATTTTGGAGTATAGCTTCCTCGAAAAATGCATTAGAATAACTCTAAGCTTTGCCGATATAAATATGTAAAAATTTAGTTCACGCTAGTTCCGACAACGTAAACTATATTTTGAGGTGTCATATGTTTTGATTACTCAACATATTTAACTGGTAAAACCTGAATTTAAAATAAATAACTAATACGTACTTGAATAGAAACAATTAAAGAGAGCAAGTATCCAAATTAATTTAATGCTGTTCATCTTGGCCGTATCACACTTTTAAAACTATTATTTAAAATGTAGTTTAATGTTACTCGTTACTACTGCAAAAATATCACCGCAAAGGAGCTGTTATAAAGAAAATCTTATCTTGCTATCTATTCATATGATTATGTACACGGCTGGAGCATTGAATTATTTTAATAACGATTATTTTAATCTTTAAAAAAGTCTTTAATATAGGGACATTTTGCAAATACAACGGAATAATGGAGAATTTAAATTTCGTCAGTGTAGATATTGTAAAAGGCATAATAATAGAAATAATGGAAATGTTTAGATAATGTAATTTTTATTATCAATGAATTGTTACCTAGCCAGCTAGAGTACAGTTGTATTTGCTGTCGGTGAAGTAACTCAATGAAATTGTTTAAAGAGTGAATAAGTTATCATATGAACACGTTGATTTATAATTGGTAGTATTATGGACATAAACATATATTTAAAGAAAGCTACAATAATGATTTCTAAGATCAAGTTACCTACTTCAGGATTTAATTTAGTTTATAATTCAATGCCGCTAAGTTATTATTAAACATAAGCTGCAATAAAAACATGCTAAATTCTGTAAATATAGGTATATAAAACATCGTCACGACGAGATTTAGTTAAACTGATATAGACAAATAACAAGTATTGTGATTTGAAGTGAGTGTTCTATTATAAATTATAGATCATATCAAGTTTATCCAGAAACATATTCAGATAGCTTAAGATACAAAAGCAAAATTTGTTTGTAGTGATGCGTACTACATCCTAATAATCCTCTAAAATATGCCGAAACTGAAATAGCTATTTAAAACTTATCTCGAAATATATCGAATTTAGAAAAAGAGCACGTGACTTCCTTACAATTATTTTTATATTCAGTATTTAAAAGAAGTAGATTTTGTTACAAACATGCGACTTTGAAGAGCCCTGATTTAAAAAAAAACAACGGAAACCAATTAATCGTCATGGTTGTTTCCTAAGGGTTCAAAGTAACTAGAACATTATGCATACATACACAGAATTAACATGGTTATTGTCCACTACTGGTTCCAGTTTCACTATTATTATCAGTAATTACTACAAGCGTCAAAAATCACTCGTCAATTGGTCAGTATTTACCTGTTGTTCGTAGTTTACTGTTATAACATTCTCCAATGTAGATTCAACGGGTACAATTTACTGCCGCTTTAATACAGTATAAATGGGGCACTCAAACATAAAGTGTTGCAACGTTTCTGGCTTTTCTAAGTTACGTATTGATCAAATTTCCTTACAGCCTATCCTATAGGAGACTCCTTGGAGGTACCACCTGGTTTGGCTGATGATCCTCAGACGCCTGATTTGAATTCACTGTCTAATATATTCTTCACCGTTTCTCAGGCTACTTATATTTTGATATATAAGTGCCTAGTTGGAATTAGAAAGCATCAACATCCCTATTTAGTGCGTCATTGACTACTTTTTTTAATTGCTGGATTATGAGAAAAGACTGCGCAAGGCAGTCTTTATGAGTAGGGATAGGCTGAGATTACTCATAGGAAACGGTCACTGCGCATTGAATAAACACATGCATCGCATGGGCACAACTGTGGAACAATGGAGAGGAAACTTTAGTCCATCTCCTTGCTGACTGCTCAACAGTGGACAGGGAGAGGCGGATATACTTTGGGGTCGATCGATTAGGTGATCCCGGAGTAAGTAAATTAACTCTTGACCAGGTTCCGGACTTCTTTGTTCGGGTGCAACCTGGTTAAGAGGACCAAAATGGCAAGGGGCCACAACAGGTCTCTATTGTGGCAGAGCTTGCCTTCACGGTTGTCCCGCTAGTGCAGTCGCAAAAAAAATAGTTGGGCCCTTCCCATGTACTGGATATTTTGCACTAATGTATTTAGTATTTAAATTCCAGTTTTAAAATACGTAGTACGAAGTTTTTAGAGAAAGGAGTGAAAAGAAGTTCTAAGTTTTAAGAAGAAATACACAGGCTTTCAAATGTGAAAATTGTAAAAATGACTACACTGTGTTTTCATTCAATTCGCTTGCAATGGACATAAGTAATACATGTAAAAAATTAGTGAAAAATATTATTAAGAATTGACTATCCAACATGTGAAATTATTATTACAATTATTATGAATAGCGTACTTAATAAAGAACTTAAGACTAGTAGATATATAAAAATAACCACAACGAAAACATATTCGTTGTCTGTTTAAAAATAATAGCAATAATGTATACCTATACATATTTTAGTTTCGAACAATAGCCACCTGCCCTAACGAAAAAAAATTCCATATTATTTATGTTAGTATAAAACTAAGAACTGAAATGTTTATTTTTTGAATGACGCAAATACAGACGTAATATTGGTTTACAGATCTTATCTGACTCGATGTACATACATACTATAGAATTTACAAACTTTTTAAATTTTGCATACATAGTTGCATGATTATCCGCGCATACGTTCGTATTTGTAATTTATAGACACGTTTTGAACTTATTTGAACAAAGAATAGCCAATAATACCTATCACTTTTTAGCAGATTATTCATATTATTCCACATGGAGGCATGGTTATTCGTAATGTATGTAAATATTGCTGATAAATTATTAACATTACTTTAAACAATGAATATAATAAGTAGATATGGGAAATTAAGCTTAGTTGTGTTTTTTTTTACTGCCGAATTAAGTTTGTATGTATTATTGTGTATTGTATTATCTATGTATATACTAATAATTATTCTGACACTAAATTGCTATCTTTTGAATTATATTATAAACTATTTCAAAACACAGTTTGTTGTTTAAAATGAAACATGAATACTAATGTTATGCTATCTATCTATATTTTTAATAGAGATTTTTTAAATAGACATTTAGTTTAAGGTTTTCATTCTAAATTATGTGAGTAAAAAATTGCATTTATGAGCCACTTTTATTATGGCATTAATTACACAGGATTTTTGGAGACACAAAATGATACAATTTATCTCCACCTGGAGACCGGCGTAGCCCTATTGAGAGGGAATGCATCAACATCGGGAGTATCTTCCGCAAGCAGCGCATACCATCGCTACATGGCAAGGCGTGGAATCAATAAATCGTTGCGTGGTAGCGGAAGGGATGGCCGACTATGCTGCTGCAACCGAACTCCATAGATCCTCAATGTTAGTCGGAGGAGTAGGAAAACGGCGAAGTGTTGGACCGATCGTATACCACACATGTTCGATTAGATTCAGATCCAGACAGCGAGCCGGCCATGGGAGCATTCGTATGTGTACTTTACAGAGGTTTGTAAACAGGCGAGACGTGCGTTTGGGCGTTATCATCCATGTATGTAAAACATTTACGTATCGGTGAACCGCAATTGTCTGCTGTCCACGCAGCAGACGTATACGTCCATTGCTGGCGATGGATATGGCGTGGTTAGATGCACTGTTCGAGTTGGCGCTCACCACGTCTCCGATGAATTAAAGTTCGCGCATCGTCGATGCTGAATTTGAATATAGATTCGTCGAAAAACAAGATGTGCCTGCACTCGGCAAGGGTCGGCGTTCACCCTATAGCGTCGACCCTTAAAACTCTGTAGCTGCACTACCCAATCCCTGATTTCATAGCTTTAGGGCAACGGGCGGGGCGGGAGTAGACTTCGTATATAAGTGAGGCACCCTACGGCACTTACCTTCAGACCTCTGCAGCTGCACTACCTCATCTCTGATGGCCACACTCAGGTAAACGGGTGTGGCGAGAGGATTTGGCGAAGATAGTAGGGGAGGACAAAAGTCGGTTCGCTGAGTAGTCCGTCTGCTGGTTGTCTGGTTGGGGAAACTTGGTTTCATCCTAAAACAACTCGGTGATTCTGGGACCCTGCGGTTTCACTGTAGCTGCCGCGGAAACTTTATCGCCGGAGGGGCGAAATAGTTGGCGCGGTTGGCATTTTGGGGTAAAGTTTCGGCCCGTCCGTCCTCGTAGTTCAGGCTTAATTCACGGGCGGGCTGGTAGATTCCGTTTCCCATGCTTGGCCGATAGTTGCCATCCGCAAGGAGGCCTAGGCCCCGTAAGGTTAGATGTGAGGTAGGAGTTGCAAAAGCGTCTCCAGCGGTGACCCGTCCAACGTTGACAAAGGAACTTGCCTAACATGAATAGCACGGGGGAGAGGAGCCCACCGGCTCGCCGGTCCTCTCCACTAGGTATCAGTCTCGTGCGGGCGGTGAGATAGTGGGTGATAGTTTCAAGGCTCATAACTTGTTATGTGCAGTGTGGTACTAGAAATTATGCAGGATATGGGTTAACGCCTAGGTGCCTGCGGCTCAACATCTAAGCCAATTTCTCAAACCGGTGCACTCGGCAATTGTAACGCACGGAGTGCTCGCACTCCATTTTATAGCAAGCGGTCCAGTACAGTTCGCGTAGTAAGTACGCTTTGCTTTTGTGCTGGGTAAACAGCAACAACAAGTTGCTTTGACAACATACGCGATACAATAGTGCTGAACGCAAGAGTGCGATTTTCGCATGCTGTGGTCATGCGGGGCCGTCTCGCTCGCGGCTGAAGGCGTGTACGTCCTTGCTTATTCCATTCTCGCCATGCCCATTGCACCGCTGACAACGAGCGCTCGCGACGGAGGGATACCTTTGCCATGACATGTGCATTCCCACAACCACTCCTCGCTCAGACCCGAGCAGGTAACGTGAACAGCCGTCCATTACGTACAAAGTAAGACTACATAGTACCCCTTCGCACCACAGTAAGAACGTCCGGTTTTTCCCACCCGACTTGGTTTCCATGCCGACGGAATGTTACACCTGCCGGAGCAGTAATGCAGCTATAGAAAAATTCGAAATGCATGTATTTTTACGTGTTCAGATTATACAGGGTGTGCTCGTCACCTTTATTCAACAGTGTATATTACACCGTAGTTTTAACATAAGGAAGATTTAGTTTATCATACAGATACGAATGATATAATTCGGAGAAATTTCTAGTTGTTAAATTATGTAAATATACAAATTGCGAGAGCGAAATGTTTACTTAGACCTATACATACTTAATATCAACTTGTGAACTAGATTTCCTTAACTCATTTGAAGTTTACGTTAATTACGTAGGAAGTATATTTGTGACCTGGAATGCCTCATGTCGTAATAATAATATCAATAAAAAGTATATAGAGAAGCAATGTTAATTTATCAAAATAACGTCTGTGCTTAATTCTATGTTTGTTTCAATTTTCAGGGTTCAATTTTGTTTCGGAGGTAGTTGTTTCTCTTACAAAATATTTTGTTTCTATAGTAGATATTATTTTTTCCTCTTAGAATGATATTGTTTTCGCAATGAATAACTTTTTTTCCAGTGAAATTAATTCTTTCCATATATGGCGATAGTATTTCATAAATTTTTACACTATATTTTTTTAAATGATAAAAATAATTGATAAAAACGTAGATTAACAATTGTCATTATCGTGCCTAGTTACTGACATATTTCTCTTTTAGAAAAAGTACTAAAAAATGTTAAGGTTAAGATTTGCATGTTTTAAGAGATCTTGCATAAGTTTAAAAAAAAATTACCATTGTACCGTGTATGGAGAGCCACTCCCCACAGACCGCGCAACCTTCAGGATAACGCAGTATATTAGTACCATAAAAATTGTTTTTATTACAGACAGTATTATGTTCAGTAAAATTTACATCATCTTAAAAAGAAGAAAATTTAAATTTAGTTTATGTCTTTTGCTGAACAGATTATTACTGTAAGGAGTGCTTCATTTAAATCTTCGTTAGAACACAGCTCTGTAAAAATACCGAGCAGAATATCCCAAAATTATGGTCTATATAACAAATCACGAACTTTAGTGTCAGAATGTTAATTTTATAAAATGTTCGTACCTATGTAATTTTGCATTAGTTTCATAGATATACAGAGCATATTACACATGTGAAACTTTATCGCCGGAGGGGCGAAATAGTTGGCGCGGTTGGCATTTTGGGGTAGGGTTTCGGCCCGTCCGTCCTCGTAGTTCAGGCTTAATTCACGGGCGGGCTGGTAGATTCCGTTTCCCATGCTTGGCCGATAGTTGCCATCCGCAAGGAGGCCTAGGCCCCGTAAGGTTAGATGTGAGGTAGGAGTTGCAAAAGCGTCTCCAGCGGTGACCCGTCCAACGTTGACAAAGGAACTTGCCTAACATGAATAGCACGGGGGAGAGGAGCCCACCGGCTCGCCGGTCCTCTCCACTAGGTATCAGTCTCGTGCGGGCGGTGAGATAGTGGGTGATAGCTTCAAGGCTCATAACTTGTTATGTGCAGTGTGGTACTAGAAATTATGCAGGATATGGGTTAACGCCTAGGTGCCTGCGGCTCAACATCTAAGCCAATTTCTCAAACCGGTGCACTCGGCAATTGTAACGCACGGAGTGCTCGCACTCCATTTTATAGCAAGCGGTCCAGTACAGTTCGCGTAGTAAGTACGCTTTCCTTTTGTGCTGGGTAAACAGCAACAACAAGTTGCTTTGACAACATACGCGATACAATAGTGCTGAACGCAAGAGTGCGATTTTCGCATGCTGTGGTCATGCGGGGCCGTCTCGCTCGCGGCTGAAGGCGTGTACGTCCTTGCTTATTCCATTCTCGCCATGCCCATTGCACCGCTGACAACGAGCGCTCGCGACGGAGGGATACCTTTGCCATGACATGTGCATTCCCACAACCACTCCTCGCTCAGACCCGAGCAGGTAACGTGAACAGCCGTCCATTACGTACAAAGTAAGACTACATAGTACCCCTTCGCACCACAGTAAGAACGTCCGGTTTTTCCACCCGACTTGGTTTCCATGCCGACGGAATGTTACACCTGCCGGAGCAGTAATGCAGCTATAGAAAAATTCGAAATGCATGTATTTTTACGTGTTCAGATTATACAGGGTGTGCTCGTCACCTTTATTCAACAGTGTATATTACACCGTAGTTTTAACATAAGGAAGATTTAGTTTATCATACAGATACGAATGATATAATTCGGAGAAATTTCTAGTTGTTAAATTATGTAAATATACAAATTGCGAGAGCGAAATGTTTACTTAGACCTATACATACTTAATATCAACTTGTGAACTAGATTTCCTTAACTCATTTGAAGTTTACGTTAATTACGTAGGAAGTATATTTGTGACCTGGAATGCCTCATGTCGTAATAATAATATCAATAAAAAGTATATAGAGAAGCAATGTTAATTTATCAAAATAACGTCTGTGCTTAATTCTATGTTTGTTTCAATTTTCAGGGTTCAATTTTGTTTCGGAGGTAGTTGTTTCTCTTACAAAATATTTTGTTTCTATAGTAGATATTATTTTTTCCTCTTAGAATGATATTGTTTTCGCAATGAATAACTTTTTTTTCCAGTGAAATTAATTCTTTCCATATATGGCGATAGTATTTCATAAATTTTTACACTATATTTTTTTAAATGATAAAAATAATTGATAAAAACGTAGATTAACAATTGTCATTATCGTGCCTAGTTACTGACATATTTCTCTTTTAGAAAAAGTACTAAAAAATGTTAAGGTTAAGATTTGCATGTTTTAAGAGATCTTGCATAAGTTTAAAAAAAAATTACCATTGTACCGTGTATGGAGAGCCACTCCCCACAGACCGCGCAACCTTCAGGATAACGCAGTATATTAGTACCATAAAAATTGTTTTTATTACAGACAGTATTATGTTCAGTAAAATTTACATCATCTTAAAAAGAAGAAAATTTAAATTTAGTTTATGTCTTTTGCTGAACAGATTATTACTGTAAGGAGTGCTTCATTTAAATCTTCGTTAGAACACAGCTCTGTAAAAATACCGAGCAGAATATCCCAAAATTATGGTCTATATAACAAATCACGAACTTTAGTGTCAGAATGTTAATTTTATAAAATGTTCGTACCTATGTAATTTTGCATTAGTTTCATAGATATACAGAGCATATTACACATGTGTACGATAAATTTAAAAGGTATCGCAAAAATTATTCGAATTAATTAAGTAACCTACCTAGATCCCCTGTAATTTTAAAATTTAAAGTAGATATATGTTGCAACTTTGTAAGTTCTAGATTTTATTAAACGAATATATCACATATCGCACGCGATAGTAGGTTACACATACTGTGATAGATAATCAGCAGGTGTAATATTGACACAGTCATTCTGCCTTATATCAACACTACTTCAGAAAAAAAAATTCTTTTGTAGACGGGTACTTTTATTTTTTTTTGCTAAAAGTTTAATCTGCATTTACAATGGATACAAAGAAGAGGAAAAATAATAATAACATCTAGCAGTTGGTAAATAATATTAATTGATTCTTTAGACAATTACAATTATCATGAATTTCAGATCTTTGTTATTTGCAAGATATTCTCAAATAGGGAAAAGAAACCCAATTGGAAAATTAAATTCTTCTAAAGAAGAGATTCTGAATTTTACTACACCAAATTTTTATCTGCATAATTATGCGAATATTTCGAAAATATTGAAGAAGTTCCAGCAAAACTTCGTTTTTACCTTTGTTTCTTTATTGTTTATTTGTGCATCTATCGACACTAATATTAATAAACATTTATTTTGACTAGAATAGCCAATTCGTGACTTTCTATTCGCCCATTCTTCTGAATACGTTAATAAATCTTTTCAGTTTTTTAATAGTAGCGTCAATTTCACAATTTCTAGTCCCAATTGATCTCCAAACTTTTAAAGAAATTCAGGATCCTCTTGGAGGCCATGATTCTGATGTCAGCCGGTTCTAAGTGCTCCTGTTCGAGGTGACGATGCCTTTGTCGGGCTATCACTACCCAGTCTCACATAATGTATTCCGCCGTTTCACTATATTCGGAGCAGAATCGGCATTTGTCACTGTCTACCGTTCCGTCTTCTTGGGGTAATATATGAGAGGATCGTGGCCAGTGAATAAAGCCGTGATGGTGCTAAAGTGTCTTTTATTGAGATCCAGCAGACATTTAGATTTAATGGTTGAAAAAGTAACTTTTTTGATTGTCTTAGTTTTGGAGTGTTCATACAATGGGGACATTTTTTGATTAGGCTCCCACTGTTGCAGATGAGCTTTTGTGTGGCTTTTGTTAAGGCTACAAAACGGCTCTGGTCCAATAAATCGGGATTCCACGCCTTTCTTTGCAAGACCGTCGGCAGTCTTGTTCCTTTCGCATCTCCAGTGTCCTGGTTCTCACATCAGTGTAACTATGTTCCTTTGGGCCAGAGTTTTGAGGGTCAGCAGGCAGTTCCAGGTTAGCCTCGACTCAAAGATACGTGACCCTAGAGGCTTTACCGCTGCTTGTCTGTCTGAGAAAATGTAAATGCGTGTACCTTGGTGAAGTCTCTTCAAAGATTCTTGCGCATATTGTTCAATGGCATGTATTTCTGTCGTCAGCGTAGAGGAAACGCCGTGCTCCGCGCTGAGTGACTCATGTGAATACGTGCACTATCGGGTGGTGGATGCCGAGCGGATATAAATGAGTGCTATAGTGCGGAGATAAGTTAGGGTGGACATAAGTAAGGGCGGATATAGATGAGGTTCTAGTGTATTATGCCACGCACCGTCGTAAACGTAATACACTTTGCAGCTGACTGTGTAATATTTTATGTTTACAGTGGTTCATTATTACGAAATGTCATTGCATCTGATATAGAGAACACCTTCTATGAACAAATAATAAGATTATTCTATCAATTATTTGGAGGCAAAATAATATTTATGTAATTACAGTAAATGGACTGTACAAATATGTAACACGTGCAATCATTAAATATGCCCTTGACATGTACGAGTCGTTATGTACTTTGCAAAATTTAATATCCGTAAAAAATTAACACACGTAAAGATAAAAGAATATGATTTAATTATTCACTGCAACTTAAAAAATGTAATGTTCTATGTATATATATTTCTGTTAAATAATTTAGTATTTCTTGTTAAACTAAATCGAAAGCACAACGAATATTAATTAAATACCTAATATTTTATAATATAGAGTTAAGTTGGGTTAAAAAATATCCAATCATTACAGTAGTTCGACTAGTAGCAAGTAGATGATGCTAAGAAATGTTATAGCGAATATTTAGTACAAATCTGTTGAACACGTGCAAGTCTTTTCTATGATATCGAAGGAAGATGAGGACATTCTTATCAGAACCGAATGTCTGCCGAAACGGAGGACCATTTAGACAACAAAATGTCATAAGACCAAATCCACTTTTTCTCAAAAACCAAGTGAAGTAACGTACTCAAAATACACACTGGCATCACTCAAAGAGTTAAAAATGATGACAAAAGATTGTACACGTCCAATCTGGAAATGTACTGACATACTATACATAGTTTGAAGTGTTTAGTGACTGCAATAGAAATCTAAAACCGATATTTGACTATCGATAGTTGGTACGTTGCCCATTTGCTAACAAAGGAATCAGAGTATGGACACAATGAAAGAAAATAAAGTTAAAATCGCAAAAAAAATATCTACCACATAAAAATGCCTTTTTGAATTACAATAGAACAAAATGCTGGTTTTCTATATGCATCGAAAAAATAAATTTGTAGAACTACTTTCAATATTAGGCGTCGCCGATGAAAATATACCGGTACCTGAAAACTGCACATTATCTTGGTCTACAGTGTAACTAAAGGCGGAGTAGACAATTTACGCAAAATGCTTGCGGATATTCGATCTCTACAATAACAACGAGATTGTTCTGTGTCATTTTATACAGTTTGATAAATATTTCCGGTATAAAACTTTATTTAAATTTGCTTGTTCAACAAAGGCTCTTCAGCATGGACATTTTTTCCGTCGAATCTGTCATTTAAATTGATGATAGAGCACCTTATCTTCAGATCAAATTTCCGACATTTATCTTAAGTTGGAAATCAAGTCGTTCCTGTTAGATGCATTTTTTTAGGAATGACATTTGAGCAAATTTAAAGTAGCCATAGAGGATATATACAAGTCAAGATTTATTTATCTTGAATAAGTTTTATTTTGTTCCTGATAGCAATGCGTTGCGTCATACAAATTGTTGTTATATATTATAATACACATTATTATAATTTATTAGTGAAGTTCAAAAGTAAAGTAAATAAAGTAAAATTTGTTTTAGTTCACCTACTTAATTTATGACTATAATATGATAAAGGCAATTCATTTTAATTTATCATTATTTGCGTAGTATGAATATTGATTATAAAATTAAATCCTACATATAATACCAGCGTGATATATTATACACATTCGCTCCTAAATACGTTTGAAAAAACCTTATTTTTGCCGCTAAGTTTCCTGCTAGCGAAAGCGACGACATCGAGCGAACCTGGTTCGTTCGAATTCGTTTTCTGTTCGATAAATGCGCAATATATAGACGATGTAGAGAGACGGCAGCAGGAATCGTCACAGCAGGAAATAATAAATCTCGTTTCGGTGATTAAGGCGCGCACGTCAGTGTTTAAGAAAACGTCATCGCATAGAAGACGACAATGATTACGACAATAACCAGCTCATTACTGCATCAGTAAACCCAATTTATTTTCGTAAAGAATGAGTCTGCTGGAATCTCTAATAGTGGTGTCTGAGAAGGCGGCTAACATAGCACGAATATGTCGGCAGGACCGTCACCTATTCCAACTGCTCGTGCAAGAGAAAAGCCAGAGCGAAGCGAACCCGCGCTTCGTTCAAGATTTTAAAACTCTCGCTGATGTTTTGATTCAGGAAACCATCAAGCGTGATATCATCCGAAAGGTAAGGCGATCTTAAGTAATTGTCTTAACGTATTTAGGCGTACTTAACAGTTCCCAGTGCTAGAAAGTCAAATTAACGGTGAGGAAAGCAACACGTTTTCGAATTGTCTGGGGGAATCCATTGAGGTAAAAGTATTGAATTCGGAGGAGGCGACTTCGTCACTATTAGAAAGAGAATTAAACGGAGATAGCCATGCTGCTGAGTTGTTAGCCGAAGCTGTACATTCCGATTTAAATTTGTCTGTCGTAAATACTCGAAAAGATTTTCCTGACGATCCCGTTGTGAATGAGAATCTCAGCATTTGGATAGATCCGATTGGTAAGTAGATCTGAGTTTTTTTTTAGATTTAGCCTTTAATAGTTTGCCTGTTGGGAGATTAAATTTTACAAGTTCCATTACGTCAATTTTACCAAATAATAAAAAGGGTAATAAATACACACGAATAATTACGAGTAGATTTGGTTTTTTTGATTTTCCTTTTCACAGTAAAGTTTTATTTCCGATTTTAAATGTACATTAGGTTATTTTATATTAATCTTTGCATGAAGTTTATCTGAGATTTGGATATATAATAACTCACAATAAATGCTTATCAGATTTATTTTGTTTATATAGAACGTAATCCAATAATGTGATAAAATTCAGTACTTCCCGTCTCTCTAAATAACAAAAGCTAAAGGAATACAAATCATTAAGCAGGTGTATTATAAAATTTATTCTGTTATTGTTCTTCGCTTTATTAAAAAGTATCTAACCTGACTATATTTAAAGCCTAAATTAATTTTAAGGTACAACATCTATAGCGCCTCAATTGTAATTGTGTTCGTCTGTAAGGAGAGCGTTTGTAGGATATCTACAACATTCTTATTGAATTTGAATTTTTGATATTATTTCCTGTAAAAGTTATTGAAAATGTAATTATAAGAAATATAATGATTTAGATAAATTTATATGATTGAAGTAAATTTAGTTAAATTAAACGAATTTCAATTACCGGTGTGGAAAGAACAGCCAAAGATATCAGCCAATATTTCTGAAGATATCCGAATGAACATACGGCTGCAAATCCATATCTTTTGGAGATAGTCATCCATAAAATAATTAATAAGAATTGCAACCTAAGCTCTTTGTGGGTTTTGTAATTTACTGAATTCGCAACATATCTGCGGGGTTTTACCTCTGAAATCTCCGATAGAGTTTCAATAAAAAATTATGTACTCATTTAAGCTAACATATACAGTTCTCGTACATTTATTACACGGTACCAAACATGTATTTATTCTCTTAAACGGACATCCCTCTTGTCCGGACAAAGGCTATGGAACGAATGGGGTCTATTTTAGAGAGATTTCACTGTACTTGCAAAAGGTCTCCTGATGGCATTAGCTGAGACCGTGCCGTTTAAAATGCAAAAATTATATATTCTTTTAAGCTAACACATATGTATAGATGTTGGTCTTGTACATAGTTGTACAATACCAGACCTGTTTCCTGCAAATATAGTCGACTTGCAAATTATCGTAGGGGTATTACCTAAGAACATTTCAATACGAAAAAAGAAGTTTTATACATTTATTTTGATTATACAGGGTTATTCACAGAACTGGTTCGTTACAATTATTCGATGTTCTTGAAATCCTACAATTCTGATAACTTGTAATTACGGATAGTGTCATCTGGTCTCATTGGCGAAATTATTTACGCTCTCGTATCACTTCTGTTTTGCCGGAAGTTCACGTCAATTTTCTTAATTTAAACAGCATGGTATACTTTTATGAATGTTTTAGATCTCTCATGCAATTTTGCATCAACACTTATCAGATACCTTATACTCAAAATCAGCTGTTTTTGAGATATCCTATTTTTCGAAAACTAGGGCCAACTACAACGTTATGTAAAAAATTCAGTATTTCTAGAACCATAGGAGGAAAATTCTTGATATTTGACATGGTACTAACTGAAATGCAGCGCAACAAAACTACAGCTTCAAAATTCACATCGATGAAAGTCATTAAAAAAATAAAACACCCTACATATTATTGCATTTTTGAACACACTTAATAATTCTTTATAATTCCTTATTAGACATATTAGCTTGAAGTTTTTATGGTTTACGCGTTCTAAGTGCTTTTCTTGTGAAAGTCCGAAAAATATGCCTCTTTCATGCATTTAAAACCTTAGTAAGTCTTAAATATCAAAATAATTAATTAATTTGTACAATAAATACACATAGTTTATATCTGTCAAGCAAAATATCAAATGAAATACATTAGAGAAAAGAAACAACATTTTAGATTTATTTTCCATTCAGATTAAAGATTTTGGGTATAAGGTACCTTAAGTTTTGATGCAGAATTGCACGAGCAATCTAAAGGCCTCATAAAAACATACCATGCTATTTAAATTAACAAAATTGATGTGAACTTCTGGGAAACCATGGCACTATCCGTAATTACAAGTTTTCAGAATTATAGGATTTCAGGAACATCGAAAACTTCTAACGAACCAGTTCCGTGAATAACCCTAATATACATATACAAGGTCAGTCTAAAGTTTCGACACGATCGCGTAATTTTAGTATTCGAGAAGTGGGATAAGATTCCGCCACATTTTGCGTGTGATTTTCGTGAGTATTTGGACGAGGTATTTCTTGCATTCTGGATTAAAGGCGGAGGAGCAATTGAATGGCCAGCATGTTCCCCAGATTTATCGCACTTGATTTCTTCTTATGGGGTCACTTGAAATGTCAAGCATATAAAAATAGACCTAATGATCTAGAAGAATTAGAGGGATGAATACTTGAAGAAATCAATAGTATCAGACCTCACGTTTTACAGAAATCACTAAGGGTCATATTTATAGTTCGTGCTTGAGCACGCGATTTTGACTTAAATCAAAATACAGATTGTCCTGCGTAACAAATGTACGAGATCTGTATGTGTTAGCTTGAAAGAGTATAAACAGTATGTCACGACAAGTGTTAAAAAATATATAGGCCAACACAATCAATAAAAACAAATTAGGTAATTCCATTTGAAACGAGGAAGTTAATACCCACGTGCGGTGTAGCCACAAGAAGTAGAAATTTAAAATTATTTTAAAATGAAAGCACGTAGCACAAAATCATTATCTGCAAAATTTCAAATCGTAATGCTTATTAGTTTCCTATATTCTTTTCATCGAAACTCGCTGTATAATGCTTCAATTTTTTACTGAAAATCTCTCGGAGATTTCAAAGCTAACCCCGTTCGGGCGGGTTCGTTAAATTGCTAACACGGCAAATATAGATTTGTATGCGTATGTACGTTTGGGTAACCTTGGAAAAATTATTTAGCATTTCTGGTTGTTCTTTTCGTACTTGTGTAACAGTTAGATTTTCTGGTTTTCAATTTATTTTGTTATTGATAATTTTCTAGTTTCAAGCTTCTTTTGTATGTAACTGTTGCAATAACAACTTCCTGCCGGTTATTGAAAAAAATATTATCTTTATAATAAAGTACAAAAACATAAATAAAACCATTCTCAATCTTCCTCTTTATACCACCTCTTACACTATTATTACCACAATGGTTATACCGACGAGGTGTCAGCGTTGGTAATATTTTTTGACTAATTACATACGCAGTCGAAAGTTTTTTTCTGTATGCTCTGCTTTCATGCCTTCTACACATAAATCTAAGGCTGTTTTTGTATGCGAGTAACCAGTTTGGAAATCCTATAAGAACAAGTATTTGATATATTATGTACCTATGTAAGTTGTCGTTTGAAATCGTGTGAAAGTTTCCTACAGTTATGTAACAATTTTTATACCTTACTTGGCATTGAGATTAGTATCTATGCGCAGACCATTGCTATGCTAGCAAAAATATGCAGCATGGTAGTGTTAGAATCACTGGCAGATTTACAAAGTTCTTGCTGCGTTTATAAAGCCAAATCCGTTTTACCATGTACCTACCTACTTTAGGGGCGCTTTGAGTTATAGCCATATTCAAATGTCTACTTGCAGAAAGTGGTTGTGGTTAAAAAATGTACTGGGTGTCGAAAGTAAAGTGTACCTATTACAATTACTTGATAATGTCTCAGCACTGCGTTGTGCTTGCAAGTAAACGTATAGACGTTTTTGCTGCTTTGTGTAACTTGCTATTACTTTTAATACTATTACCATTGTGCACGTTCAGAACAAAAACTCTCAGTTTGATTTAACAACCCTCTAATGAAAGTTCCACCACCGAAAAAACATACTTGTTTTATTTACTGTGTCATTAGTTAATAGCACAGACATAAATTGATAAAAAATGTAAATACCCAAAATCACTATTCTAACAATTACGGTTAGTATTTAACGCTAAATCCATTGCTAGTAATAATTTTGATATACAGATAATACCACAGAGAAACTATCAATAACCGCTGAAAACAGTGCCTAGAATAAATTCAATAAGTAGGCAATATAATATCGACGAACCCGACATATCTTCAAATAGCGTCAGATATACATATGTATAATGTTAATAAAATGGTTGCATTAAGATCACAAAAATAATGAGAGAGAAATATGCCCGAATAGAACCTTACATTTCAGTGCTGTTGATACTCGCAATAGCGAATAGAACAGAATGTGAAACGTTGATCTATACCAAGGAAACCATTGATTTTAGCCGTTCTGTTTCCACATGTAACATATTTTTGTTTCTCTGTCTCACCGCCCTACAGGCCCGCAGATGTCAATAAATTGGTGTAGAGAAATATCTTTTTCGCAACTATTTTGTAAATGGACGCTGGAAGACAATTTTGTAGGCATTTTTGTGGAAACTAAAAATATAACTATTTTAACACCGAAGTATTTATTTTTCTTGCCGTAAGTACGTCAGGGTGGGCCACTTAAAATGATGCATTGACATTATGGCCAAACTAAATAAGAAATTTAAAATCGGATCAGGTAAAGTTGTAGTGTTCTAAGGGAAGCACATTTTAATAAAAATGTGGATTTTATACCATTCATCATAACGTCATACCGAAATAAATTTGCATTTATTTAAATGGAACGTGGTATTTTTATTTTAAATTTCTTAAACAGCTAATTTTTAACGTATAACTGTATAAAATATAACCGATTTTAATAAGAAATGCAATCAACAACTTCTTGAAATTGCCGCCAATACTTCAAATTTTGAAGTGCGCAAATATTGTTATTTACCTGATGCATATTTACGTAAAACGCAAAATTTGAATTGGGCTCTAGATGTCATTAAATGCCACTTGCTAACTGACAAACGTTCAAAATTAATTATTAGTTTTGTAGCTTTTGTAGATTTTATAGTTTACACTTCATATTTTTAATTTACCAAGTTACACTTTAAAATAAGCAATGACGGAATAGTGATTTAAGTCAAATCTGACAAATGTTTACACATTAACATGCGTTACGTAAAATATCGGTAAAATTAGCTTGAAACTTCGATACCGCGAAATTTAAATAATTAAGTTTCATTCTTTATAATTGCAAACATAGTTGGATAAAATATTTAATAAATGATTGTGATGTGTTAGTAATACTATCTTCTTACATTACAGTGACAGAAAACATACACGTGATATTTAATAAAATGCAAATTGATTTCGACGTGACGTCATCATGAATGTTATAAAATATACATTGTTATTAAAATGTGCTCCTCATCGGCCTCTATAGTCTATCTGGCTGGATTTTAAAATTTTTATTCAGCTTGGCCGTAAGTCTAGTTCATCATTTTAAGAGGGCCACCCTTTATATAATGAATTTTTCCACCGCCAATTAATTAAACATATTTTTATTTTAAAAATATGTCGTCAGGAGGTGTTGCGCTACCCGACGACTCGATTCCACTTATAATTTTTCACAAATATATGTGAACAAGATGTAAGGCTTGGATAGGCATATCTAATTATATAAAAAATAAATTAAATCTATGTTTTGAATAATAGTTCAAGTAAAGTCGCTAACTTTTCAGATTCTGTATTTGATTGCTGTAGTTGTATTTATCAAATCTAATGTTTTCTGAAATTCAGTGTATTTGGGGCGACATCATTGGTATTGGCCATTTAAGCGGAATAAGAAATAGACAATGTTTGGCTAATTACATATGCCTCGCCAATATAAAGTATGTAGTTTTTATTTGACGGTACCTAATCCATAATCAGGAGGTAGTAAGATAATTATTATGTTGAAGTCTTCCGGGTGTAGTCGCGTAGATAAGTTTGCACTTGACATTTCGCTGAATACAGTATTACTACAATATTATTACAATATTTTGTGTTTCTTTTTTGTTAATTGGCAAACGTTTCTCCGACTTTATGAACTATTTTTTTTCTTATAAAAAAATCTAAAGTAACTCAATCTGAAATCGCAAATGTAAAAAATTTTGCAATAAAAAGTTCTGATTACAAACGGTTAAAGTTCGCCCCCCAAATGAGACGCTTATGATCATAACAACGATATCATATTTATGGATAAAAGTTAGTAATTTTAATGTTATTAAATGTGCCAAATTCGAAGATAATCGGCAAAAATTTGATTGTTGGACAATTCAAAAGACTCTAACTCCGTTAGAAAGGAACTTTGTGGTTTATATATGATTTATTATATAAAAGGCGATATGATGCTGTCATAAAGCCATTTGAACACAATTTACATACACAAAAACTACACCGCGAAAGTCGCAGAGATAGCCAGATAAGTAATACAGCTTACGGAGTCACTGCAACTAAGCACGCACCACACATAAAAAAATTATAAATCGACTTAAAATCATCTGTATAGAATGAGCTTCTTGTTCGGCTGAATATAAACTGAACACTTTGGTTACACTGACGAGAACGTTAGTAATAGTGTCGAATTAGCTTTGGATATTCTGTATGTAAATGATTTTTAAAGCATGTGAATGTGCTCATTTAAAACTCATTCCGAAATATTTCTCGTGTGTATCTGCTCCTAGGGATAGCTTGAGCTTGCAACTGTCAGAAACCAGATGTTGTGGATAAGATTTGCTCGTTATAAATTATTAGTATTGTGTATATCGTATATAGTACTGATTCTACGAACAGCCTTTGTATTTTTTAAATTCGAAGATTTTTTTCCAAGTAATATTCTGAAATTTCAAGCAAACGTTAAATACATACAAACAGACTTCGAAAACGAACATAATTACAAAATAATGAAGCAAAACATTATGCTAATTGCATAAATGACAAACACATACAATTGGTATGAAATGCTTGATCCAAAGTCAAATATAGTAAAAATTATATTTGATTTATTTAACTTTCTTAAATTTTAAACAAATTTAAATTATATTTCATTCAGCTAATTACACATTGTAGATTCAACATCTGAATATATTAATGGATTCGAAAAGAAGGAAGGGAATGGCATCTATCTCAGCGGTCTCCGATGTGTAACTGTGCTGATAGGAGCCTATGATAAGTCAACTGGCAAGCCAGTAATTGGCGTGATTAATCAACCATTTTATGAAAATGTTGAAGGAAAGTAAGTACTTATTAGTCATATCGTGTAAATGTAGAATCACTATTTTATATTGCTGAAGTAATTAGTTCTTATCTAGAACAAAGCATATACCACTACATGTAGCAAAAATCAATACTAAAGGGGATAAGGAGTAACCTGTACACGTTTGTAATAGTGTAAAGAAGCTATAATACAAAAGAGGGCGCCGTTGGTATACGATTGGTAAAATCACTAGATATACATATACCTATATAAAGTACCGCAATATACGTTTATTTTGGGTTTAGATAATCACGGTAAATTTGAAGTTTTCGGTATTATTTCTGTAGACTTTTCATTTAATAGAGTTTTAGTTATCGTCTATTCTTGGTCCCCTTCCTCACCCCTCTCCTGTACCAACCTCGTGCATACGATATCCGCGCATCGATGTGCTACTATTTCATTCTGTTTGATATGCATCTGTTTTATTTATTTTTTTGCTAACATTATGTATTTGCATCGCAATACACTTTCGTTATATGCAATTATTCATTTAGTATTTTCATCTTTCTTCTTTACCAACATGACACGATCCAGTGTTAGAATTTTTTTTTTAATTTTTAATACCGACCGTTGAATCCTCTGGGAGCATTCTGTATAGTTTTACAGATTATTGAAAGACAATGGAAATTGACATCAAACAATACAGATCTGATACAGTTCTAATGCTTGGCCTATTTTCATCGCACTCGTTTGCAGGATGATTTCCAATAATATACCATGAGTGCCTATTACAGGCATTTTTTGTTTTCTATATTGTAGAATATCTCGACGTTTTCATATGTTTACGTCATGTTTAAATATATATGGTATCCCCATTAGACTGCTAGCAGATCGAGACATCTATGGGATCGACAACCCGTGAATTGTCCACGCTAGATGTGTAACTGCTGTTATTGATCTATGTCGTGTAATATCCAGCGGTGCTACTTCCGACTTTGCCCGTTAGAGGGCATGAGGTTGGAATTAGTCTATGGTCGATTTCGGTAGAGTGACGAGTTGCGATGAAATTAGGCCGTGCATCTGGAGGACCGCTGACGAGAGCGGATAGGTCGAAACTACGTGGTCCCGTTCTAATAGTTTCCATTGCTTCCGTTTGTAGGGTTATCTCTAACAATATACTATGAGTGTTTATTACAGGCATTTTTAATGAATAGTTTCTAGGAAATTATAAGAAAATATTTCTTTGCTTTTTGATAGGCTTTCCTGTTTACTAATCACGTTCATCGTAGCATAAAACAGTGTCTCCATCTAGATGCCACACACTTCGTCGCATTATAATGTGCACATCTCTAGTATTGTTTTATCATAGCGATAATTAGATAATGACAAAATTTTGCACTAAATCTCAACTATGCCCTTTATCCAGAAAATGCCAATTTTGTACTTATTTACATAAGTAAACAAGGGTATTCGTAAGATTTGTGAATCATCATTTCAGTTTATTCATAATCGCTTTAGTGAATATTTATATGAATATATAATAGCTCTAAACATCCATAGTGTCTATTAATTTAGTTAATGTTGAAATAGGAGTATCATCCCAATACCTCGTTAGCACAGACTTTAGTTCTTTGACGCTATCGTATTGTTTATTATCGGCATACACTTGTCTGGTGTATGCCTCTCCAATGATCTTAAATGTGGTTTAGATCGGGCGAGCGAGCAGGCCATTGTAATAAACTGACTACCTTTTGAGGAAACCACTCTGATTGTCTGGAATTTCGGATAGTCGCATTGTCTTGCAGTCTTGTATCGGTAAGTGTTCACCAAGGTCAATTAGAACCATTTCCAGAGGTTCTATATAAAAACTAGAATTCATTTGCGTAGAAATAATCATACTGTTGCTAAATGTTTGTAGGAGAACATAAACTTAAATGCAACTATAGAAATTTCGCTGAGTGTATGTATTGTTCCTCCGTAGAACGCTGAAAACTTAAAGTGTGGCTTTAGTTTTCTTTACGCATTATATACCTGCCACTACACCTGAAATTATCGTTATTTTGCTTATAGATACATATCTGTAAATACACAATGTACATACATTACAGATAAAATATCGGTACTACCAATACCACAACGTTTGATTACTCGAAATATGTGTTTTGAGAGTGCATGGGCTTTCAGCATCAACCGTATTCAATGGTGTTCGGTTTATAATGAGAGCCCATGCGCGCTCGAAACACGTGTCCCGACTAATCAAACGTTGTAGTATTGGTGTTACCGGTATTTTATCTGTAATGTACCTTGTGCATTTACAGATATGTATGTATAAGCAAAATAACGATAATTTAGCAATCCTTGAAATCAATGTACATATTCAAAAAGAATGAATTTGTTCATTGATTTGTAAGCACCAAGTGTGTATAAAAACAAATAAGTTAAAGAAGATTTCTTCATTTTACCATATTATTAAACAATTAATAATTGATCTCCTATTAAGATAAGTCGGTTGAAAGTACTCGAAATTAATTTTATAAACAATTACACTGGTCGGAAAAACAATTTTTTTTCGAGCATAATCGATATAATCATCACTTTTGTTGTTACCTAGAAAGTTCTTACACACGTTTTGGAATGCAAGGCAAGCCGGTTTTCATTGCGATTAAGATGATCAGTAAACCTCGACTCTTGGAAAAGTTGTCTACTCTGGAGGTCCACGAAAACTCCTTCCTTGATTTTAGCCTCAGACGAGGACATTTTATTATCAAAAATTGTAGTCCGAGTTTGATATACAAAGCGGCAAGAAAATATTTTTCTTCGGGACAAGGGGACCGTGAGCCACATTTTTCTGATCGTGAGTAAAACTTTCTCACAGAGGCCAGTTCCGGATGTAGTGTTTGTCTCGGACTCGGCTGCCCCATTCACATAGGAAGCCGCAGTATTTTGTGAAGCCTTATTGCAGGCCAGTTAGTAGAGCAACAACTTTTAAGTCAGCGCAAAGTTTCCAATTATGATCATGATAACTGATTTTGTCAAGGATTCGGCTGATGTTGTTGTACGTCTCCTTCGTATCCACAAAGTATGCAACTGGGACAGTGAATCTTCAGAACTGTAGCTATATATTTTTATTATTGTTGCTATCTATTGCTGCTGTATATTTTTATTGTTTGGTGTGTTGGAATATGCTGCAATATGTAGAAAAAAAATGAACGAAATTGCGAAAAATCCCTAAATATCGAAAAGTGATAAAAATAGGTGGAGGGAACCTCTCCCGAAAGCGGTGGACGATGGGGAAAAAACGGAGCTAATATTCGGGTTCAGGAGGTCATTTTATATGAGAATCAGCGAAAATGGTGTCGGAGCCGATTTTCATGCCGGCAGTGTTACTGAATCATCAAATTTTGCTTTAAGTATGTTGTCTTCCCCAGAACCATTTAATACTGTTTTATCGATCTTATGATAAAAAATAAATGTCGATATGTACCTAGTTCTTCGAAAAGAATATGTATAAAAAATTAAATGAACGACTGTGTATAGATAAAAGGATATGATAATATTATTATAGTTTATTATAACATTGATAATACAATGCTGTACACTGAGAAGAAAAAAAGTTATTATATCAACCGTAAAAGAGGTAACTGAACACGAAAATAATTTTAAATACCAGCAATGCGCTCGTGATGTTCATTTAAAATGCAAAAGAATGTTAAATAATTATGGTTAATTGAACAATAATAACTGTTAAAATTAACATGTTTCTTAAGATTGATTGAAAACCCAGACAGCTACATTTCAATTAGACTACTTTGTTAAATTAGCACTATCATAATGTTATTTCAATAACTACTTACTAATTTAAATTTGTGTGAAACATTAAATATAACACTGAAGGAATGTTGAGTTAAATATTCTACGCGTTTGAACCAATGCGACCAAATTGTTCTGTTGACATTTTAAAAACATTTCTCCTGCATTTAGACAACTATTTTTACGATTGGATCAATTACTTAATTACTTCATAAACAAATTCCAATACTTTTTTATTGTTATATCAAGCTTACGTGTTCAACATTAAAAATGTAGGCATATTAAAAACAGGTCCGTATTTCACTTAACCATTTATGGTTTAAATGAATGTTTTAATTTCAAAACTGCAAGAACTGTTGTATTAACAATATCATTTCTCTCAATGTAAGATCAGTATCAAGATTATGAAGATAACAGATAGGTTGCAGTAACAATTCCTTTAATAATTGCGAATACACTCATGTAATAAAAAATACTAAGGTGTGGAACCAGTTAATCCATGCAGTAACAATTCCTTTAATAATTGCAAATACACTCATGTAATAAAAAATACTAAGGTGTAGAACCAGTTAATCCAAACATTAAAAATAAATCTATGATAATTTAACAGTTTTTTTCAACTGGGATTAATCGTATATTGCAGTAATAATGCCATTGTAGTCATTAAGATACTAGTCGCAAAAAGTTAATCTCTATCTTGTATCTTGCAATGTACTACTAAGCAGAGGTACAAATAGAAAAATTAGATAAAATCAGATAAAATGAAATACTTTGTATCATTTTTATTATATCATCTAAAAACGTTCGGTTCAAACCTTCATTTGCATCTTTACCTTTTCTTACTCTAATTGACTGGTACAATTTTACCTTGTTCTCAGATGTTTAATATTAATATTTAATGTGCACTATGTACTACACTATTATTATATTATTTGCTTATAGATGGCGAGGAAAATGTTATTGGGGTGCAAACTATGCGAATTCTTTACGATCGTCACCGCAAAGCCCCACTGGTGTAATATGCATTAGCGGGAGCGAAGATGAGCTCGTTAAGCGAAAATTAATCGACTGCGGAGGATATAGACTGGTAGAAGCCGCTGGAGCCGGCTATAAAATGTTAGCGGTCATAGAGGGTCTGGCCGATGCTTATATACTCACGAAAAATTCGACGTTCAAATGGGACAGTTGTGGACCACAGGCAATCCTCAAATGTTTCGGCGGGGGTCTAATTGTGTATGAAGCGGCCGTTAGAGGTAACTTGATCGAAGTGGATTATAATAATGGTGAACGGAGCGATGGTGAAGATAACGGCGATAACGAGGGCGAAGAGAAGAACACAAGCAAAATAGAGAAGTTCTGTAATAGAGGCGGCATTATCGCTTATAATAATGTTAATGTGTTGAACGACATCTTGAAAGCTTTGAGAAAATAAAATGTATGTTTGTATGTAGTAAGAGAAGCACCATACACCATGTTTCGTAATTATTAAGTAGTTGTTTTAAGTAACACAAGCAATGTAAATAAAATTTAGAAGTAAATAATCTTGCAATGTTTATTTCACGAGAAACAATATTATTTACCTTTTTCTAAAAGTTAAAATTCAAGTAATTTTTAATAAGCTGTTTTGCCGTTGCATAATATACGCATATAAATACAAAATAAACCATTATTATTATTTACACCTTTAGAAAAAATATACTCCTAGTACCTTCAATACGTGTAACGACCAACTTTAACAACAAATTCGATTGATCAACCTCAATCAATTCTTGTGCAATATGTGTATTGCAGGATATGCATGTACGTCTTTCGGAACAGATTATTTTTTCATTTTTTTTTCTAATTTCCCTGTGGTTTCGTTACAAGTTAAAGTTTATTTGACTTATGTTGTATTCATAAGAAAGGCTCTCTCTAATTAAACACTAAGAGTAATCAATAATCAGCACATAAACCATGTGTGTTTGTCACTATAGTTAATTTTCTATTTTCTATTATACGAACAAAAGGCAGCGAATCAAATTCATCTTTGCATCTCTATCTTTCGCAGCAATTCTTACGTGTCTTCGTTCATTTGTTCTTAAACTGTACCTGGATTAGATAGAAAGCCACAGAGAAGAACAATGAGGACTTTTATTTTTCAAAACTTGTTAAACATTTTGTATTTTCGTATTTGGGTTGGATGAAATTATACTTCTTTCTGGTGTTCATAGCCGTGATGGAATTGGAATGTTTGGTCCATGTGTATTTGCACTTACGATATTATATTAGGAGGATAGGTGATTAAACCTGGTTGTTTCACATCTGTAAAAATGGGGATTTACTTTTTCGTGCTAAAACATTATAATGTAAAATGGACTACGTTGTACAAACTTTAATTTATGTGCAGTTCTGCAGACGATGCTGGAAGGATAGATATATGTATGTAAGTTTAACGAAATATTGATGTTAAAATTCTCCAAGGAGAGACATAACGATTGACGACCACTATCTGCAGCGTTAGTTTCACTATAATCGAGCATAGTTTTACTGCTGCACTCACTGTCACTACAATTACCGCTGCCTGTTTTTACTTCGCGTTGCTTGTTTGCCACTATGTCAATATCTAATGGAATTTATGGTATATCGAACATATTATCTAGCAGATCAGGAGAATTTGCTGCGTAGTGGAAGTTTGTTTCACCAGAAATTGCAATGTTACGAAAATATCCAGGAAGTAAGGTGAATGTGCGTTTGACTTTACTTCCTGTTACGCCCTTCCGTTGAAATGATGATATATATAAATTTCGTGCGTGGCAAAAAATTCTGTCTAAAATAAAGGCGGTTGACGTAAACTGAATATTTGATGTGATTTTCCATAAAAAATCCGATAATACCATGCCCACATACACTAAGTAATAACTTGAGCACTATGAAGTGGTTTATCTACAATTACATCTCAAACTCAAGGAATTGTGTTACATGTGGATTGATTGAGCTATTACATTTGTTTCAAAATTATACATTTTTCAAGATATCGAGATATTTTTACAGTAGATTCAACACATCTCCATTAAAAATGTTTCACGTATGTTCGTCTACAACGTCTAGTTGTTATTTAGTTTGACTCACCAGTAGACTTGAATATTCACTTTGAAGCAGATTCGTTCATGCAGAAGTTAGTCGTACGATTCTTTGCGGCAATAGCAAGACCGGGACAAGAAAGTATCTCAACAGGATGGGTATACTCCTGCTGCATACCGCGTTTACAATGATACAATGAAATTTTGAACATGGAAAGCACTATTTCACCAACATAATAATAGTATTTATTGGCATATAAACGGTATACAAGAGAGTAGGGGAGAATCGGTTAAAACGGGATACTGGATCTAACGGGATCTATCTGTTGATGACCAAATTAGAATCATATGAGCCATTACTCACTGTTGCAAACCACAATAGTCAGTGAGAGAAAACAAAAAAGTGAGCTTATACTATTCTGTTTAGTGTTTGTTTCATACGAAACTTAGTTTGACTGGAGAGCACGTAATGATGAGTATAGTATATGTTATTTCTACTTCTACTTTTTGATCTTTAATTAAAGTGTCATCGTTGTATGAATCAAAAAAAGAATCATTTATTTTTAAGTGCACTGTTGTGTAAAACGGGATACCTTGCGGTCGTCTAAAACGGGACACCAAGTCATTTTTTATTAATACAACTAAACAAAAATGCATATTTTTTTGCTCAGGTATAAATCAAAATAGAGAAATATAAAAGAAAATCCAAAGGCAATCCTGATGCAGAAAAACTGGAGTATCTAAAGGCTTCCAAGCAGTTTAAAGTTCCTTGTACAACTCTTGAAACTAGAGTTAAAAAATAAGGAGAGAAGAGCTTAACCGCAAAGAGTTGTTGAAGAAAATTGGGTCGCTACGCACCAACATTCTCTCCAGAACAGTTACCTTAGTAATTAAAACAAAGTTTTTATTTTTTCTGAAGTTTTTTTATTCTCGATATTCTAGATCTTAACAATAAAGTTTTAATCTTCAAGTTTCCGTGTTTGCTTTTAATGGAAAAGCAATTTATTCATAAAAACATTTACTATCCAGTTTTATCCGACGGGTAGGGTAAAACGCAATATTTGACACCTACACAAATAACTATAAATTACCACTACATCTATTACCAAATCACAAGAATATTGATATATGTAGAAAGAGCAAAACCTAAGCAAAATTATAAAAAAAGGAAACATTAAAAAACTTTTTTGGCAAAAACGTTATTGAAGATCAAACACTAAGTATCCCGTTTTACCCAACTCTCCCTACAAACAATTTGACATAGGTATCTAACAATATAACTAGGTACATTAAAAAATAATTAATAAAGAGTCAATTCATAAAATGTTAATGAAACAAAATAAAAAAAAGGAATTTTTGTAGTGCCATATGACCTTTTGAAGAGTATATGTTGGTTTTCTAAATATGTTCGGCAAATTACACACACAAACACAAATGCAAGAGCAAATAACGTTAACAAAATTTATTACATTTTATATAGAGAATATTTACAATAATGGTAATTCAAAACAGAGAAACTTCTTAGGTCCATTAACACAAAATTAATAAATAAAGTAAATACAAAAAATAATTATAATTCTTTCTAAGCTTAGTAGTGAATGCTAGATTCTCTATTCAAAATAACTTCACAACATCTGGGTCTTCACACTGTCTATCAATTTGATGAATGTTGCGCGAAATAGGAATATCATTCCAACACCTCATTATTGCAAATTGTAGTTTTCGCGCTCAGAACGGCGCCTTGCGGGACACCGAAAGTCAACGATATCTTATATGAGTACGTATTACTAAATACAACCTGCTGTTCTCTACGACTTAAATATGATTTTAAGAGTAATGAGGCTGCTGAATAATCATATTGTACTGTATCTAATGCTCTACTAAAATCCAACAAAATGAGTGCAGTAACATCCGCATTGTCTATAGCTTTCATCATGTCATCAACGGTAGGTACTAGTAAGTGCTGTACCACAACTATGACCAAGTCGAAATTCGGATCGATGTTCAGGTAGGACATCTGCTCCTGTAATAAAACGTCGCAACTGTTGCTTAATGCAGCCTACGAATATTTTTGATATCCCCAGGAATTGGTTTAATTAGAGATGACTTCCACAGTACTAGAAAACACTACTCAATACAGGCATGTGCGTTACGTAACATCAACCATTCAACATGAAGCCTATATGTTTCAATAGCGAAGTATTATTATCAAGGTGATGCGAAGCAATTAAAGGTAGTTCATGTGAAAACGTCTAAAAAATGCTAATATAAGAAACCAAAGAAATACCTGTAATAGGTGCTCATGGTATATTGTTGGAATTCACCCCGCGGGCGAATGTAATGAAAATAGATCAAGCATTAGAAGCGGACCACGTGGTTTCGACCTTCCAGGTCTCATCAGCGCTACTACGAAAGGCAGTGAAATTAGATTTCGCATTCAGAGTAGCGCTAATGAGACCTGGAAGGTCGAAACCACGTGGTCCGCTTCTAGTGCTTGATCTATTTTCATTGTATTCGCTCGCAGCGTGAATTCCAATAATATGATATAAGCGCCTATTACTGGCATTTCTTTGGTTTAAAGATAGTTCAAGAAATACAATTCCTCTTCTAGCTTGCCTATAAGCTTGATCTTGTATGTTAACAGATGTAGCGGCGCAACAAGTGGTGCTCGATCAATGAAATACTTTGGCTGAGTAAATTACATATTGCAACATATTCAAGACGTTGCCACGGCGCTAGGGAATTATTCGCTTCGATAAGCTACTGAGTTTGTTCATTCAAAGTAAAAACTGTTAACTGGATTGTTTTTTCCTCTTTTTTCTTAAGAAATATTGAAATGAAAGAAATAATACAGATATAAAATGTTAAACTTAAAATATCATAAGTTTCATTTTGTAAAACCAACAGCACACACTTTATATAGCATAATTGAATGTAAAGGTGCTTCACAGAAGAATAAAAAGAATTCCAAATATATATTTTTTTCGTCGTAAAAAGGACTATTCTTGTCTGAAAAACTAGAAATTTCTCTTTGATGTTATTATTGAGTTTATCGGAAGTCTGTTCTAAAGCCAAAGGAAAGTGGATTTAGGTATAGATTTGGATCCTTGATATGTTTACCAAGCGCACAAGAAAATGTTGGTAGAACATCGAGTAAAAAGAAGTTAAGGATACAGACTGCCTAGGGGTGTGAAATGTCTACGTATTTGCAAACAACTGGAGCTCTTGCTTACGGATAACATTATTATTTTAATTTTGCTATACTACTTTAGTTTTGTTTGTTAAAAAAAAAACTATTATCAGCTAAAGTATATCGTTTCCATTTTGATTTATTTTCCATAATTAAACAAGATTTACACTTACGCCAATCAAATTAATATATTTTGAGGAATTAGTTTCCAGCAGGCTGGAAATCATTTTAAAACCTCTATTTGGTCCTAAATGCGTGTAATCTGAGCTTGCACCATCTCAGGTGGTGGCTTAACTTTTAGTAGCCGAAAAACCGCCAAATTTTTGCACCTTGTTTTATTTTTTTGCTTGTTGCTGGAAAACGGTGCGTCGGACGGAAAATGTCATTCTATTTAAAAATATAGAGGACTAAATTCTGCGTCGACTGACATTTAAAAAATCAAATTCGGTTTAGTGGTATAGCCAAAATCGAATGTTAAAAACGAAAAAAATTTCGTATTTTGGTGCGCTTACATTAAGCGGCTTTCCAAAACCACATACCTTGAAAATAGATACTACTATTGAAAAAACAGGTGGAATAAAAGTTGGAGAGAATAAAATTTCATGTTACATAGATACCTTAGTTTTTAAATACATTCATTTAAAATTCGAAATTTGGCATCAATTCGAAAGCGTTTTTTTTTTGACGTTTTGAGTAAGTTTACGTCATTTAAGGTAAAAAAATATCAACGTTTTGCACCAAAACAGCATTTCTTATTGCTTTGCAATGTTAAAGGAATATGCATAACCTGAGTAGAAATTTGAGTAGTACAAATAAAAAACAATATTAAGTTTATTAAAGTTCTGTATTACCATTAAATCGTTAATAAGTATTATTATTATTATTATTATTAATTTCCTAAAAACTAAATTAATCATAGCTAGTTTAGGTGCAATGAAGTAACAAAAACAATTAAAGTTTATTGATGAAAATTTGAATATAAAGATGATATAAATCGATAGGTATGCAGCACAAAATGTAGCAGGATTCATGTTCACATTTTCTTAGATGTTGATGGTCCTTCATCTGAGAATCTCATATTTCAATAAAACACAATTAAAAAACCCTTTCCCAAAGCTGAAAAGCAGGGAAAAAACGCTAAAGATGGACCAAAGGCGGAAACGCCCGGCCCATCTAAGCTACCTAAGACCAACCTGAAGGTTGGCTCCGTCGAAGACGTAGACCTTATGTCCGACGACGAGATCCGAACAGCTCGACTGTCGGGAATATCCAGGGCCAAAGTGCAAAAACTGGTGAAGCAGGGTCAAGATTACATTGAGGCCAGAAGAGCCGTAATCAAAGACAACTTCATCCGGCACGCACAAAAGGGCCAGGAGGACGCTACCAAGGCGCAACCACAAGCCAAGAAGGCAAGCAAGCCGCGAGAGTCGGGAAAGGCCAAGCGGGTAAGCAAAGTACCGGAGGGGACCGAAAAACGACCACGGTCGGAAGGTAGCACCCCACCGAGTGCGCCGAAGAGCAAAAAGCCGAAAACAGAGGGCTCGACCTTCAAAGAGGCAGTCTCTTCGGTGAAAGTGGCGGTAGTCAGCGATGGCTACCCTGCTAATCACTTGGAACCGGACAAGCTTAGAGCAGTCCAGAACGCCTTACTGGCTGCCTACGATACGATTACGGAAGAAGGACCCCAAGTCCGTTTCGTAAGATGTACGCATCGTCCGGGCCACCTTATTGTGACCTGTGCCGATGAAGAAAGCGCCCAATGGCTTAAGGAAGTTGTTCCTGCTCTCAGGCCCTGGGAGGGCGCAGCCCTCAGGGCTTTGGAGGGCGGAGACATTCCAAGGCCGTGGGTTTGCACCGCTTTTGTACCTGATGAAGCGGGACAAAAGGTACCGGCCGAAAGGGTACTAAGCCGTTTAAGGGTAAGTAACCGAGGCCTTAACACTAAACTTTGGACCGTTTGGAACTCCACCAGAGGGGACAAAGGAACAGTGTGGACCTTCTCCGCAGACAGAGAGTCGGCGGAGGAGCTCAAAAAGCTAGACCTGCAGCCGTACTTTGGCCTAGGAAAATTAAGATTCCGGGTCAAGGAAGGGCAATCAGGTCTAGAACAGACAGGCGAAGATAGCGCCACTAGCGAGAAGGAGCCATCCGACCCGAAAGGCACAGTGGCCACCGAGGAGGAGACCCCGTCCATCGACCCCAGCCCGGAAAGCCAGTCTTCTGAGAGCGGAATTAGCCCCCTCAAAAGGTATTCTGCCCCTGTGGGGGCTGTTCCAATGGAGGAGGACGAGGCTGCCGGGGGAGCGGCCGACAAGGAACCCTCTTCATAAAAATGAAGAGGGAGATCCAGGTCCTGCAGGCGAACCTACAACATGCAAAAGCTGCATCAGCAACGCTTGTTAGGACGTTCGATAATGAAAGCCTAGATGTGGCACTACTGCAGGAACCATGGCTCGTAAAAGGGAAAGTTGCGGGCCTAACACCACAACAAGGTAAGGTATTATACAACCCTAGGTCAGTTAGGCCAAGAGCTTGTATACTCCACAGTTCAAGGGTGACATGTATACTAATCCCGGTCCTCTGTACCGACGATGTGGTTACAGGTATCCTTACTGCCAAGACCGAGGAAGGGACTAAAAGCTGGATAGTCTGCTCAGCCTACTTCCCCGGGGAGGACAAGGAGTGCCCACCCTCCATATTAAGCAGCTTAGTCGCATATGGAGAGAAAAGAGGCCTCCATGTAATAATAGGATGCGATGCAAACGCACACCATACGGCATGGGGAAGCACGAACACCAACGCACGAGGTGAGTCACTTATGCAATTTATATTTTCAGAAGGGTTGGAAGTAGCCAATATAGGCAGGGAACCCACATTTGTCACAAGAGCACGAGCAGAGGTACTTGATGTTACGCTATGCTCGTGCAAGGTAGTTAATACCATAAACAGATGGCACGTATCGGAGGAACCTTCGTGTTCGGATCACCGACACATAAGATTCAACCTGAACGTCAGTCTCACCGAGGCCAAGTACAGAAACCCTAGGGAGACAAACTGGCAAGGATATTTAACGTCCCTCCAGGTGTCTCTCGAGGGAGGGACAGCCCCGGTGGAAAGAATCGAGGGGTTAGAACTGGCAGTAGACCAAGTGCACGAAGCTATTATAGCAGCATACAAAGAAAACTGCCCAGAAAGAACGAGGCGGTACAAGGGCGCCAAGACAGTGTGGTGGAATAGGAACCTAGAGCAATTACGAGCCGAGGTCCGCAGGTTATTCAACAAAGCCAAATCCGACCACACATGGGAGACATACAAAACTAAATTAACGCAGTACAATAAAGAGATACGTAAGGCGAAAAGAGACTCGTGGAGGAAATTCTGTGAGGAGCTGCAAGATACCCCTGCATGCTCGCGCATCCACAAAGTCTTAGCCAAAGAGGGTAGTACTGCGACCGAAGTAGGCTTCATCAAACGAACGGATGGAACCTACACAAGCACTCATAAAGAGAGCATTGAAGAACTGATAAAGGTTCACTTTCCGTCCGCTAAAATCTTGAAGGGTACTCACGGGCCGGCCGAACCAGACCAAAGGCCGAACAGGCCGAAGCGAGACGACTGGAGGCTGGCCACAGAGATCACGAGACCCGCAAGAATTAGATGGGCGATTAGCAGATTTGCACCATTCAAATCCGCGGGCACAGACGGAATATTTCCGGCCCTACTTCAGAAAGGGATGGAGATACTGATACCACATCTCACAAAAATCTTCAAAGCTTGTATAGCCTGGGGATGGGTTCCAAAGGCATGGCAAAAGGTCAGGGTAGTGTACCTACCTAAGGTGGGTAAGATATCTGATCAAACGCCAAAGTCATACAGACCGATAAGCCTGTCCTCCTTCTTACTCAAAACTCTTGAAAGGTTGGTGGACAGGCATATTAGAGACACTGCGCTGAGAGAACATCCACTCAGTGACAGACAGTACGCCTACCAACCAGGAAAATCTACAGAGGCAGCGTTAGATGACCTCAACAGGCTAATTTCAAAATCTATAGAAGACAAAGAGATAGCCGTAGCGACTTTCCTGGATATAGAGGGGGCATTTAACAATGCCACCACAAACTCAATTATCGAGGCTTCAAGGAGAAAAGGAGTTGCGCCGAAGCTTCTGCAGTGGATAAGAGCCAGCCTGGAAAGAAGGATAATTACATCCACGATTGGCGAGGCTACAATCGAAGCGGAGGCGGGAGGAGGCTGCCCGCAGGGTGGGGTGCTATCTCCTCTTCTGTGGGCCGCTCTCGTTGACGACCTAATCCTAAAACTGACCAGAAAGGGCTTTTACTGCCTGGGATATGCTGACGACCTAACAATAGTCGTTAGAGGGCGATTTCCGAAAGTTCTGATGGAACAGATGCAAAGAGCTCTAAACACGGTGGACAGCTGGTGCAAACAAGAGCGGCTAGTAGTCAATGCTCAGAAAACACAAGTTGTCACGTTTACAAGAAAAAGATCGTTAGAGGGTCTGCAACCACTAGTAATAGGTGGGGAAAGAATACCACAGGCCAAAGAGACGAAATACCTAGGAGTATGGCTGGATCAAAGGCTCACGTGGAACACTCATATCCAAAAAATAACCAACAAAGCTACTATTGCCTTGGGCAGGTGCAGGAGGTTATGTGGAAAAAACTGGGGCCTTAGCCCCAAAATGACTCTGTGGCTATATACCAGGGTAATCAGACCCATGATAGCATACGGAGCTATAGTATGGTGGCCAAAAGTGCGGCAGGTGGGGGCGGCCAGAACGCTGGGTGGCGTACAAAGACTAGCTTGTCTGTGCGCCACAGGGGCAATGAGATCGACCCCCACAGCCGCAATGGAAGTCATTCTAAACCTGCCACCGCTACAAATCTTTATACAAGGAAGCGCTAGATCTGCAGCTTACAGACTCATGCACAGTCAGGCACCGATAAGTAAATCGCACGGTGCAGAACATCAAAAATTACTAGATGAACTCAAGGCGGGGCCCCTAACGGGGACGCCAAGCGACGCCATGGTTCAGAAATTTAACCTAGATAGAAAATATCAGGTTATAATACCAGATAAGAAGGACTGGGAATATGGCCCCCCAGTAAGAGCGGACTCAAGCTGGTATACCGACGGCTCTAAAACGGACCACGGCGTAGGAGCTGGTATCTACAGAAAGAAGCCGTGCAAGGCCCTTTCATTGAGCTTCAGCAAGGACTCGACAATTTTCCAGGCTGAGGTTGCGGCGATTCACCACTGTGTCAGAGAAGTAGACAGTTGGGCCGAACCAGGAAAAAGCGTCGCTATTTACTCTGACAGCCAAGCAGCACTTAAAGCTATCAGTTCCGCAAGTGCTGACTCAAAGCTGGTTTGGGACTGCGTAAGAGCCCTAAATGAGGCGGGCACCCTAAGGAAAATCACTTTGGCCTGGGTCCCCAGCCACATGGGAGTGAAGGGAAACGAGGCGGCCGATGAGCTGGCCAGACGAGGCTCGTCAAGGCCTTTCATAGGAGCGGCCCCTTCCTTCGGCACTACCAAATCACAAATTAAGAGGTCCATCTACGAATGGTCACAAAACAAGTCCAAGGAATGGTGGGTAAGATCGCCAGGACAAAGACAGGCTAAGGAGTTCCTAAGGGAACAGAGACCTAAGTTTACTGAAGACTTACTGAGTAAAGACAGGAAGACTGTCAAAATGATAGTAAGTCTGATGACCGGTCACTGCAGACTGAACAGGCATATGTTTAACATAGGCCTGGCAGAAAATGCTCTCTGCAGATTCTGTCAAGAGGAAGAAGAAACCCCAGTTCATGTATTGTGCCACTGTGACGGCCTAGCGAGGACAAGGTTTCTAGTAATGGGGGTAGAGAACCCCACAGCCAACGGCTACACAAAAGAGCCGCTCTCAAAAATGATAAGTCTGATTAAGAAGGCGAAACTAGAGAGCGTTCTCTAAGGTAAAGGGGATCACAATAGACCTGTAAAGGTCGCGGTGAAACAGGCCCGCATGCCACCCCACTCTTAACCTAACCTAACCTAACCTAACCTTCATCTGAGAAGCTCGGACGGCGCGGTTGTATATCAAGGTCCTCTTTATCGTGATTATCTTCAACGGAACTATCGTCACCAATTTCTGGTTCTACGGCAATATCAGTCACATTCTCATCCTCAAAGAATGGTGAATTCGAGCATGACTGGCCGTTGCAGTTGAGGCATATTCTTGAACATTTCATGCCTACTTTTCGGCAGCTGCACTTCCCTGTACACTCCTTTGTACATTTGCAGGAAACAGTGTTGAGAATATCAACTGGAGCTGGATCCTTAGTGTTTATAATGGGGAGAAGGCCAAGGTCCGTCCTTCTCCATCCCCAGCTCAGAGGATCCTTTGGTCTATCATACCAGGCCTGGATTTGAAGGTACACCCGCAAAATATGTTGAGCGACGGCTGCATTGTTGGAGGTAGAGAAGCCAGCTCGAAAGTTGGCTTTGTTAGTGATCTTGAAAATGTCTCGTAGCGGATTTGGTCCAAGGAGGTGTCATCTGCCTGAGGTGAATAGAGGGCTGCCAAGAACCGTTGACCTGCTGAAATGAGAACCTCAGGATCGGCACCTTCATGATGGAAAACCTTGACAGTCTCTTGTAATGTCGTGTTCTTTTGAAGAAGCTTGACAAACTTCAACTCCCATTGGCGATAGAATGCAGAGGTTGTATCACATCCACTGATTGCATGTAGGTACAGAATATTCTATTTGACAACGGACGAGAAGATGAAGTACTTGGGAGAGTAGAAGGTGTTCTGACAGGTTCCCTTTCCAGGTTTTATGACGTAAATGGTGGATGAATCGGTGTCCTCCCCGATTATGATGACCGTCGCAAAGTTATCTGTCAACTGAATTGCAGTGTTGACAATAAGAGTATCAGCAACACTTTGCCTTACTTTATACCCATTCTGTACCAATTTCTTACGCAGCATGGAAATCAGCCGTTCTTTGTTATTGTCGTTGGAGAGAAATTGTTCTTTCGGCATGGTTCATCGTTTCAGTGAACACTACATTTGCAGAAGAGTACTTGCTTTTACGGCAAAGCCGCTCAGCTGATTTGGTATTCTTTACTGATGCCGCATCAGGATAGCCATCAAAAACGATGGTTGTACTGGCAGGATTGTAATATTTATTAACGTTGTCCAGATATTTTAAGAGAATTGTTGAAAATTTTCCGTTGGATTGCCAAACCACTCGATGTAAACCACCATCAATTACAATGACACTATCTGCAAGGTTTGGTGGATCAGACACTGGTGAAAATAATGTAAGGTTGCACCAAAATACGAAATTTTTTTCGTCTTTAACATTCGATTTTGGCTATACCACTAAACCGAGTTTGATTTTTTAAATGTCAGTCGACGCAAAATTTAGTCGTCTGTATTTTTAAATAGAATAACATTTTCCGCCCGACGCACCGTTTTCCAGCTACAAGCAATAAAATAAAAAATGGTGCAAAAATTTGGCGGTTTTTCGGCTACTAAAAGTTAAGCTCACCGCCTGGGATTCCTCAAAACGGATTTTTTCGACTTAATTTTATTGGCCTAACTACTATAGAGAGATTTATACATATGTATATAGTAATTGGTATTATTTCTAGACACAAAAATAAACGAAAATCTTTAGTAAAAATATTTAGTAAATTTAATTTGTAATGCTACTATAGTTTTTAATTTCAGTGTACGTTACTAAGGCACAGAGTAGAAAATAATTCCAATAAACTTCATTCTTCCCTTTAGGACGGTATTTCTTTATGACATGCTGTGACCTGGGACAAGTAACAAGCTGATACTCACCTGCATTTCAAAAATTTTCAATCAACGCTAATCTCTGACGAAATTGATTGATGGAACGTTGGGAATTTAATAAAGCGTCCTCTCTTGAAATGGAAATATAATTGGCAGTCGCGACGTATAAATTCCTTAAGGATGAGGTTATGGTGGCACCTATCGCTCGTGAACATAGGTAGAGTAGTTAGAGTGAAATGAAGACAGAAGAAATTTATAATAATTAGGAATCTGATGAGAGAGATTGTTCGCTCCTATCTTTTTAGTATAATATATAAAAATGTTGTTGCAGCATTATTAATAATAACAATAAAATTGTGTTAGATTGTTGTTTTAACTAGTTTTAAACTTTACAAATTAGATAGATTCTCTTACAAATTGCAGTATTATTATTTTTAAGTATTTTCAAAAATTTTATTCCGGGAGTTTCAATTATTCATCATATTTCGACTTTTGTTACGACTTTGTAGAGCTAGGTGTATGCAAGACATGTAAGAGGTTTTGCGATACTACAAGTAGAGTAAAACATTCTAAATGCTAATACTGTATCAAAGTGAGCACATACGCACACAATGTATGTACTACTAACGAGAACTTTGTCGAATTCACGTTTACGTTGGTAGTTCAAAGGATCCTTCAACTATAGCAAGGACGTATCATCAACTTTTGTTTGATACTAGTGGCGTTATTAATACATCAACGTGTTGAAAATGTTAATAGCAAGATATAAGTGCAGACATACGTTAGTAACTTAGTGC
This sequence comes from Holotrichia oblita, assembly GCA_023690525.1. Lineage (NCBI taxonomy): Eukaryota > Metazoa > Arthropoda > Insecta > Coleoptera > Scarabaeidae > Holotrichia > Holotrichia oblita. Next base: position 31,463,291 of record CM043021.1, read on the forward strand.
CTAGAATATAGCATTAGCCCATTTACAGATTGTCAAGTATTTTTAAGATATTAAGAGAAACCGAAGAAAGTAGTTTTATTAATATATAATTTAATTTATCAACAAAATGTTACGGTTATCCAACTTACCTAGTTCAACTTCAAGATAACGAAGATACTTACAATTTAATAAGACTAGGTTTTCTTCAGAATAGTTGCAACATCAGATAATTTTTTGCTACGCAAATATGACATGTAAGTGGGCCATTTAGCTTTGCATATTTATAAATGCAACGAAAGTATTTAATAAACACATAAACGGCACATAAGTGTTTCGTATTTCGACGTGGCGTATGAATGCAATAAGCTGTCTACTATGCTCGCTAATGTAAGGTCTACTTTATGCTTTATGTAATAAAATTAGAAAGTGTCGATTCTGTACTGTACATCGCAATGTATAACATTCTTCAGAATATATAAGCTTTCGTCAAACTTAAGGCGAAGTTTTTGTTAGAGTTATCAATAGTTAATAACAGATGTTATTAAATTGTGGTATTAAATTATAAAAGTGTGGAGAATGAAAGGTTATCGACAAGTAATACAGCAGACCTAAGGGGTCTACAGGCGATACGATCAGTTGTACAATCCGTTGTACAACCGTAGTTGGTTCGACAGTCTAAACGATAATTGCAACGTGTGTAGCATTGTAGTACAACCTGTTGTACGACGCGGTTGAGTTGGATGGTACTACGAAGATACCTAATAGTTATTTACGAACCAAGTGCGTGAAATTATATTTTGCGAATGAGTGACCTGTTGGACACGAATTCGCGAAATGTTTCACGCACGAAGTTTGTACAATATTTTTTGTACGAGAACTATAATATAATAATACATATTGTTAAATACGTTATCGTTTATGACCATATTATTAAGGTTAGGGATTTATGATTTTAAAATGTCACTAAATTAATCAAGTTTCAGGAAGTACCAACTTTACTTTTACGCACTCGTGTTTAAAGTGACTTTTTACGCACGCAAATCGAATCGCGCAAAGCGAGTACAAAAATTATTTTTTGTACTCGCTTATCGCCATTATACAATTGGATAAAAAGGCAGAATGTATATATTATTCAACAGCCGTAGAGAAAGTGACTTTCCAACACATGTGTTGGAAGTAAAAAATGCATTAAAGAAATAAATCACCATTACAGTAATAAAGTATAATTATGAAAATGTCCATTTCACCTAAATTTGGTGCATTACAACTTGTAAATTTCATAAAATTAATTAAAAACTATAAAAAAAGTCAATGGCTATAAATTTAGTATTTAGTAAGTTTTGTTGTATCAAAAATAGGTATATGTGGAAATGTCTTACAGAAATATGTGTTAGGGGTAAATATTTATTAATTTAAATACGATAATAACAAAAAATACGTATATACATTATTTAATACACCTTGTCATAATATAATATGTACTTGACAGTGACAGTATCGTTCTTTTTTGCGTTACTCCGCAAAGAAATAGTACCGATATAAATATATTGTTTATTAATAAAATTGTTAAAATTTTGCTCGTTACAAAAAATATTATACAAACCACGTTCGCGCTGTCATTCCACGCTCATGCTGGAAAATCGTCTTCCGAACTTGGTATGTAAATTACTAACGTGTGGAGGCAAAACAACGACCGACATGTCTGTACGATTTTATGTCCAACTTGTAGTACGACAAGTCGTACAACCGATCGTATCGTCTGTAGACCCCTTTATTACAATTGTTCGTCGTAACGTTACTGCTATCAGTAAGATGCCAGTTAATGCTTATAAAGTTAAAATTACTGCAAATAAAAAACAACGGTGAGATATGCAGGGGATAATAATGGGACTTTGCTTATGTCGTTTTCTATTTGAACGCTTTTTTTCCGATATACAAGGCGTCACAGTTAATTATTTAAAAACTGTGTTTATTAATATTTTCGCTATGTTTCGAGATACCTACCTCTTTAAAATTTGGTACAGATCTTATATTTAAGCGTACCTCCTGTATGCTTTCTAGCAAAAAAAGCTTAGAGATCTAATAGGAAAAATCGAGCATGTGGTTCCTTTGACTCCCGATTTTTTTCTGACATACGGCTACGGACTTGACACCTATTTTTTGTAGTAAGTGGATGGTGTTTCTATTGTTTTGCATCTTGTAAAATTTTGCTCTAATGCTTCGTTTACGACATATTTTTACGTATTTGACTCACGTTGCGATTTTTTTTAATATTATTTTATTTTTACCTATATGCTATCGATGATTTAATAAAATTATCATACTAATTGAAATAAAGAAAACAAATTTATATCTTTTACAATTTTTGTTTGAATGAATAAAAAAATCTACAAATAAAGCTCGAAAAATCAAAGGTTAAATGAAAAGTATAAATAACTTAATAGCTTAAAAATATTCAGATAAACTAAATTAGACATCCTTTTGCTAGCATTTCTTGTATTCGTTTTACTTTGGTTTTAACATTTTTCTAAGCACTCAACTAAACTTAAAGACAAATTCAAGAGAATAATTGTAGTTAGCATTGAAGCTTCGAGGGTGCAGAAGAAAATATTTTTGAAATATCCAGTTTGCAATTATAAAGAGAGCAAAAAATGTATTGACAGGGCGGTGGACCCTCGAAACGTCTACTACATTTCTTTTATAATACAGGTTAGTGTTTAATTCAAAGAATCACATCATCAGCCTACCACAGAAAATGGTTGTCAAATCCATAGTCGTTCGTCGGAGAAAAATGCGAACTCACAGGGATTTTTTTTTGTTGGAAATCTCGATATCTCAAAACACGCCAGAGATATAACTATACTTTTTAAAAAGTTAAATTTGACACCTTGTATATTGTAGAAAAATCATTCAAATAAAAAGTGACATAAGGAAAGTCCCATTATCTTAGCCCAAAAAATATATGATCACCTAATTGATCTACTGTCTTGTAACACTCTGTATACATAACAAATATTTAACTTTTTATTATTGTGTAGTATAATAGTAATCCACACATTCTCTGCTCCAGATTCCCCCTCTTTGCACCGAATGCCACAAACTGTCGATGAAAGAGCTATTAAAACTCCGCCACCATCTAAGTTTTCCGACAAATCAACGTTTCTATTACCTACGTCAAACAATATTGAAAAATTCACGACCGTACAATGAATTATTCAATCAAGTCTTGTGCAGACATACCGTGATATCATAAAGATTCTACGACGAAGATGGCATTGAAATAGAAAATATATGTCTGAACTGGAAGCATATTATCATACTCGTAACAGAATGTTAGCTTTTGAATAGTAATTATATACCAAGGGAGAGAAGACATTTTTCTCAGCCGAGTAGCATTATTTCCCTCGACGCTTCGCGTCTCGGGAAATAATGGCTAAGAGGCTGAGAAAAATCTTCTCTGCCGTGGTTTATATACTATTTTTTCCACTACTAGCATATTTAACCGCTTTCTCAATAATAATGTAATATAATACGCCGTTCCGATAAATGTTTAATTTAAGATATCCATAGAAAACATGTTAGTCTGTAAAAACAAATGAATAAACATTTAATGTCAAATTGAGATTTTATTCATGTCTTGTCACAATACAAAAAAAAATGTCAGACAGTAGTTGTACTCCTCCAGAAATCCGCAAGGAAGCAAATCAAATAGAGTATGAAAAATACTGGTACACTGGCTTGCAATAAAATCTCGTACACCTTAATGTCAAGCAAGCTAATTTTTGAAGATTATTTTTCAATGTAAGCTGACTTTAGATTTGACGGATGTGACACACTATGCATAGAGGTTGTGGTGACTTATAAAAATAGTGTACTTTTGGAAATGAAACGTCAAATTAGAAATGTCACAAAAGGTGAAATCAATATAGGTTAAACTAGGTGTACGAGATTTTATTGCAAGCCAGTACGTCAGGAATTAACATAACCTGCCATAATTGCGCTATTAATTATTATTTTAATAAGTAGTGTTTACCAAATTACGTATTTCCCACTTTGTTTATTTATGTTAAATGTTAACCTAACCTTTTTTCTTGAATTGCGGATTTCATTCGTGCATCTATACGACATCTATGGTTTTATATTCAAATTATTTCTATTCTATACATTTTTATTGAATAAATCATAATTTTATTATTGTCAATTGTTTTTATTATTTACTAGTAGGAGATAATTTTTGTTATTGACTACTAGGAGAGAAATTCATCTTCTCGGCCCGAAAACATACCAAATAATGACGACTTCTAACGCTAGTAGTGGAAAAAATTATTTTGACAGTACATTGATAAATATGTCATTCGATTTACAGATACAATAAAACAATAAGTTCAGCTGCTACTCAAGATTTGATTTAAAAAAAAGGTGAAACTAAAGCAAGTGATGCTGGCCAAACACCAAAGTTTCGCAGGATACAGAAACAATTTAACAAAAAAATGAGGAGTTTCACTACTGTATATCCATGTATTTTGGGAGTTGATGTATCATGAAAGATGCAATTACGCTTCATCAGAGAAAAATATCAAATTTAGTAAACCACCGGCAGTAAAAACAAGATGTCTACAGTAGTCTACCGGCAAAATAGTCTAATATGATTGCAAATTATGCGGATAAATGTATAAGTTTTTTTTACAATTCTATAAGAAAGTGTAATCTCTCGAGAAAGACTTTGTGTGGTGTAGTGTTGTGGTTTATTTTTAAAATGTTGATGAACATCATTTATAACTTCTTAAAAACGGTCTACCAGTACGTTTATAGCTCAGAATCAGACCCACCCAATACGCCAACACAATTGGAAAAGTAATTATAAAAGTTTTTGGGAATTACAGCTAACTCTGGGAAGTGCTCTCTAAAATTACCCAAACATGGACGCTGGTTCTATACCGAAATTCCATCAATTTACACTCTGGTTCGAAAATAGGCTTCATCATCTTAATGTTTTGCACTGTATTGTAAATCATATTTTAATTTATTTCAACTCAATGTTCAAACTTGCTTTAGCAGTTCTAACACATTAATCGATGTCAGTCAACGTCACATATCTCACAAATAATTGTAACACGTATATTTTCGATTTCAATGCAATCTGCGTCCTGCAAACTTTATGATATCCCGGTACTATATCGTATTCGCAGTACAAAATGTTTTCTTCTATTTCTTTCTATTTATTCACAAGGTTTTTATAAATAGTTTATAATTTTGAAATGTGTGTAGCGTAAGGACTTTAGAGCGGTCCTATACCCATTCTCCTTGTCAAACGCAGCAGTCCTTGTAGATTTTAATAAATTCTTATTGGAAAAAGTCAGGTGTTCGTTTATGAAAATCTTATCAGAGAGTGAAGGTACACTTAAATTCGGATCAGTATTTTCATTGCGTTTAATCAGTTTTGTTGCGGCAAGTAATTCCTCTTTTTTTACGACGCAATGCAAGCTTTACAATCTTACGTTCTATCATTTGAAAATTTGAGTGATGCTACTTTATGTACCGTATCGATATCGTTAGCTGAAAGTGGGCAACCAACATGTTCGGCTATTTTGCTAATAATAAGTACATACAACTCTAGGTTTTAATTCGTATCATGATAAAACATCCAGATTTATAAGCGAACAATATGTAGAAGTGTATCAAATTTCTTTTCCGTTCCATGTCCTGCTACTAATATTTAGATATGATGTAAAGTAGTCTTATATAGGTAAGTAATGAAAGTAATCTTATATAGGAGCGCTTTTATAGAATGTGTATTTTATTTTGAAGTGATATTTTATTACAGTCAATGTATCAGTTAGAATAATTGTACTAAATAGTAAGAGAGAATTGCAATTACATATTGAGAACATCTTTTTGTGCGGGACTAAAAGTTCACCGTTGAAGTTATATGTATGTACATACATATGTATGTATATGCCGGTCGACTTGCATTGGATACTTTAATATTGCTATCATGTCTTCAATGCATTCTAATGTGGATGAAACCTACATAAAATTCTTGCTAGTAATAACGTGAACCATATCGATATCTATTTTCAGTAGCATCAAGTCACATCTACTCTCATTATAGCAAGACTAATAGAATAGATACGAATTTTAATATATTCTACAGGCATATAGTCTATGGTAGCATATAGCGTTTTTGTTGGATAAAAATAAGATATTGCATTTTTATAATAACCTATGTACATATATAGGTCGTGCATACGTGTAGGATGTGACATAGCATCTGAGTGATATATTTGTTAAGTTGCAGGAGATAGTGAGTATGTGTATACGAAATGTGAAGTTGAAAAGATGGTGTATGCAAGCAGTAGTGAAGCGTGATTGTCACTGCAGTGAGAAAGAAGTGAGAAACGTTGTTGTAGCTGCTTGCCTGACTTTTACAGACATGTAAGGACTCGGTTAAGAACATATATCTTTTTAATTTTATTGTATCAGTAAAATACGACATATTTTCTTGGAATGTTTATAGTCGTTTCACATTTTCGGAGACATGTACATTCATCGCTGCTTTAATTAATTTAATTACACTTTGATTTCCCTCTTTTGTTAGTAGCTACTAAAATTAAACTTTTCATTATTATTACCATATGACGAAAAAGTTAATCACAAGTTATAAATTGCTGTTTATTTTGTGTTTTCCTGAATGTATTAAGAATTTTTATTATTTTCAATATTGTCATTTTAATTTAACACTTTTGAATGCTTGTAATTTTATATCTAAAAATCGTATTTGATCATTAACCGTTTACGATATAGTAATACACCTACTGCTTCATTCCTGGGATATACCCAGCCAGCATCAAATTAATATAACATTGTTTTTGCATTCTCATTGGTAACGTATTGTAAACTAATTGTATTTGACATACCGTAATGATCCAGCACATATTGTAAGATTTATACATCTGACTATTATGTTATGTGTTAGTCTGTTATTGAATGTTAGTTTCACATTATTCTTTATCCATAATTGTAACCTAGAATGCCCATGCTTATTGTCAAATAATGTTTACGTACAACTTGATCTTTGATTATACATAACTAGATTGACCAAGTCCATTGCATATTACAATAACTACAAAAGTTACCAAGAGATGTCGCATAAATAACAAAATTGCTCATTAATTATATATTTCAGCTTAACATACAACCGACATACCTCATCCGCTATCTATTAACAAGTGCCCATAACTAACAACAGTAATATTGCAGAAAATGATTTTCATGCATGTTAAAAAATCACAATAGAAATACGAGAACCTGTGGCAAAATTATTACACATAACAGACAGACGTTTGCACCCCGTCTCTAGTTAAATCAAGTTAAATTATAATTCAATTTAATTTAAATCGGAATTTTAGTTGCACGAAGATCTTAACAAAAGATTAAAATGTAAATGAATAGTTAAATCTTTTGTTACGATTTAACTAAGATTTAATTTTAATTATAATTTAACTTGATTGAACTGAGGACGGTACAAACGGTCGTAAGTGATGTAAAACATGATTGGATTAATGTATTTTGTGTGCATTTCACAACTGCAAAGCGTTTGTTTTTATATTAAGGTAATTCAATTTTTGATTGATTGCATATTTCTCGACCTTAAAATCACTGCAATAAAAAGTATGAAAAAAGAAATTTACAACTATGTTGATTTTGATAATTGGTATAGTTAACTTTTAAGTAAAGATAATGCAAACGGCTCTAAAGCTGCGTACTGACTTGAGCAAATTTACACGCACGAACGCTGTGCGCACACAAATCCTTTGATAAACGTGAAGAAACCGACAAGCGACGGATAGCGTTCGTACGCATATTGGGTGTTCGTGCACATAAATTTGCTCAAGTCAGTACGCAGCTTAAGACTATCAATTGTAGAAATAGAAAAAAACAATTTATAGTAGTCTGTAGTAAGTAGTTTACAAGTGTACGTTTGATAGTAAAGGAAATCGAAAAGTTTCTGGAATAAATATGAATATGTTATCCTAAACATATCATTGTGACTTAATTACCTTGATTCTCAAATCCAGAGGCAACAGTGTCATAACAACAATAACAAAAAATAAGAATTGAAAAACATGTATTCAAATCAATATACATATATATATGTGAGTAACTAAGATATTAAAACTTGAACATGACAAAATTCTTCACAATTGCATAACCTTTTTGAGTTTCTTTCCTGTTACATCGCGTGGATACTCAGAAACAATTTTACATTGTTTAAATATCTAGCATGTAAAGCAATGATTTAATAGTAGCAGGCGATGAGAATTGCAATCTCCACTATTAAAGGCACAATGTAAGGGATCTTTATAGTTCTATGTGCAATGCGTTGCCTTAACTTCTTTTTATGATTAATGTGGTCAAAGCAGTCTTGAAAAGTTTTACTCAAAATAGAAACAGCGTTATTATTAAGTAAATCTGTAGGCGTCAATAATGTACTATGTTCATAAGATGCAGCATATAATTTATGTAGAATTACAAAATTCTTCGGTATTGTTTTAAGTGGAAGATTTATCCACAAAGGCGGTTTGGCACAGTTTGCTTTTAGGGTCCTCTGTGCCAAAAATTCTATATGTATACTGTAACCGGCAAGGTGGCCGGGATAAAAATAGGTACGGTTTGTTATATTTATCGAAATATGCTTATTGATAAAATTGAATAGCTATGTGTGTATGTATGCAGAGAATATTTCGATGTTATGTATACATACATAAAGTACAAGTGGCGGGCTCCTGGTAACCGCATCAAAAGCTCGACTTTAAAGCGCAACTCTTTTCTTATGCTAATGGTGAATCTAGTTAGAAAGAACTTGATTCACCTTGTTTGTGGAATTGTCTATCGCACTCAATTTAAATTGTTATAATTCTAATGTGTATATTTTAGCTGTGCATTTAATTACTAGATAAATCCCGTATCCTGTGTATGATTTGGTATTCATATTTTCATAACATTGTCAACATTGATTACATGACTTATTTTCTTTCTAACGCTACCCAAAGGTTAAAATAATTTTTTATATACTTATCAATGAATACTGTTCATAAACTCTTGCTCTGTACATCGCATGGTTTGGTCTTTATCAACTTTTCTATGACGTTCTTTACAGATCCAAAGATAAAATTAATAATTTTATTTCACTTATATATGTATGTACTGGGTGGCTGGGTGGCCAAATAAGATTGTGCTCGGCTATGATTCAGAAACGGTTTATAGTATAGCTTCGGGAAAAAAATATCACTAACTAAACTGGCCACGAGAAACCTCTGGAAATTATTTATAGAATCGTAGAATGACCGCTAGATGGCGTAACTAAGCAGTAAAAAATTAAATTCTTATTTCATACAAAATTTATCAAATTAAGATCTATCACATACATATATGAAAATTGGAATTCCTTAAAAATTCCTCTGGAGACATTTTTTGTGTTTTGTTAAATAAAAGGAAAGACGGAAGGGGAAACTTTGTTTTGAAGGAACGCTTACAATGCAGTCTCTGTTGCGAATTGTGCAAGCTTAGTGTAACCATTGGTGTAACTAAAGAAAGAAAGCAGGTTGCCTGCTTTCTTTCTATAGGTATACTTTTAGTCGCGTTGAAAACAGTGTTACTCCAGCAATGTAATACTTAGAAATTCGAACCAATCTAATAAGTGGTGTACATGGTAGAGGGCGCTGTTTACATATTTTCGGACATTTTGTTTATTATTGTGAATATGAAATAGAAACATGCAGTTTTGACCACGGATTAAAAAAGTAAGTTAAGTTACCAATAAATGACACAAACCATATCGCCAACATAGAAAATAATATACACAGGGATCCCACAGATTTCTGGTCGTTTGTTGCAACACGAAGGTCGTGGAGTAGAATTCCAGGCATCATGATAAAATGATAATGTTCGTATTGATCAATCTCAAGCAATTGTTGATGCTTTTGCCCGCCATTTTCGCAGTGTATTTCTAGACTCTTCTGACTTTGTAAACGAAAGCGCTTAGAGGATTACAAACCAATTGTGAAGTAAAGTCTTTTACGGAGGAAGAAGTTCGTCAGATAATGGGGTTACTTAGAGCGAAATTAACAGCTGGCCCGGATAAGATTCCGAGTTTTTTATTAAAAGAATCCTGTCGAATGTTATCGAAATCTTTATTAGGTATATTTAACCTTGCATTAAAAGAATCCACAATTCCTTCTACAAGAAAATCAGCTAAAATGAGTCTGGGAATTCACCTGATATATAGATGTTCAGCGTCACGTAGGCGTGATCTACACGGACACGGGAAAGGATTTCGATTGTCTTGACCACGGTGTATGACTACACGCAGAGAAATATTCTCTTGAGTTAAAACAGACTGTTGCAGTCCAAACAGTCCCGTATTTGTATATCCGCAAAACTATAGAGTGTTATCACAAGAATATTATTTTTTAAGGAAATTGCTGTGACGCAAAGCAACATTGTTTGAATGCAGCAATATAATGGGTTTACTTCAAGTAAAACGTTTGGTTGAAATTATTCTTCCAATTCCCATGAAGCTAAAATACACTTCACGTAATCCATTATTAAATATGTACTTTTATTACTGCAAATTTCCACCCCTTAACTATAAAAAACTTATATTTATCTAATTCTTGCAAAATGGTACGCAGATAAAAAGATTGAAGTGGAATGCACATATAACGCTTTATACACGCATATAATCTCAAACGCAGCTGCTCAAAATTGGCAATTCAGCTATTTCACAAATAGGGAAGTTATTCAGATCAAATACGTATTTTACAACAAATATAGTCTGGATTGTATTAAACGCTTTTACTTATTCCAAGAAAATGTGTTTGAATCAAAACAAAAATATTCTAGCATTAAAAATATTTGGGTAAAACAGTATGTTTTCTTAATTCAAGAACATTTTTCTCTGTGTGTACAAAAACTTTGTCTTTTGAGATTTGATGACTTACTACTTCGGCTGATACAATCATATTTAATGGACCGTTCTTTTTATGTATCCTACAACGATTTTTCTTCCAGCAGAAATGTTATTACATCTAGGGTGCCGCAAGGTTGTAACCTAGGATCCTTACTAAATCTTCGTTTTATGAATGATTTGCCAGATTGTGTAGACTGTCAGACTTTAATATTTGCGGATGATATCAAGATTTTTTCCACTATAAATTGTGAAGAGGACTGTAACAACCTTCACTCAAACTTCTCTAAGGTCTCCAGTTGGTGCATAAGCAATAAACTATCGCTTAACATTTTTAAATGCAAAGTTGTTACCTTTAGACGCAAGAAATGTCCATTATTATATACATACATATACCGTAACTTCCACCTCACTTATTAGATGTGATGGAGTCAAAGACGTAGGTGTTCATTTCGATAGCGAATTAAATTTTAATAGTCACGTTTTAAATGTAGTTTCTACTTCTAACAGAATGATAGGTTTTGTATTACCTACTTGTAAACATTTCACTAATATATCCACTTTGAAAGTGCTATACTACTCATTTGTGCGTTCTAGAATTGAATATGCTTCTGTTGTATGGAATCCCTTTTATGAAACAAAAAAAAAAATTGTTGAAAGTGTACAGCGACGTTTTCTAAAATATTTGTGGTATAAGAGTTTCAGCATCTATCTGTGTAGAGGAAATAGATTGTCACAGATTTTCTTCGGCTTTTTAGTAATTCAAACTGTTAGGTAAATTTTGTGATTTTTAGAACGTATTATATTTTATGCTTGCGCTATAATTATAGTTAGTTATACTGTTGTGCTTTTCATTAACTAGCTTTCAATTTACTATTTTCTAGTGTGAGCATAAAATGTTGTAATCGCCTTAACACCCTCCAGCGGTGACGGAAGCAATAATATTAAACCGTTTGAATTACTAACATTGTTGTTAGTAATAAGGAAAATCCGTTCCAAAAAAATCAAATTTGCTAAATTGTCTTTAGGGAAGGCAGAATAATTTAAATTTATAAAAAAGTTACTACTGTTTACGTCTCTCAAGATATCTTCCGTAAACGATATCGATACCCGGTTTTCGCTGAATTGTTAGTAATTTAGTCTGTTGTCAACAATGCATGTTGCTATTTAATATTTTCGATAAAAGAAACAAAATGTCTGAAAATGTAAACAGCTCCCTCTAGGATGCACGTCACTTATTACATTGGTTCGAATTTCTAAGCAATACATTGCTGGAGCAACACTGTCTTCAACCAGACTAAGCGTGCAAAATTCGCAACAGAGGCTCGATTGTAAGCGTTCCTTCAAAACAAAGTTTTCCCTTCCCTCTTTCCTTTTATTTAATAAAACACAAAGAATTTCTCCAGAGGAATTTTTATGAAATTATAATTTTCATACATGTGATAGGCTTTAATTTTATTAATTTTGTGTAAAATAAGAATTTAAATTTTTATCCTACGGTTCCCTAAATAATTTTCAGATATTTTTCGGGATCACTTTAGTACCTAAGTCATATTTTGTTCCCGAAGCTGTACTACAAACCCTTCCCGGGATATGGTCGAGCACCATCCTTATTTGACCATCCGGTACATGTGATTTTTTCAAATTTCTAATACTACAGATGAATGAAAAATACAGGGAAAATATTACTATGAAACATGGCAATTCTCAACTGCTGCGGTTGCACAGCTCAAAAGTGTATGTGCAAAAGGATTTTAATATAATACTTAATATTTGCGAAATAAATGGAAGAGTTAATGTCAAAGTTGTATTTTAGAATCTATTTTGTGTCTAGTATAGCAAAATAGTTTATTAGACGTTTTTTCAGCGTTTGTTTTTGGTTGGAGATTATGCTTTTCCGTTAAAGCTTAATTTATGTGAACCTTGTTTAAGAATAACAGTATTATGTAGAACTAGACTAATTTTCTGGGATTGGTGCCGAGAATGCTTTGGGAAATAGTGTTTGGGTTTAAGAATTCCGTAATTGTGAAAACGCTTTGTATTTATGCATAGTTTATTGAAGAAAACTATAGTGAATTCAGCTCCGTATATCAATAATTTACTGGTTGAAAATAGGTGGTTCAAGCTGGAGTCAGACGAAACTAAACCAAGGAAAACGATTATGAAGAGAAGATAAAATAATTGGGATATCAAGAGCTTTATTCAGCCTGAATTACAGAAAGAATACTGTTCTCAAGTTTACATTCATATTTAACGAGCTTTCTTCCAGAATATAAGCTATTAGAAAAAATCTCTTCTTTCATCTAAAGTAATAGAACTATTATTGCTGTTGTATCTGTTATAATTAATTCACGAACAGCACTATACTTAAATATCATTGTATTTTAACTCAAGAATAAACTAATTTTAATTCGAAGCAGGTACTTTATTTCAATGGTAAATATACAACTATTGAAACCAACGACGTTATTTAATATGAAGCTCTCTAAAAGCAATTGTTGCGATTTGCAGTTTAATATTCAACTCAACATAAAATAGATGAGACCGAAGCGAGGCAATATAAAACCATTCCAAGATGCTATAAAATGTCATTTGCCTACTCGGCCAACATAATTTCCATTGTATTCAAAGTAGAGCTGCATGCTAGGAATTTGTTATTTTAGCTAAGTTACGACAATATTGATATATATAGCTTATTGAAAACTGGATGTTGAAACCAACGGAGAAGGATACTTCTACCTCTAGCATTTTATAAAGTTAATTTGGTGCTGGAATGTTCAGTATTATAGGAAATATATATTTTTTTGGTATAAAACGTTATTGGAAAATACAATTTTACAATTAGGACGTAGAGTATTCCCTTATGCTAACTGTCTCTACACGTGAAATTGGCTGTAGATGCTTATGTTACTTTGGAATAATTATTTTTTACATCAGTTGACCGTACTGTAGATAGTTTTCGTTATTTTCGAAGCAGTTATTTTTGTTTTACATAATTTTAACAAGACATCTTACAACTTGTCAGTAATCCTAATGGTTGAAATAGAAGGAAGATGATGGTAGTAAATGTAACACAAAATATGTAACTGACTGCATTAAAGTTAACATGATTAAGAACAGGGATTTCCAGTTTTTCCAACTGTATTTCATATCCCAGAGAATCCATTAATAATTCTTTACTTCAAAAAGCATACCAGATTGTACTGCAAAATAATATGTAATATTTACAACCTACAGAAATATTTATTTTTAGTTTTGTTCATTACCATAATCGTGAAAAGCTCTCTTGTTGTCTTTTTGACATATCTCGTGTTCGACATTCTTATTTGATGCCTAGACCAGCTCAGTTTTTATAATTTCGTTTTCGGAGATTTCATGTTTAGCGTATCTCTCATTTTATAACTCATCTATTCTTTTGATTAGTCCTATCTTTCGCAAAAATTTCATTTCTGTGGGTGGTATCCCCTGTTTCGATCTTTGCGTTGATTCCTAATTTTCTTAACCATGCAATAATGTTGCGAAATACTGGAGCTGGGGAAGGGGCAGCGTACGGCCGAAGAATAACAACCTTGTATTCCAAATTAGTATGCAGCCTGTCGTATATAAATATGCCACAATCGATGAGCTTACTTAACCGTCCAATGGTGAATATAGTGCGTAATATTTTTTTGTAATTTAAATTAAATGAAAAATTGCATGCGTACGCCACTTGTATGTGTAAGAAATTGATCAAGGATAGTTATAATTGAGGGGTTTCAGATTAATTTGCATGTTCAAGATGGCGCCTGTCATCTTAAGACGTTGTAGCATCTTAAGACGCTATCGCTAAGATGGAAGGTGAGAGGTAGTGGGAAGTCGTTGCAAGGTGGCGGTGTCAAGACGTTGGGGGTGGTGCCGAGGTTTCTTCAAGACACGTGGAGTGCGTGTTAATTAGTACGTGAATAGTGCATTTTTGTTAAGTTGCGTGGTGCAGGCGTGCAAGTATTGAATATTTCTCGCGTATGCAAACTGGTTGCATCAACTGTATTCCTTGAGGGTGCATATTAATTAGTTGGCGTGCAGTACCTGTTTATTTGATCAGTCCTTATTACTTATTTGTGTCAGATTATTGAATTTTTATGAACATATTACGATTGAACAACTCTCGAACTGCTATATTTGCTTATTTGATGAGCCTCCGTTACAATTGAACAGCTTTCCAACGGTTATACCTCCAATTTCTTTCTCCAACTACCAAATAAACAGATATAGCTGTTGGAAAGTTGTTCAGTCCTAACAGATTATAGTCGCTGGAAAGCTGTGCACCCTTCACGAACTAATTAATATGCACCCCACGTGTCTTGAAGAAACCTCGGCACCACCCTCCCACTTCTTGGCAACCCCACCCTGCAACGACTTCCCACCACCGAACGCCTTGGCAACAGCGTCTTAAGATTCTACAACATCGTCTTGAGATGATAGGCGCCATCTCGCATATACAAATTACTCTGAAACCCGTCAATTAGAAGTTCTACCAAGTTTAACCATTACTTACGACAAGGTAACGGTGTAATAAAGCGATGGAAGAGTTTACATAGATTAAATAAAGCAATAGGAGTTGCAGCACTATTATTGACGAGCAATATATGTAGCTAACTACCTCAAACAGATTCATCAATTTCCATTTTCAGTTGCGCCTTCAAATGTCGAAATTTTTTGGGGTAATATTTATCATTTTTGTTATTTTTGTGATACTCTAGATTAATTTACTAGTGTTGTAAACTAAAGAACACAATTACTACTATATCTCTGACGATATATAGATACAAAAATTTAGCATAAGAAATTGCGAAGACATGTTATACATAGGTTTATGAACGTTGGTACCATTCAATTTACACTTCCATAAACATTAATACACTAAGAGAAAGTTTGCTTTATCCCAGCTTCATGTAAAATCATGATGTTAAGATTAATGGTTGAAAATCTTAAGTCCAGTTGGTTACTATTAATATTTAATACATTGTTGTTACAATTATTATAATTCATAACATGGTCTATAGTTTGCACAATTATATTTAGGTACACGATTAAAACAGCAATCTGCTTCATCTAGTGTTTTATGTTTAAACAAACGCAATAAGCATTGCTAGTGTTTTCTCGTCAATTTCTGGGCGTAAGTTTAATTCATTTACAGTCATATGGAAAATAAATTTGCAGTCTGTATTAAAAAGCGATGATATATGTACGCCACATATGATTTGAAAGTATCTAGTACGATATAAAGATGCAAAAAAGATGATATCATTTCCTAACGTCTCCTTTTATTTGAGTGATTTGTAGTTGCTTACATGTTAATCGTTTTCACTGTCCATGTAAGTAAAATTGTGTACAATAAATGTCAAACGGGTCGATGGCCGCAGTAGTTAGGCGGCTGACTATTGTTGTGAGAGGACGATAGGCGCCGGGGTTCAATTCTCTGGAGGGACGGTGACATTTTTTCAGATAGTTTAATCCTGGATCGACTTGCCATTCGCTGTTGGGAGCAAAGTGATTAACAGCGCGGCATCATAAAAGACGATATGATGCTGTCACAAAGCCAATTGAACACAACATACACACACAAAAACTACACCGCGAGAGTTGCAGTGATAGCCAGACAAGCGATACAGTTTACGGATTCACTGCAACTAAACACCCACCACATTAAAAAAAAATTAATGAAACTCTCGAGATTGAACGACATATGTAAGGCTACGATTTGCCCAAAATTAAATTATTTCTTCTTTTGGATCTTCGTAATCTGCCATTTTTTATTTAATAAAAATTTATTAAAAAAACTATATGCGATTTATGTAAAAATTAGTCATGTAGTTGTCGTTGTCTTAATGTTATATCGTAGTTAGTTCTATTCTACTGATATCAATAATCTAATCAAATTGTTGCGTTTATTTCTTTCTCTTGGAAACAATCATTGAAGTCAATTTTTTAATTACGAAGAGCTATTTTAGTTTTGGAACTTCGACAATTATTTGTGCAAATTGTCGAAGTACCAAAACTAAAATTGCTATTCGTAGTTAAAGAAAAACTGTTCAAAATTGTCTTGGTGAATGTCAACGAAGTGAGAACTAGTAAAACAGGAGATTTCCATTCTATAACGTTCAAACGTATAATATCCTAAAAGTTGTAAGCATCATTGTTTACTGTTGTATTACTGTTTAAAATTTTGCATTTGCAATCGATATACATATATTAAATATCTTCCATATTTAATGAAGATATATTATATCTTCATTAAATATCTTCCAAAGTGAGGAAGTTTTGGATCAAGTTGTCGCAGATATAAAAAATAATCGTATTAATATATTCATTAGATCAGAAGCTGTAATCATCTTAATATAGCTGAAAAAATAATCGTATTAATATATCCATTAGATCAGAAGCTGTAATGTCCAGCATATTATACTGGACGATTATAAGTGCGAAAAGATTAAAATTACTTTGTGAAAATTTTGTGATTGGATGGTAAATATTGTGAACGCATAAGCAAATTTTGTCGACATTAATTTTGCGATTTTTATAAATTTGTTGTTTTTAATTAGGCGGTTAAAAGCTGTGATATATTAAAATGCATTGTAGTAATTATTAATTACAATCGCATTTTCAAGAATGCTAATATTTTTGAATATATACTGTAAGAAATCTTAAAAAAATTTAATATCCTTTTCGCTTACAGTTGGCTAAATTTAAATAAGCAGTTGCTTGATGTAGGTACTATCTTTCTGCTAAAATGAACCTACCCAGGATGATTTCTAAAATGCACCTATATTTTAAAAATCTCTATACCTATTGAATTAACCTTTGAACCGTAGTATTCTTCGGTATATCCGCTTTAACGCATCACCGAAGTTTAGTAGGTCAGCTGTGCAAGCAATTCTTTCTTGATACTCTTACTTTTCCCGGTGCAGATCCAAGCCGATATTTAAATTACTTCTCATTCAAGTGAAACTGAAATTTATCTTTGTTTACGTTAAGATATTTGTCTTTTGTTTCGAGCAGGAGAGAACTGTATTGTATCTTTCGCGGATATGTATAATTTATTGCTAATTGAAAACGTAAATAGGCTAGGCATTTATAATCGGCGCTTTGAGTTAATTGTTTTACTAATGAAACAGCTTTGTTTTATAACAAAATTTGAAATTTATTCAAAATTTCGAATTCTCCGCTTTTTAAATTATGGTCTCTCATGAATAAGTCCACGTATTTATAACACAGCTACATATTATAAGGATCGTGTTCATGAAATGTGAATGTTTATGTATTTATTTATAGTAATGTTAAATTTATACAGAGTATTCAATTTAAAACAAAAGATCTTGAATAATTTTAAAAAGAAGTAGGTATGTTATAAAAAATACGAAAATACAATTTCCGATTATCCCTTCAACATTTTTAAATGGAAATACGGTTCGAGTGATATGCTTTTCCAAGATATTTCGCTTCTGGTAATAGCAGTCGTTTGTTTCTGTAAATCATGCTTAGATGCAGCTTATGTCATTTTTCATTCTGATTCTAAACTAACTTTAAATTTGTTCCATCACGTCAGGATTTTGAGAAATGTTTGTAAATAGCTTCTCCAACAAGTACATTAAATTTTACAGAATTTCAAAAGGACTTTACATAAGAAAGATATTACAAGATATATTGTAGTGCCGAGCATTAAGTGGACATACATATATGAACATGTTCTTGCCTGTTTCCTACGTCACTTAAACAACGCCCATTTGTGCTCAGAAGCCAATGAATTTAGGAATTTGTAGATTTCCGGCGGTGTTGGTATATAAAGAGCTACGCACAGCTAGTTAGAATCAGTTTAAGTCCGTATTTGATAGCTGAACGTTTTTTTATTTCATAATATCCTGTGCGTGCACAAATAATTCCAGCTTCTGTTATGCATGTGGAGAATTCATTCCTCAACGACATAAACGAAATATTACGCTTTTAATAAAAAGATTATATTTTCACTATTTTGGTCTAAAAATTAAATATCGGGACAAGAAATGGGCTCCTCACATATGCGGTGCACGGCGTGCTGTTACTCTGGGGGCTGGTCAGATGGTAAAAACATGCTATGCCATTTGCAAGACCGATGATTTTTTTACTGCACGAAAACTTTCGGGTTCTCCAACAAAAATAAGAACAAGATTAGTTACGCTAGTATGTCTTCTGTGACTCGTCCAGTATCTCAAGACCTATAGGTCAAGGATGGAAGCTATTAGCTCCGGGCATACATACTTCTGTGTATCGTATTCGCCCGAAAGTACTGTCACAGTATTTTCAACCGAAGAAGGTCTTTCATTCTAGAATAATGTCGATGATTTGATGCTGACATTAGGTCATGAACCCAACCCAGAAGAATGGCGTCATTTTATCGATGCTTCGAAATTGAGTTTGACAGCTGTCCTTCTTTACATAGGAAACCCATTCCATTCCATTCATTCCGGTTGGCTGGAGCAATCGTTATTCCCTTATACATTAAAGTTTCTTTTCGTCCCTCCAGAAGACAACATTTTTAAGTCGAATGAACTAATGCTTTGATGTTTGGTTGAGTTTCTAGAGTTTTCATTATTGCGTTCATTAAAAAGACTTGGTTTAGATTTCGTATTGCGAAGTAAGATACTTTTTATAAATCTACAACACCTATAGAATTGAAGTAATAATGCACGGGAACATTTAAATCGTTTAGCCAGCGGTAACTATTGAACGTTCCCACTTCTAGCAACTACATGTACGAAATTTGATTTTAGAAATAATTACCGTATGTCAATTAAGGGATAACAATAACAACAATAATAAAGATATTCCAAAAAAGAAATGACGGTGATTGTTATGATCAGATTAAAAATGTATTACTCGACCCATGTCTCCATTTGAAATGGAACATCCTATACAGGGTGCCCACCCAGTGCGCGGAAGTCCAATATCTTGGTTGATAAGAGAGGTAATTGAATCGTTTTTGATTCATGTCTCTAATTTTCTTAAGACCTACCAACCTAAAATAATTCTGATTATACAGGATGTTCCATTTCCTCCATATAGAAAGTAACTTTGTTTTTCTTAATGCAAACCTATGTTTTTTTCATAGCTACCTAAGACTTTTAAATTTAGCTTGAGCAGTTAACTGCAAATACAAAATGTATAGTAAAATAAAATTTTGTTCTATTACTGTGTTTATGTATGTGAGTAGCTAAAATTTATTCCACTTAACATCTTGTTAGTATATCGCCCTCTGTCGTCAATTTTTGAAACTAAATAGAAATTTTACTTCAGGAATGTGTTACATAATATTTCATATTAATGACCCAAAATTTCTCGGTTGTCATTCGCATGTTGAGTCGGATTTTTACAGACTAAAAACCCCCTTTGTCCTCTTGCACGCTGCACCGGAACCCGCTTCCGCGTTTCTTTATTGCAGTGTGTGTCCAGACTACGGCCATCCATCTCGTCTACTGAGTTTGTCGTTTTATTCTTTTCGTTTTACGATTGTTGTAAAGCACTTAAGTAGTAAATGTCCATATTGTCGGTAAAAAGTTGTCTCTTGCGTTTTCAAGTGTGAAGATTTTTTCAGATGTTTCTTCATACTCGCGTCTTATGTCGGTCCAGTTTGGACAGATAAATAGGGTATGGTGGGCGCCGTTCACCAAGCTACAGTACGGACACTCGTCTGATGCCACCTTTTCTCGTTGGTAATGATATTTCCGGAAGCAACCGTGACCTGTTAGCGCCGGTGTACTGTGGTAGTCGGGGTCTTTAACAGAGCCTTCCAACCAGTCTCTTATGTTTGGAATTAGTTTGTATGTCCAGCGACCATAAATGCCTTCGCTCCATGCAATCTGCCATCTTCTGACTAACTCGTCTCTCGCTTCCTGCTTCGGTGTCCCTGAATATAGAACAAATCATTCCCAGGCAGTGAGTTCGATTTGGGGGGAGTCTGGCGCTTACTGCTATCTCCTCTATTTAGGCTGTGTTCTATGCATTGCACACTCTAATGCATACTGCTCTATGAGGAGCGGCTAGCTTTGCCCGTAGTTTGGTTTTCATGGTCGCCTCCCACCATATCGTCACTGCATAAAGAATCTGCGAATGAATTAGACCTGCCAAAATTCTTTTTTTTATGGTCGAGGGTCTCTCACGTTGAACATTAGACAAGGGCGGAGATGGTCCTTTCTGCTTTGGAAACACTTTCTCGGATGTGTGCTGCGAAGGACAATTTCGAGTCAACATATTTTATTGCCGGTTTAGGGATTAGCGTGTGCCCCTGTAGGTGAAACAGAATCTTCCCAATTTTACATTTTGTGGTCAGAAGGGCGGCTTCTGACTTCTTTGGTACCAGCTGGAGTTTCATGGCTTTCAATCAATTGGTGATTCTGAACGGTGCTGGATCTATCAAGCTTATCAAGATCTGTTCGTTAATCGCTGTGGCTATCAAGGCAACATCGTCCGCAAATCCAACCATTTGGGCCCCCGTGGCAGTGTCATTTTTAGTAGGTCGTCATACATGACATTTCGTAATGTCGGTCGCAACACCGATCCCTGAGGCACTCCGCTGTTTATGTTGCAGTTTACGGCGACGCCTTCTGCTTCGGCTATTATCTCTTTTCCGAGAGGTATGACACAATGATGTTTTGGGGACTTCGTGTTACTCCTCTGGCCTGTAGGGCGTCTAAAATGCGCTGCCAAGATGCGTTCTTAACAGCGCTTTGGATGTCCAAAGTCACCGTAGCGCAGAGTCTACGGTGTTGGTGGCCTGCAAAGTCAGATGATGTTTTTCCTTGCGCTATGACTTGTAGGATAGCGTCTGTGGTTTTCCTACCCGTGCGAAACCTCCAGTGTGCTCCAGATTATGTTTTAATCTGGCCAGTATGAGATCTTCATAGAGTTTTCCTTCAACATGCGGAATCGTTTCCTTTTCTAATTAAGACAAGATTTGCCTTTTTCCATGGTTTTTGAATTTACCTCTTGCCGCCAGAGAATTGTACATCGTTAGAGTGTACTTCGCATTTGTTCCAGCAACACACTTCAGAACTTCTCGAGGTACGCCTGCCGGGTCAGGCCCAAAACTAGAACCTGTTTGTTAAACCGATCATAAGTTAGCAGGGGAGAGAGGAGACTTCAGACCTCACTTTATAATGTATAGTAGTATATAATGATGAAAAATTTTCTAATATAGGTATTTTCAAGGTAAATGTAGAAACTATTGTTGAAAGCTAAATAAAAATTTTGTGAGTTGAACAATATAATTTTAATAATTCAATTAATAATTAAAACTAGAACCTGTTTGTTAAACCGATCATAAGTTAGCAGGGGACAGAGCAGACTTCAGACCTCACTTTACAATGTATAGTAGGTAGTATCTAATGATGAAGAATTTTCTAATATAGGTAAATGTAGAAACTATTGTTGAAAGCTAAATAAAAATTTTGTGAGTTGAACAATATAATTTTAATAATTCGCCAGCACTGACAGATAAATAATTTGAATATCGAAAAGAAGCGACTACTATAGTGGTGGTATAAAGCGTCTCTGCAAGAGCAAGTTGCATTTACATAAATCTGGGATGCTTCGGTGTATTTCGAAAAAGTTTGTTGTGGGAATGTAACTGAGAAATTAATTCAAACACAGTTCATTTTAAAAATATTCACTAACAATTATTTGAAGCAGCCAACTATGTACTATACATGTAAATTTGCACAACAGATATACATATTGGGTTACAGTTTGATAAAATACAAGTGGGGTTAGGTTGCTGAAATAATATTATCCTATTGCATTTTTCGTAACATTAGATCATTACCTAAAATATAATTCACGTGGTATGTTTTTTGTGTATGTATCTACCTATACCTACCTATATCTTTTAACCTAAACATGCATAATCAGTTAAAGATCGGTTAATTTTTAGATATTATTGCACCTATGAAATAGTACCTAGTGTTTCAGTTGTGGGGAAAAGACAGACATATCGTTGTAGATATATGATTATTCAGTTGAATATAAGAACATTTTATAGCGTTAAAAAAAATTAAATTGTGGCCATTTACTTAAAATAATTGTTGATAGTTACATATGGATACGAACTTATTATTATATTATTCAAATTTTAAATTATCAAATTAAATTAAATTCTACACTAGAGTAGATTTTAATACCAATAAATAAATCAGATCATTTAAAAACATTCCATGCATTTTACAACAGTTTTTTAAGTAATTTGACTTTTAACATTATATTAATACTGTAAGTTAAATCAGGTGGGTTGGTAGTTAAATGCAACTGATAAGCCGTCTGATCAACGTTTAGACTTATCTTATGTTATTACTAAAGTGGGGAAATTAAGTACGCAGAAGCGCCGGGTGAAAGCGTTGCAGTGTTAAAAGCAATTTAAAGTTCCTGAATTGTAAAATAAAAATTTTGCTGTAGGATTGATTTACCACACACTATACAAATTACTTTAGCACCATTGTGTGTTAGATTTTCGAATTGTCTGATAAATTTATTTACCTTGTCCTTGTACATTAGCCGGCTGTGATTTTGTTTTGTACTCATATTTACGTTACAATGCAATACCAAATAATTATTGTTATTAAAGCAATGAAAACCCGTACGTAACTAAACATACGACAGTTTACAAGACTCCCGAACTACGTGACAAATGATTTTGATTAGTGGGAGACATTCAAACGATATTCGACAGCTTCAATTGGCTCCCCTACTTACTGCCTTAATTGTTCCACTCTAATTCTTATCATATTATAAGTCGAGCTGACAGACTTTGCCACGTGTGACACGTTTCTAATTGGTAGAATTAGTTTTAATATGTTGGCCTTAAAGCTCGGCAAGCGAAAAAACAAAAAAAATACAAAAAACCTAATATCTTCCTTTTTTCGATTAGTGGCTAGAAAGGGGCAAGATATAAAAAAAAGGTAAGACCTTCCTTATAGAGAATAAAATTTTCTACAAGAAAGTTCGGAATAACATTATTCTAACTGTTATAGCTTTGGAGTTCTGTCACTGAGAAGCATGTTATGCATGATGAAGTTTACTATAGTTATGAGTTAATTACTTCGAGTTTAAACTTTATCAAAGCGAATTTAGAATGATTTAATATAATTCTGCTAATGATAATGCACTGTTTTGGAATTTTTTGAAAACTTCCATAGAATCATTGGTCGCACGTTTCTGGATGTAACAACATTTATGTCATATATTTATTTGGTAAATGCTTCATTATTCGTACTTTTAAATTTGGTATTTAAAATGGGCATCGTTGCAGTTGTATTACGTAGAAATAAAAATAATACGCTAAAGTTTATTTAGAAATTTTTTTTTATTAAGGAAATATGTATTATTAGTTAGTTATTATACTCAAATATAAATTATAAAATTTTAAAAGTAAATTTTCTTTGCACTTCAATTATTTATTACTTGCTATGGAAATAGGTACTGCTACGGAAATGCCATAAATAAACACTATAATGGTTCATTTATGTTTGTTAGTTAACTACATGTTGTTAGACAGAGAATGTGCGACATTAATTTTGCGCATTAGTGCACTAAACTTCAAAATAAATATCTCGGTATATGTAGACCTCTGGTATTATGAAAAGTATAGAAAATCTTTGAAAGTTCTAATTTAATGAGGAGTCGTGTAAATGTATCACTAATTAATTATTAACTTCATTTAATGGGAAAAGTCTGCAGCATGGATCTTATTATAAGCGGATGATATTTTACTGTGGTCTAATACTTGGTATTTAGGAAACTTAAATGGGATTACTTGAAATATGATTATTTAGGGTCCGAGAGGTAATGCAGTTAGGTAATCTTGTAAGTTCACGGCGAACAGCGGTGCTAATAACGGAACGCTAATAAAGCTTAATTACATTATCTGTAGGACACTTCAGTTGGTTCCTAGGTGCTGTTAGAGTTTCACTTCTGAATTTCAAACTTTCGACAATCTCCAATAATGGGAAGATCTATGACATATTGTCGGCTCTAATTGCTCCTTTCTAATGTGGTTTAAATTTCTCGCTTTTTCAAGGCATTATTTGTACATTTCTGGATCAAGTGCAGTCATTGAGTAATAAATATGAATCCAACAATTCTAATGAAATAGTTATTATGTAAAAAAGGATTATTTATTTATTTATGCCCAAAATATGCTTCCGTAAAATTTGTCCTTCTTATTAGAAGGACAAATTCAGTTTGTACATATTGTACAAACTGAAAGAAACAGTAGCAATATTAATGGGGCATATAAACACAACATACATACACATCAAGCAATACATACATACATGTATAGGCTAGGTTAATATTTTAATAATTAATAACTAAGGCAGGTGCGGGTAATACGGCCTGCCTAAGGGAGATTCGAAATAAAATAAAAACTATTTATCTGAATCAACAAATTGTAATGTTAATTAAACCTAAATACTCCTATCAATTACTGTAAAATATAAACAACAAATTAATGGCAACTTCTGTCGTAAACAAAAACAAAATTAAACATTTTTAAAAACCTTGTAACCTGCCTAAGATTTTAACATACATAAATAATCAAAATAGGCCCCTAACATTTGATGATTGAGAACAATAAAGAATTATTATTATGCATTAATCATACTACAGTCTCAAAAATAACAACAAATTTCTTTGTTTAATAGCCACCAGGGCACTCAAAATTATCTGTATCATTCGCTGAGAAGCCGACGCACTCTTCATGATACCACTTGTCGCATTTAGTTTATATCACCAATTTTGTCCTCCTCATGACCAATACCAATTTTCTTGTTTCTGTTCAGTACCACTTTTTTCTCTTCCTTGTTTTTGACAAACAGGTTTTGGGTGATTGGATTTCCGTTGTAATTTATGGTCTTAATCTAACTGTTGGTGTACTTTCAGAATTTTTAGCTGTTGTTAACATAAGCTGCTGAAATGCTTTTCTTTTACTTGAGCCAGCGGCTTATGGTCTCCATCATCATCTGAGCTAGAATTCCTTTTTTTCGTATTGCTGATATCGTTGGCTGGGGAATTATTGGCCTGGGGGTGACGCGATGTTGCGAATTTTCTTTATCAACGTCGTCAGATACAGGAGGAGCTGGAACTTCTGTCAATATAGACGGAGTAAAGGCTATTTCTCCAGTAGCCTGTGGATTCAGTGGATACAAACCAGTTGCTTTAAAGCCGCTAGTAATAGTATTATGTGTTATGCATTGGACCAGATATTTGAAATAAAATATTAAATCGTGTATTGGTGAGTTTTTTGTTGGGGTTTTATTCCATAAATGATAAAACTTCATCGCAAAACGGCATCCCAGTGGTGTTCAAATGATCGATAGATGGCTTTAGTGTGGAATTGGAGTTCGTGTGTGGTGTTTGAAGCTAAACAGTATAGGTATAAGTGACAAGCTGCTTCATCAAATATTAAAAGGCACTTTTCTGTACTTTTGTACCGCATTAGGTGCTTCAAAAATTCTCTGAAAAGTTGATTTGCAGATTTTATATCAATGATCCCAGAGGTAGGTTGTCGTATAAATCTAGTTTCAATCGTTTACCTTTAAATATGGTATGGCACTACCAAGTGCATTAACACATTCCGCGATCGTGACACTTTTAGCGTTTTTCGAAGACTGTAAATGCACTCTTTTAGTCTCCTTTTGTGCCAAAGTTATCTGCTGTTAGAGGGTTATCAGGCGGCATCCTCTCTCATCCATATAAATCCTTTCATGATCACTTTCCAAATGTGTTCAACTCTTTACCAGCAACACTAGCATGTCGGTTGAAGTTATGCTTCATGTTATTAAGCTTGCAAAATTTATAGATCAAGCGTGAAAGAGTCCGTGGTAAAATAGGCTATTCTATTTCAGCAAACCTCACAATTCTGCTACTAAGATCAGCTTCCTGGTCGTCATTGAATAAAAATTTTCTACCCAGGGTTTTTAAAATGGCGGTCTAAAGATGATTTCTAGTTCTTCTGGGAAATTTATACATCCCAGCAGCTTTACATGTGCTCAGCCTTTTACTTTGTACTGTTCGGGCAGTGGACATTAAGCCATTTTCAGACCATAATACTCGTTTGTGGCGTCGTGGTTGTAGTCACTAAAAATAACAATAAATCAATTAGTAAACAGTTTTTATTACTTATTTACATTCTTAATAAGGCCTACGATCGAATTTGGTAGGCCTTAGTAACCGCCGGCAACGTGTGTAAAGAAAAACTGAAAAGAAGATTATTTGGACCATGATATATTATTCAAATATCAACATCAACATTCCTGCAAAGTGTCGCAGTTTATACATATTTAACACCAATTTCTTAAATTGAATAAAATTTAAGTGAAATGTGTCTGATAATATTCGATGTTTTTATCAAGAATGACCCTATATAGAAATAAAATGGACTTTTGCTAGATGGATGTTATTATTAATAACCTTATATAATACATTCAGATCATTTGATTTTCCAAGGGTAATAAATTATACTTCGGCAAACTTTGTGACTAATCAAAACTTATATTATAAAATTTGTAATTCAGATATTTTAAAAACTTCCGTTGCAGTCTTTCAATTCCATTCGTATAGATATTATAATGAGGATTTCAAATAACGCAACTGTATTCCAGTTTAGTAACTATTCTTGATTTATACAAATCGATAATGCAAACCAAGATTGTAAAAGCTTGAGATATTCGGATTATGAAACTCAACATCTTAAAACTAGCCCTGACTATTGCGTTAATATACACTGCTTAACTTTTGAACTGGTACACTTATATAACATGCAGTAAAAGTAATCAACCCTCCTTAGGCGTTAGGCATGACCTATGTGATCCGGTCTGGGTTTCGGAATGCAAACAAATGGCTATCGAATGACATTTGCGACTCCATTGTTTGTTGTTATTATCTGTCATAAGTGCAGTTACTGAGCTCGCGGACGCTCATACTTTTATCAAGTTTTAAGAGATTTTTTGCTAATTTCTCGAATAAGTTTTAATGCAGAGTGGTTGACTGCATTGTAGAGATGCCATTAAGGCGTTTAAGTATTGAAGAGATGAGCCACGCTATGGGAATGCTTATGACTGGCGCATCACTAAGAACTGTTGCTGCCTATTTCAATGTGAACCACAATGAGATCAGAAGAGTTCGAATGCGTTTTAATGATACTGGATCTGTCCAACATAAACACGGCAGAGGGCGAAATCGCAGTACAGCAGTCAGGGAGGACCGTTTTATTACGGTATTCCAGTGTCGAAGAAATAGATTTTCCTCTGCAAGAACACTGCAAATTCAGTTATTAAATGCAATAGGTACTTAAGTATTCACTCAAACAGTAAGAAGAAGGTTCCATGCGGTAAATTTAAGGTCCAGAGGAGAATGTTATATTAATTACAACGTGACTTACCATCAAGCTTATGGAGGTGGTTCAATTACTGTTTGGGGAGGTATTTCTGCGACTCGTACTGAATTGGTTATGCTTGGAAATGCTACAACGAATAGTGTCAGGTATCTTAATAAGATATTACAATCTGTAGTGTTACCATTTGCTAATGAAATAGGCAATGGTATTGTGTTTTTTGATGATAACGTGCGTCTCATAGAACAAGACAAATCAATGCATTTTTTGAAGAGAACAATATTACGCACATGGATTGGCCAGCAAACTCTCCAGATTTTAAACCCATAGAGAACGTATGGGTTAACCGAAGATCTTGATAAGATCCCGAGGAGTGGATCCAAACAAACACCATCAGCTCCGAACTGCCGTTTTGGAAGAATGTCAAAATATTTCCCAGCATTGCATTCGGAATTTGATTTCCAGCATGCCAAGATGTTGCCAGGAGGTCATAAGAGCTAGAGGAGGTCCCAAGTATAATGTTAATTATGTGTATGTATTTGTTATATAAAATAAAATTTCATATTCAACGAATAGTACATATATCAAATCTCAAATTGTTAGCTTTATGTTTTAACTGTTCAAATAGTAAACAAAGTAATGAAACTGTCTACAATAAGCGAAAATGAAACTAAAGTTTTAGGCGGAATTGTTGATATTTATTTTCCGATTAAAACTTTCAGAAGTTGCATGAATGTTTTCACTTCATTATTTCCATCTTTCGATTGTTGTTTTTTAAGTTTTGCGTTTTAGTTTTTGTTTCTAAGTCCTCCTGCTATTTTTGAGTTTTTTTCTTTTGCTCTTGCTTTGCTAATTCACCTAAATTTAAAACAGTTTAATTCTATAACAAATTGTGACGGTATACTTTTGGACTTGGTTCTTTCGAATACTGAAGGCAATATCGATATCGAGCGTAATGAATTACCCTTAGTATCAATGGATGCCTATCATCATGCTGTATGCTGTTTCTGTTGATTTTCGTGCGTCTTCATCTTCCTCGACTTTTCCAACTAACTCCAATGTACGGTACAACTTTAGAAGAGCTAATTTTTCATAGTTATTCACTGAGATTGCTAACATAGACTAGTCATTTCTGGAAGGTCTAAATGATGTTAATGACGCATTAGATCAATTCTATTCCAATCTTTATCGCATTTTTTGATGTTTGTGTTCCACCATTTTCTTCTAACTCTGAAAAGGCACATTATCCGCCATGGTTCACTTCCGCTATAATAGCAAATACCATTACAAAGAAACCTTACTTTCAAAATGAATGAGACTTACTCTGTAAAACACAAATTTCTGCAGCTTATACTCACTATTTGGACTCTATTGAAGCCGATATCAAATCCAATCCTAGAAAGATATTTAAGTTTATTCACGATAGACAAGGTACAACTAGAATTCCAAGTATTTTGTCATTTAATGATTCTGTGATAGAGACGACACAAACTATTGTTGATGCGTTTGCTACAAAATTCTGCTCTATTTATCTACCTGAATCATCTTTGTCTGATTTTGAGTCTGATAACAGCCGCATTTCATTCTCTCTGCCACCTATCGTTGAAGTAGATTTGGTTAAAATTATCGCATCATTTCCTGATAATTACGTGGCTGGGGATGATTTGATTCCATCTTTTATTTTACGCAAGGCTGGGATGGCTTTTGCCAAACCTTTAACAACAATAATTAACTTATCCATAAAAACTTCTGTCTTCCCTCATTTATGGCAGCGAACCAGAATATGTCCGGTATTCAAGAAAGGTGCAAAAACTGAAATTAATAATTATAGATCTGTATCTATATTATTTAATTTTTCTAAAGTATTTGAGAATGTTATCTTTTCGCACTCATATGAAAACTGTAGATCATTCATGTCACCTTATCAGCACCTTCTCTCCTAAAACTACTAGACTCTTATTTAGTCAGGAGATGTAATTATGTCCATTACAATGGTTACAAATCTTTCTGTTATTTGCCATCTTCAGGTGTACCACAGGGTGCCAGCTTGGCCCATCTACTCTTTGTTTTGTATACAAACGATCTGCTCGAAAATTTATCCTGCTCTGTACTTGTGTATAGTGATGATCTTAAAATTTATGGGTCCATTACAAGTTGGAATGATGTACTGAAGTTGCACGAGAGTATCCAAAACATTATGGACTGGTGTGCGAGGTATAGACTGAGGTTGAATATTAATAAATTCTGCTTCGTTTTTTACACTTGGAAACGTAACCCCAGTATATCTACCTATGCAATCAACGGTAATCCACTGAAGAAACTAGACATGTTTAAAGACTTCGGAGTACTTTTTGACTCTACTTTGAGTTTTGCTCCACATATTGCTAATCTTTCCTTATCGGCGTCAAGAACATAGGGTTTCATTATACGTTCCTCACGATTTTTTCGAAGTGACCAGTTACTAAGAACCCTATTCTTTACTTTTGTTACTACCAAACTGGAATATGCCTCGCAAGTCTGGTCACCTCACTATATATATCTTCAGCTCTCCATTGAGAAGATACATCGTCGCTTCCTTAAATACCTATCAATCAAAGCCGATAGAGTGTATCCAGAACGAGGAATACTTCACTTCTGATTAGGCATAATATGACATCTCTGGGACGTCGACGTGAATGTCAAGGTGCTCGGTTTATATGGAAGCTGGTCCATGGATGTATTGATAGCCCACCTCTACTTGCTTCCCTTAATTTTCGTGTTCCTACATTCTTCTCTCGTTCCTCTACCTCGTTCATTCTTCCTCTTTCCAGATCTAATACCCTTCATGCCTCTCCACTTGCTACAATGTGCCCATCTGCAGATCTACACTACAGCGATATTTTTTAAAATACTATTAATGACTTCTAGAATGTATTTTGCTTCCTAAGTAAATGTATGTATGTACTTTTAAATTTCTTAAATGTTTGTCCTATAATTATTGTAACTGTTGGACAATAAACCATTATTATTATTATTATCTGCATGAATTCATTCAGTATTTGCAGAGATCAATTCCATGTTTTGCTCTAAATAAAATGTGTACAAGTGAGGAAATGTACACATCTACTTTAAGAAGAGACTTCACTAAACAATATTTATCAAAAATAAAACTAAATTCTTTTTCGTTGAGTCGATATTATTTTCTACATTTTACAATATTAACTTAACGTTAAAATTTTTCTCATCTGCCGGTATTTTATTGAATAATATAATTTAGACCCAAAATAATTTAGTTTTCTTTCTGTTTTCTTTTTAAAATCAAATAAAAATGATATGCGCGTGCCTGTTTTGCAAGCTAGAAACTTGACGCTCAATGATTTGAATATATCCGAATTCATCCGGCACCTTTCCATTCGTTACAGGCATTCAGCATGCGGACCAAGTACGCATGTACCCTTGCCCACGTATCCGGAAAAAGTGCAAACGTAAATAGAATAAATTTAAATGCGTACACAAAGAAAAACGGAACAGGCTATACGACAGAAAGTTCTAACGGTAGAAAAAGGTTGCAAGTCATTCAATTTGATGGAAATTGAAGGAGAAGACTTCCTGAAATTTATACGATTCTATCCTTCTTTCGTCTGGGCGCTGGAAAGTGTTGAATGTGAGCGCCTAATGTAATGATCCTAATAAAATGACGGTTTGGAATGTGCATACTCGCATTCTGAAAAAGAAACACTTCGACGAAGACGTTCCGTGCTTGTAAAAAGAGAAAACTCCTGTATCGAAGGAAATTGAAGCGGAACGAGTGTGATTTGATTTTGGTCACCTGGAGAATTTAAGCATGCTTGCAATGTCTCTCGGAACATATTTTAATAGAGAAAGTAATAACAATTTTATAAAATATAAATATATAAAATATTCATGACATAGAAAATAGCTTTATGTCAGACTGAAGCACATTTTAAATTAGGTACAAAATATGTGTTATATGTATGACGATATAGACTTGTCTAAATAGGAATTGAAAAATATCTAAATTCAATGTTATATAAAAACACATTTTATATATTAAAGGGTAGCAAAACCGCTAGCGATTTTCCCAAAAATGTCTTCTCATTTTTTGTGCCCTTTATGAATCAAGCCGTGGGTAAATATCCAGTTGGGTCAGTTACTCAAAATGCAAATAAATATTGCTACACACATAAAAGTTGAGTATGATTTTTATCGTGTCCCGATTAGATTTTATTTAAAAGCCAGTGTTAAGAAAAAAATGATATATATAATTCTAATCTAATTAAAATAAATTTAAAACCCCATTTTTTGTGTTGGTGAAAGTTACAGGAATTTAATTTGAAAAGACGGAAATGTTACCCTAAAATAGTTAGTCTATGCTTGGTTATTTACAAAAGAGTTAGAGGAGGTTTACAGTTCTTGTATTAACATGAATAACGACCATTATGGAAGTATTACCAGGGCGAAGTGTATTTCCCATTTTGTTTACAAATTTTTACTATCCAACTTAAGGTTAAAACTGCCATATTCTGAAAAATACTTACTTTCTCGAAAAAAACAATGCCTATCACTCTTGTGAATAATATTTAATTCTATTAGGGATACACAATCTGAGTTAAAAGTCTCTTTGTTTCTGAATAATGTCTGCACTAACAAACATTTGACATTTTGAGATAAATAATATATATAAGGAGAAGGATGTTATCACTTCTGACTAAGAGACTACGTATTTAATTTCATTAGTTTTAAAATCAGAAACGAATGGATGCGAGAGAAAACCGAAAAGGTTATAGAACTAACTCCAAATTTTTATGTCTGTAATTACGTTGTACAGGTAATATTATCATTGGATAACTTTTGTAGTATAATGCCTTTTTATACTGTTTTCAACCTGCGACGACTTTGTTATATAATATCAGACTAATTGGTTGTTGTATATAATGCAAATAGTCTTTTTTTACTTTTCCAGGAAGATCCGGCGTTGATGATCGAACTTTCTCTATGCTATACTACTTCAAATTGTAAGAAATATACATCTTACAATGTTTATTCAAATTAATAAATAGAAGACCGGTTGTTTGCTACTATTTTAGAATTTATGTTATGTTGTTAGTGGTATTTTTATATTAATGCTAAATTAATATGAAAAACGCTAACATTCCGCTTTATGTTCATGGTGCTTGGGAAAGAGCGTTCAAACAGGCAGTATTGTTTGTATAGTTTGTGTTGTCTAATGGCATTTAATTGTTGAAACAGGTATACTCGCTTTGAGTATTGTTAGTTGCGTCAAAGGTAAGTTTGTTGTTAATGTATTACATGAATTTTTTGTATCTAGTTGTAGTTCTTGTATTGTCTATATTTCACAATATTTTGTTGTTTTTGATATATTTTTCATATTTTTATACTCGACGCTCGATTATTTAGGCGAAAAGAGAAAGTATTTCTGTTTGTTTTACCTCTAATTGTAGTTTGAACTACTAGGCTAGCGGCGCCGTAACTAGTATACTTCCGCTCTAGCCTATATCGGATTTGTTACTCCGTACTTCATTACTGAATTTGTTTTCTGTACTTTTTTTATTTCTTCGGCAAAATTTTAAACCGGTTCACAGACGCGGCAATAGTAATACCTCTTAATAGCCAATGCCCGTTGTCATCGGTGGTGTTGGAGAATGGTTAGGACATGAATTATTGTTAAGTCCGTATTGTAGTAAAAGGATATGTGTGTTGAAAGGTGATTATTATACACAGAAATGTTTAATAATAGTAAAATAAACATGTGTGTATACAGAGCTGTGCCAGTTACAGGCAAATGTAGCTAACTTTTTTACTAGATATATATTTCGTATACTTGTAACTGTAACTAGTTACTTTGAAAGTTGAATGTATATGTATTTGTTTTACAGTTACTTCCCCGAATACTTATGTAACTGTAACTGCAATATAAGTATAACTTTAATGCAGTTACAGTCCTCGCCTAACTGAGAAAATCGTAGTGGCGAGGTTATTGTTTATCGCAGAGGACACAATAAATTTGTAATAAAAAGGTTGCACCGACCACAGTTATTGTTCATGGAATAAACACAACTGGAAATCTTACTAGAATTAAAGTAATATGTGAGAAAACAAGACATGAACGTATTTAGAGTTATCAGTACTTAGTATTATAGTATAACTATGTTCAAAATGACCGCAACTATTTCAATTTATTTTGATCACATAATTAAGTTTGATATTGATTTTGAAAACCATCGCACCAAAGATAAAAAATGGCGGTCACTTTTTAAAAAAAATTGACAAATCTTGTAATCTACGAGAGTGAAAGCGCAGACAGAAAGTTAGTAATCTACAAAATATTCATTCATTTTATTCGTTCTTATTTGAGATGCATAGTGTATTTGGCAATAAACAGTTTATTTGATAAAATCAAGTAAATATATAATTTGTTGTGTTTGTTGTTTGTGTTCTGTCTGGATTAAACCTTTTTGGCTGATAAGCATTAAATTACATAAATACCTATATGAAAAAAGAATATTCTGTCTTTGTTTAAAATGATTTCTTGTAGCGTGTAGAGCAGCTTGACAGTAATTTTCAGTAATTAATTATCTTTAATACTAATAATTCATACCTTAGCATCCTCCAACAGCTTACCTCAATTACTTGGGGCAGCATTGTCACTAGCCCGGTGAAGGTAATAGAGTTACAAACAGAATTACTACTGTGTTTTGTCGATATGTTATGTTATATCTTATTTTCTATGTTTATTAATGATTCAAGAGTGTGTCAAGTTATTACGCTAATTGATTTCTCTGAACGTTAGTTAGTTAGAACACATGATACATTCAGTAATGCTTAGTAATATAGCGTGTTATTGTTTTTAATTTGATTTCCTATATTCCTGTTCTTCTGTATTGCTGCTTTTTTGTAATTTCTTTACTTCCGTAAAAAATCGTGAACTGTAGGTACATGTTTAGCTTCCATATTTTTGTCAGCGCAATTTAGGCTCATATTTATAGTTCCTGCGTGTCAAAATCGCGTGCTCAAGCATTGGCACAACGATGCTTGAGCACGCGATTGCGACACATTTGTAATGACATTTACGTCAAAATCGCGTGCTCAAGCATCGGCACAACCTCAAGCATAAACTATAAATATGACCCTTATGGCTTAGTAGTTGGTGAACAGCTTGCAAAGAAAATTCTAGATATACATATGTATGTACATACATATATCCGTACAACGTAATTATAAATCACGAACACCACGTTTTTAGAAAGAAGCCCCTTATACATATAGGTGACAACTTGATAATTTAAATCATTTTCATCATTAATTGGAATATTTTGAGAAGAATCTTCTATTCACTCTTACACAACGTACTATTTCTATCACTTTTAAGCTCAATAGAAGTAATAAATGATTGCAGATTAGTTAAGATATGTCCATTATCTTCCTCTCGATAGAATGAGAAGACACTAAATTATTTAAAATACAAGTTTTAACATGAGCAATAAATTGATGACAATTTCGACTTGTATTAAGACCACCACACGTATGAAAAGTTTGTCTTCCGATATGGATAGCGAGAGTTAAAGATATTGTAATTTGACAATGTTGTTCTAGTAGTTTTCAGAAGATGTGCGACATCAAACAATAATACAATAGTTTCAGCATTAATTGAAAACAGATAATCCTCATTTAAGCCGTTCCTAGATTCCACTGCCAATTGAGATAAAGCTGAAGAATTCACAGAACTTTGATCATATATTGTACAGATTACTTTTAAATTAATTTTTTGAAGTGATGGTATAACTTCTCTAATTAACTCTTTCTATTATAAAGCAGATAATGAGGATGGTGTAAAATAGTAAGGAACAGGTTGTTTCCCTGATGACCTCAAACCTTGTAGCTTCAATACTAAAGCATGATCTGCTAACTTATTGAGTCTAATATTGGAGCTTAAATCTGAATAATTTAGAACTTTGAATAGACAGACATACCTGTTTTCTATCATCAGAACGGAGGATGAAGAAATGTTTATTTTGATAACCCGAATCAGGCAAAATATTGGAATCATATCGACTTTTGCAACCTGGAATTTTACATTTATATTTGTGCATACTTGGAACAGTCATAAAAATAAATTTTTACGCAAATATTACAATGAATTATTGGCCGAATTATTATAACTCCAGCAACAATTAATAAAATATAACATAACAATTAATACAAACAAAATAACTTACCCAAAACTTGTTCCTGTTTTCTTCATACCCGCAGTTTTCTTCCCATGTACCGTCATCTAACTCCACTTCATTAGCTACTAAAATAATTTGTGAACACTACGTGATCATGATTTGTTGCCATATCGCACACTGTTATAGTTAATCACATTTATTCAGATTTCTCGATAATAAGAACAACAAAAACCTTTTTCCCCTGTAGATACAAAGCTTACAAAGATTTGGTAACAATACAATATTTAGTACTCCATACGAAACCGAGATAGCGCGCACATCTTGTCTGAAATTTAAAATTTGAACAAAATGCCCGTGGTCGTTTCTTCATAACCGCGCAATGCATCCCTCCAGCCGGCAGAGTTAGGTCGTGATCACTATCATGCATTTTAAGAATTTGTTATCAACTATTTTGTTTCATGCCGTGTCCCACGCATGACTAGTGTATTTATTATCTGCCAAAATATATTTTTGTACATTAACCTGTTAATTAATAATTTTTATCGATATCAGTTTAAGTGAAGGCAACAATATATGTACACTTCCTATTAAAAAAATAAATAGTATTGCGTGCTTCAGTATTTTTTAATAGAAGAATTTGTTTGAAGTATTATATGAATGACTGCTAAAATTCTGTTAAATACTGCAATCATGTTCTTGATTTTGGTTCCATAGTATTTTAATATATTTTTTTAAACTTTAGTATATATTTCTTCTGCGGTAAGTGCATTGTAAAAAGTGCACTACAAAATTCATCAATAGTGAATAGTGTTTTCCGAAGGATTCTATTTCTCGGAACAGAAAATATATTTATAAGTAACTAAGATTCATCTGCGAGACAAATTTATGAAGTAAATAAACAACATAGAAATGGAGCTATGTAAATGAAACTAAACAGCCAATAGTTAACTCCAGACGCAATGTTGGTACGCGTAAAGTCTTCTGGCACAAAATTAATTCAAATATTGATTTAATAACGTGAATATTTTAACAGCTACAGGCAGCTTCATCTTCGATAATTAATGGAAGAAGTTTCTTAGACCGGTATTTAAAAACGCTCGTTCTGGGGTACTGGACAAACCGCAAGAATTAGTTTATGGTTTATACAATTAATCTTATGTTATTAAATATGATGGCCTACTAAGTGTTTTAATTAGAATTGAAGTAGAAAGTGTTTGTTATTTGATCGCTTAGAATATTGGAACAGAATAACCATCAACATTCTTTTATTGTAAAGTTTTTTTTCAATAAAATCAATTTCTGTTTGTGACCTGTATTACTACAACCTATGACATCTAACACTGTTAAGTTATATTACGCGTAATCCTTTTATAAAGTCTACCGTTAATTTAAGAGGAAGGTACATCTACAAGCATTAATATAGATTTACATTTGTACAAAATCTGTTGTAAGCCACTGTTTGCTAAAACAAAAAACTAACAAGGAGTGAGGTCGATTTGATTTACACCGGGTACGATACAATAACCTGCTTCAGTAACTAAAACGTGTACTTTCTATTATACATTCTATAGAATAAGATTAATTGTGCGGGCTAGAAACACACCATCAGGTTTTTGCCGCGAAATCTGGCACACCGGAATAAGGGTTTTCCGGTAACGGTTCGGGAAACTTCTTTGATTAATAATCGGGGGTGGGATTGCTTGCGGTCGTTAAAATATTTGGGTTACTAAATCAATAATCTAATTAATTCCGGCTGCAGAATATACGCGAGCTTTAGTTTGAGAAGGTAGTAAGAGCTAACTATCCATTTGCTTTCATTTACTTAATTCTTGTACCTAGTGTTCGACTGATTGATTAAAGTGTTATACGTTTCGCATACGCTTTAAGATTATGTTAATTTTCAGTAAAATCAAACGATGCTATATGAAATTGGAACGAATATTCAATACTATAAATATATAGTAAACTAGCTGTTTGTGAATTAGGTAGATGATATGCAGAGCAGCAAATAGTATCTTCGTACGCAGGTTCGTAGGTTTGGTTGGGAAAGAATTATATAAGTAATTTTTCCTAATGCTTGTGTTGTTTTTAGTATTTTATTGATGAATATAAAAACGAGCACTATCACTTTTAACATTTAAAGAATTGCTGTAACAATAAATTGCGATATCTAAGAATAATAATATTTTTTAGAGCGGGAAAGTATCTAAATGCCCTATAACTTTTAGGCGGTACAAACTGTTAAAATGATGGCGTTAGGTCACTATGTTTAGATCAAAGCCCGGCAGCTGGAGTGTTAATACCATTTGTCAGTTTTGACAGAGCAATATTTCAAAGTTTCTCAAAACTTTACTTGTATCAGATACAAATACTTGCAAATTACTGTAACATTGCGGGTTTCTATACATGTCTATAATGAGATGTTTTCAAGCTCAAATTAAAATCTACATATTACTGTACAAACATGCTCTATATAGATTACTGAACCCGTTGTAATTATGTAGGACACATTTGAGATAACTCCTATTTGTGCCAATACCTATCGTCTTTATGTCCAATTTGTATGAAATTTACATTCTAAACGAAAAAATACATGGATAGTCATTCACTGTTCGTTTGAAACAGCATCAGGCGACATTTCTCGTAGCGACTGTTTGCGTTTCAATTGTGTACGTACTTTTCGCTCTTTTCCAAAATCGAACCGTATTCGATAAAATCGTTTATCTGAAATGCAGATTACAGTGTAATTCCGGCGGACCACCGAACAATATTCAAAAATTCCGGCAGTATTGCCAGTGACAAATGGATGGTGAGTAAATCCGACATTCGAGTGTTTTATGCTCGCATTTGTTTTCGCAGTAGTCTGATGTTCCTCTCGGTGTGAGCGAGGGCTGTTGGGAATTGGTGCCACATGTCAGTCTTTTGTACCGTGCAGAGTTGCTTGTTTTGATTCCCAATGCTCTATATGGATTGAGTTGATTCTGGATTAGGAATGTTTAAAATTAATGTATGTATATATTTGCAAATGGAGCGCTTTAAAACGTTTATAAATATGTAAATTAACAGTAACCAAAGTAAGTACAATTTTGAGAATTTACGAAATAGCAGGGGGTGTCAGTAGTGATTTACAGTGAGGTGGAAAGAATGTAAAGCATGTATTAAACGAAGGTAATAAGTCGATTTTCTCTTCAGAGTTTAAACGGTAAATTCATTCTAAATATGTTGCTAAATCGCTATACTTACGACAAATTTGACATGTATTTGTCATTCGTTGTTTTGCACTTTTCCCTATATTAGGTATAATTATTGCGAATACTTCCTATCATACACATTACTCCTGCTATTATTTACTACCGGTACAGCGTCTGGTTAAACCCGCTTTAACACTAAAGTGATATCGAATGTAGACTTTCACGGCCACTGTTCCATAAAGATGTATCTTTCGGGTATTGCCGTGGTTGTTGTAATAAACTTGACGTTTCGCTGATCATACTGTCAGCTTCTTCAGGAGTTCTCTAAAGGCTGATGTTGATGTCCTCTGCTCCTCGTTATGTACCCAGTCCCTGCTCCGCTCCAGTGATGCGTATCCGTTCCAGTCCGCTGAACCGTGTCCGTTATCGTTCTCTGATCCGTATCCGATGCTTCTCCTCTATTCGTGTTACATGATCTCGGATGCGTCCTCGATGGTACTTACTGCTGGGGGCTCTCTAACGCTAACTTCCATACCTTACTCAATCTGTATTCGTCTTCTCGGTTGAAGTTGTTCGGGTTCTTCATTTATTTCCAGGATCAGGAAAACTATCAAAGAGTCAACCATACCAAAGGAAGAACAACGACGTCTACTGCCGTCAGAAACGCAGCCTCCAAGACTATACGGGCTACCCAAGATACACAAAACTGGAAACCCTCTACGACCGATTGTGAGCACCTGTGGATCCCCAACTTATGAACTAGCCAGATATGTTGCCAAACAACTACAACACTACGTGGGATTGACAAGCAGTTTTATAAAGAACTCTGAACATTTTGTGGAGATTCTACTTGAACATGAAGTGAAGATATAGGTACTAGTGAGTTTCGACGTGGAATCGCTCTTTACCAACGTGCCAGTGGAAGAAACACTAGAACTCATTAGACAACGGTTTATACCACAAGGACTACAAGACGATATAATTGACCTCGCAAGACTATGTTTAAACATCACCTATTTTCTATGGAATGGAGATTTCTACGAGCAGAAAGACGGCGCAGCCATGGGATCACCACTCACCAGTCATCGCTAATATTTTTATGGAAACCTTTGAAGAAGAAGCCATCCGCTCTAGCGACAAGAAACCGAAATGCTGGTACCGCTACGTGGACGACACATTCGTGATATGGTCTCACAGTGTGGGCAATCTACGCGCACTCAAGGAACATATAAACATACAACATGCCAATATCAACATTACGATGGAGATAGAAGAGAATGGCTGTTTACCTTTTCGGGATGTATTGGTAAAACGCAACGACAGTGGAAAATTGGGACATGGACTATACCGCAAGAAGACGCATACGGACCGATATCTACACGCAACCTCACATCATCATCCACAACAGAAAAGATCCCTGGTCAATAAACTACTACATAGAACGAAAATGATTAGTGATGTTACCAAAAAAACCGAGGAAATTCAACTTGTGAAAGGTGCACTGCAGAAGAACGACTACAAACCACAGGAGATTCGGAGATTAGCCGGAGCCAAAAAGAAACAGAAGGATGACTCAGAACTAAAGCCAGCAGGATACGCACACCTGCCATGTATTGCTGGAGTCATGGACAGGCTGAAGAAAACCCTGGAGGAGAACAACGTCAACGTCAGGTTCAGCACAGTCAAGAAAATAAAAGAACTGCTTCCATCCAACAAAGATTCGATACCGAGACTACAAGCTAAAAGCATCTATGAACTTCAATGCCAGTGCGGT
This sequence comes from Holotrichia oblita, assembly GCA_023690525.1. Taxonomy (NCBI): domain Eukaryota; kingdom Metazoa; phylum Arthropoda; class Insecta; order Coleoptera; family Scarabaeidae; genus Holotrichia; species Holotrichia oblita. The sequence goes on from CM043021.1 coordinate 31,504,788, forward strand.
TAATCGTATATTGGACAAACCAGGCGCAGTATACAATGCAGAGTGAAAGAGCATCGCAGAGATGTCGGTCGAACAGGGAAATACTGGAAAATCTGCATTAGCTGAACACTACCACACCAGAAGCAGTCACGTAATCGACTACAATGACGTGAAGATACTAGCCAAAAGCAATCACTACTACTCACGGATAGTGAGAGAATCCCTGGAAATAATGAAGAACCCGAACAACTTCAACCGAGAAGACGGATACAGATTGAGTAAGGTATGGAAGTTAGCGCTAGAGAGCCGAAGCAGCAAGGACCATCGAGGACGCATTCGAGCGGTGCAGGGACTGGCTATATAACGAAGAGCAGGAGACATCAACATCCGTCTTTAGAGAACTTCTGAAGAAGCTGACAGTATGATCAGCGAAACGTCAAGTTTGTTACAACAACCACGGCAATACCCGAAAGATACATCTTTACTAAAGTGATATTTTCGTACAGAATTGCAAGGGAAATGCAAGTGAATGTTTGAAGTTGTTTCACATTAAAAAATATAAAAATTGAGTCTTTTACGGAGACACCGACATGTGGACCAGATAGGAATTATTAAATTCAGAACTATTTTTCAAGTAGCTATTATTGTGCCAGTGATCTGGCTTTGAATTTGTTTGAGAATAAGTAGGTTCTTTGTCTTGCTGCTAATCCTCCTGGAAAAACCTTGGAGTCTTTTTTGTCCTGCGATCTTCCTACGTTAGTCACAATATTTTTGCCGTAGCACTCTTGTTTGGTAACCTCTCTAGACAATCCTCTGAAGCTGTTCTTGCCTAGTTTGACGGTTCAAATAATAAATACAGCAAGAGTAGCTTTATTGCCTAGCAAAGTCCTTCTGGTGACTTGTACGAATTTTTCTCAATGATGATCCAACGGCATTTGTTATAACCTATGTTTCTGTTTGTAGCAAGTCGGGGCTAAGTTAGTTGAATGTTTACGCATATACGACAATTTATGAAAAATAAAGCATGACCGATCAACACAAGCAAGTACTGGCAAAAGCAAAACATCGCGAAAGCTTTTAAAACAGCATAGATAGGAGCAATGCGTCACGTGTTTGTTTATGAAATGAAAATATTGTAACTTTTTACCTGCAAAGAAGTAATTTGGGTAAAATTTAAAATATGCGAAAGATTTGAAATATATTACGATTAATGCTCCAAAATCTAAAAAGTATTGCGACGTAATCCTCTTTCTGTAATCAATTTTGTCGATTTATCTTCTCTCTTTGAAACTTCCTTATTGGCTTACCTTGAAAATACTTACTAATTTGGAAGGGAATTATGGACTTCGTGGTCATCTCACATTTGAGTATTCAAACTAAAAGTCACTTTCCATGTATCGCTCATTGAAGATATGTCCGATCAATAAGCATAAAGCTTCGTCTTTGGGTTAGATCGGGCCAAAGGATCCTTTAGCTCCATTTTTGTAATGTAGAATGGCCCTTCTTGTCTGGAAGTGGGGTGTGATTGCGGAGCTTCTAGAGATGGCTCGGCCCGGCTTTGAGGACGTGCATAATCCTAACATAGGGATCTCGTCTGGAGAGTTCTTTTGGCCAGTGTCATGGAATGCGCAGCCAACGTGGGGAAAGATAAATCACGACGAATCGACGTGTCGACATACCAAGGTGCTACAACAATCATGGAGGCTCTAGATCAGGTTAAGGCATCGTATGTGAGGGTCAACCGGAGAAACGAAGTACACATGAAAAGCTTGGTTTTGAGGCTCAAAGAATTTTTCTAATATAGAAGGGGAGCCAGAAGAGCCCTTTCCTGCAGGAACTTCGCAGCAACTGCCGATCGATAAGATAGAGCAACTGTATTTATACGACATAACTTCACTAAGATGAAATTTTCCTATTAATGTAAATTAAAAAGTTTCTTAGGTCGTCACATACAATTTATTTAAACGGGGGTACTGGCCGTGCCGTAAAAAGTACAAAATAACAGAGAGAGCTATAAAATCAAATTAAATTATGTGCTATTTTCAAAATACAAGTAGATAGATAGGTTTGCAAATGGTATTCAGACCATAAGTAATATGTACAAAATGACATGTCTAATGTATGAAATAACTCGCGAAGCCTATAATCTGAGGGCGAACAAGCTTTTTCGAATTTGAATGTCACGGTCAAAGAGTGAGGTTGGACTAGCCTATCAACTAGTAAGTGGAATTAATATTAATTAGTATATCAGAATATGTATTGGTCATAGAAAGGTCACGACATAGCTCCGAATAATTTAATGAATCGCTTGGGCGATAATGCACATACAATGAAATTGTAGGCCACACTATCGTGGTCAGTGATTAGTCGAGATTCATTAGACTGTCGAAGTAACCATAAAAGGGTGAGAGATTATGAAAGGGATGTGTGCCTTATGGCTAGAATTATATCTCACACAGATCACATAACATAAATTTATTTCATGCAAAAAATGTCTTATGAGGTACTGAATTATTTGAATATAGACTAACACTACAATATTACTTTAAATGTAACTTATTCATAGAAATTGATAATGGTTTCAATATCAGAACTAGGCTGCTGTCTCAACAAAGAACGTCAGTCATTTCAGCTTCCCGCCCCCCAAATCAAGTGTTGTATTACTATTATAATCGGCACTGTATGCAGAAAAAAAAGGATACTATTAAAGGGGAATTTCAATTAAATTTGTTGGCATTTTGGCAATGTGAATACGGTTTCTTAACGATAAGATGGAGGGTGTTGTTTCCTTCGATGGTCAGGATTAGAATTCCTCAAACGGCTGTCTCATCCGGTGGCTAAAAGATGAATCTTTTATTTAATTTAATTAGAAGTTCTACATATTTCGTATTATGGAGAGTGTGCAATATTACGATAACCTGTTACGTCAATTTGTTAAGTCTTGCGAGGCGAGAGGTGGAGGGAGTTATATGTAATTTGCCTGTATCTATATCCTTTAGTTTTCAGTTTTCTATTTATTATGGATTATTCGATGTGCTTACTTTATTCCCGAGCCAATTTTGGGAATGTGGGTACAATTTTGTTTAAGTTTTGACTAGAGTTGTTGATTTTATCATTTAATTTGTAATTTGCCAGGATTTTGAAAGATATTTCTATGTTGTGTTGTGATTAGAATGTAGGCCCTTCATGTGTATGGTAAAATAACTTTTGGAATTAAGTAAGTTTAAATTTGTTTTACTTCATTATATGTAGCTGCAAAATTTAATTCTTTTTATAAAATTGCTAATATTTTGTTGCCTCTATACTTATCATAGGATAATATTTATTGCTACAGATATACGTCAACAAAAATATAGTTCCGCAGTGCATGATAGATCTGCTACCATTATTTCATAGACAATCTATATCATCGTTATATTTATATCTCCTTTGTACAGAGAAAATGAATGCCATAAACTTTCTCGAATAATCCGTCGGACCTACAACCAGATAGCGGTTCTCCGTTATGATCGATGATAAGTATTAGCGGAATTTGAACTCTAAAATTTTCCGAGAGCGGCGATGTCGTGAAATGAAAAATTTCTTTCTTTACGACGACGACGACGCGAGAAAAATGGAATTTTCCGCATTTATATTGGAGCGAATGTGACAGTGCGGTGATAAATTTCGTTTTGATATTTTTATAACAGGACTAATAAAACGAAAAAGTGTCGGATGATGATATTGTTCATTCGAAGACGGTATGTTAGGAGATGCTATGTTTTGCGGTTGGATCAAGTTTTCCTCTTCGGAAAAGTTCGATGACAATTCGGGCGAAAAAAACAAATAAGATTGATTTTTGTTTTTCTGTGTAAGCGTGATAGCAAACAAGTTTTGTAAGAGAATCTATTATGTAATGGCTTTCGGTCGCATTTTATTCAGCAACGACCTAAGAAACCCATAACACCGCAAGAAAAGAGTTAATTATCTAATAGAAACCTTATACAGTTTCCACCTAATCTTTGATGACTATTGAATATTGGTACAACGATGTCTTAAAGTTTGCACACTTTATTGTATATTCACCAACTCTTGCCTGAATTAGTTCGAGATTGTTGGTTCGTTTGTACTAATCTTATGCTTTTTGTTTTCTACTTGATTATTTTATGTGTCTTGTACGATTGCTAGTTATTTTGGGTGGTTTATTTAACCTGATGTATTAAGTAATGTACATTTCCCGTAAAAACCTATTCAGATACTCCACAATACCTGCTGATATAGCAAACTTAAAATTCCTAAAAATAACTTGTTACACATTATTACATTATGACTCCTAATTCATCTTTACGGACTATGGTTAATGTTAAAGCATTCTTTTCATTCTAATTTCAACAAATAATATATTGAAATCGTTGAAGAACAATTTCTGTAGCTGAACCTATTAGGATTATATATAAAAATCATTTGTTACCCTAATTAATGTTTAGCATACCGATATTAAATTTACAATGGAAGTTTCGAATACTGAATTTTTTCAATTTCAAGCCGTTATTTGTTAAGATTCTTTAAAACCAAATTCTATCAAGGTAGTGTTTAAATTTTAATCAATTGAAATAGAGCAAAATCATATTTCACCAAATTTTTACTACAAGGCGCAATCATTTAAACGAGTTTATAATATTTTGTATTCCAGCAGTGAGTGTATGGTGCAAAAAATGAACATCACATAAAAAATCCAATCTACAAATGCAAAAAAAAAATAAAGTCTACTTCTCTACTGGCTGAACATTTTGTATTTAAAACATTTTACTTGAAGAAATTACTACAGTGGAAAGATTAGAGAAGTAATGAAGGATGGCAATGATCCATTTGAAATATTTTAGAAACTAAGATGAAAATATAAATTTGCAAAAAGCAAAATTAAGCCGCTTCGACCATTTTATGCACTAGTAGTTTGAACCATCAATAATAATGGTGATATTGATTATTGTTACTAAGGAAGTACTACTTCTGATCGGGTTTCTTCTTATTACATCTGATTGTAATTAGCTTGCAAAATTTGCATGCATTTGCTTGTAAAAATTGCATTTAGGAACGGGAATTTTGTAAAGCAACACTGCGAACTGGATTCCCAGATGCCACTTTTGCAAAGGAGTTTTGTGATGAATAGCCTGCTACTGAAACTATCAGCATCATCACTTTCGTCAGGTGTGGTGGCATTATGTTTTGAGGGAATATACCAAGCTGGGTGCAAAGTCAACTGAGGAAATGACCGTGGTTTTGTTTAATTCAATTGAAAAAGAAAGCTTTTCAAACTCCGATGTCCAACGGTCTCAGACTTCAAAGTATTTGTATCAACGGTTTAATATGACCGATCTAAATTGACTCACAAGGCACATCCAGATAAGTAACGTATAAAGTCAGCTAGTTGTATCTTCTGAGCTTGTAGAGGGACGATTGATTGATTTTGGTATACAGGGTGTCCAGACCATGCGAGGACGGAAGATTACTTTATTATTACAGTTAGAGAAAAGTATTTTAGACAACAGTTGTAGCCACTCCTGAAATACACATTCTAAAATTATTTCCAACTATACAGAGTGGTGTGTAAATGAGTGACGATACAAACTTATGTTTTCTTAAATGGAACATCCCGTATATTTTATCATATTTTGATGGTACTCTTAAAAAGAGAGACATTGATATCAACCTGTTTTAGGCGTATCTCTTACCGCTGTCGTTTTATTTGCAATTGTGTGTCTCAACATGTCCAACTTTGTGGAGACACCGAGACGAAACCTGAACGAAATTTTGAGATCTGTTTAGACAAGTTTTCTACTTTCGTCAAGTTTAATAATCTATAATCATTTTATTTATTTTTAACTAACTGAAATTGCAGCAATAACAAACGCAAAATTAACATTTCCGCTGTTTTTTTTTAATAGAACACTCTGTATATGTTTCTTCTAAAGCAAAGTATTTTTTATAAGCTTTTTAATGATACCATGTTTTCCCCATCTACACTTAGTATTTTATAACTTATTAATTGTTATGATTAATAGATTCTAAATTTAAATGAAAAAAATTAATTTAAGTTGCTGTCAGCCTTAATTATTAATAATAACAAATTACTACAACATATTCAAAAACAAAAAATAATATTTATTCGATTAATGCAAAATCTTAAATAAATAAATAAATAAAATGCAAAAGTTAACATAATTACAGCAGATGCTCAAAAATTCCACCGTCTTGTTGAATGCACAATTCGAGGCGGCAGCGAAAATTGTTTTTCACATCAGTAAGCGTTTGCGGTCCAATATTTTCAAAAATGGCTCTTATACGTTGTTTCATGTCATTAGGTGTGGTTGGAATGTTTCGATAAACCTGTTCTTTAACATGTCCCCAAAGAAAAAATTAATAGGAGTTAAATCAGGAGACGTTGAAGGCCAAGCTATAGGACCCTCCCGACCAATCCATCGTTCTTCACACCAGTTATTTAAAAAATTTCCTACACGTCTATGAAAATATGGTGGAGTTCCATCACGTTGATACCACATTATTCCTCGTGTATGGAGATATAAATTTTTCAATAAATTAGGTAACTGATGTCTTAAAAATTTTTCGTATGTAACTCCTGTTACCGTTCCTTCAAAGAAATAAGGGCCAACAACTTGTAAATTAATTATGCCACCTCATATATTAATTGACCATTGATGTTGAAAGTCAATTTGTCTGGCCCAGAGATTTTCTGTTGCATAATAATGCATATTATGTCTATTAACTAAACCGGTACTTTTGAAAGTAGCTTCGTCACTAAATAAAATCGAGGATTGAATTTCCGGTCCAAATTCATTTTGTTTAACATAATGTTGCAAAAACTTAAACGCTTTACAAAATCATTTCCACGAAGGTCCTGATGTAATGACATACGGTAGGGATGGTATTTATTGTTCTTTATGATGCAATTGATAGTACTCTTGCTTATTCCAGTCTGGATATTCAAATTTCGAGTACTTACTTGAGGATTTTCTTCCAACAATAGCAAAATATTTAATTCATTTTCCTTCGATGCTATGCTTCGATTCTAGAAGGTTTTGTATTTGGATAACGTTGACAGTAAATCCTATTGGCTAATAAACAGTTTCTTTCACTTTCACCCAATGCATAAATCATATTTACCATTTCTTCTTTCGTGAAATTCATCGCAAAAGTAAATACAATTATCGGCGTTATTTTGTAAATGCAACGTAGCTAATGACAGATATAAAATACAGATATTATTTTAATTAAAAATTCACAGGTGACTACGACTTTTTCGTTTAAATTTTTAATCTATCTATAATAACAGTTAATAAGTCATAAACTACTAAGTGTAGATAGGGAGAACGTGGTATCATTAAAAAGTTTATAAAAAATACTTTACTTTAGAGGAAAAATATACAGGGTGTTCTAAAAACAGCGGAAATGTTAATTTTGCGTTTGTTATTGCTGCAATTTCAGTTATTTAAAAATAAATAAAGTGATTATAGATTATTAAACTTGACGAAAGTAGAAAACTTCTTGTCTAAACAGATCTCAAAATTTCGTTCAGGTTTCGTCTCGGTGTTTCCAAAAGTTGGACATGTTGAGACACACAATTGCAAATAAAACGACAGCTGTAAGAGATACACCCACACATGTTGATATCAATGTCCTTCTTTTTAAGAGAACCTTTAAAATATACTAAAAGTTTGTATCGTCACTCATTTACACAACGCTCTGTGTAGTTGAAAATAATTTTAGAATGTGTATTTTAGGAGTGGCTACAACTTTTGTCTAAAATACTTTTCTCTAACTGTAATAATAAAGCCATAATCTTCCGTCCTCGCATGGTCTGGACACCCTGATGTATGTTATGCATCGTTAGTTTGATTGTCAACCATGGTATACTATAAAGGCTATCAGTAAAATCAAAAATATTGTCTATTTGGAAATTGCATTGCATTAATGCAAAAATACCCATATCTTGGTAGTAAATATGTAAGTTGTTTAAATGCTCCTCGAAGGTTTTTCCTAATACAATGACATCGTCCAAATAGACTAGTGCTATATTACCTAAGTCAGGACCGATAATGCTGTCTAGGAAGCGCTGAAATGTGGCACCGGCGGAATGGAGGCCAAACGGTAAAACTTTGAACTGGAAGAGGCCTTTCCCCGGAACAGTAAAAGCGGTAATGGGACGGCTTCCTGGTGCCAACGGTACTTGCCAATATCCATGTTTCAGATCTAGCGTCGAGAAGTACCTACTGTTACGAAGTTTATCTAGGATTCCGGAAATATATGGTAGCGGGTACGAATCTTTAATTGTAACGGCGTTTACTTTGCGGAAATCTATACAGAATCTGGGTTCGCCGGTCTTCTTCTGTACCAAGACGACGGAAGAACTCCACGGACTGTGGCTCGGTTCAATAACATCTTCGGCCAGCATCTTGTCCTCCTCCTGGTCAATCACTTCTTGACGTTTTGGATTACACGGATAATACCGTTGTTTAATGGGAACGGTATTGGGCTGGATGCGTATTACGTGTTCTACCTGACTGGTTCGACCTCGTACGCGGGAGAATTTGGTCATTTCGGTTTGAAGGAATTCGTCCAATCGGCGCTGGTCTTCTTCCGTCGTTACCGTGGCTATCGCCTGTGCTGCGGAGGTGAGTACTTTGTTTTGTGTCGTAGCATACCTTACTTCATGTTTCCCAATGTCTACGATTGCATTCATCTGTTTTAGGGCGTCCATCCCTAAGATCACGTCATACGTATTCTTTGGCATCACCACGAAGGATACTAACCATGTATTCTGGCCCGACGCTGTGGATACGCTTGCCTCTAGCTTGGGATTCGACGACATCACCACTGGCTAACGGCGGTTTCCATGCTGGAACGGGTGCGATTATGCTCTGAACGTCTCAGCCCCGTGAGGCGCCCAGATTGGCGTTTCCCGGACATCTACAGTCTTTGCTTGCGATATCTAGAACAGAATAAAACTGGGCGATTTCGACAGCCTACCCTGGTATGTCCTGTTTGACTACATCGCCAGCACCTTTTACTGGGATTGGTCAAACGATTCGGTGCTTCGGTTGCTCTCGGTGCTGTATCGGTAGAAGCCTGCAGGTCCGCTGTCTGTTGCTGGGTACGTCCGCTGGCCGTACTGGAATTGTGGGTACCTTGCCGTCGCTGTCCAGATCTCTGGTCTTTCGTGGAGCTAGAGGCTTCACCTGGATGTGTTTCCTTTTCCTTCTGTATCTGCTCATATTCGGCGGCTAAAGTTGCCAGCTCCTTCAACGTGGTGAAGGTACTTCTTCGTGCGTAGAGTTTATATTCTGGACGTGCATTTCTGTAAATACGCTCTAACTTGTCAGCATCGCTCATGTCCTTGCCTCGTCGAACAAGGGTTAAAATTGCGGTGAGATAGTCTTGAAAAGACTCCTTCGGACGCTGATAACGGGAACGAAGTTCCTCTTCAATCAAATAATCATATCGTGGAGGTAAATATTGCATTTTGAAATCGTTTATAAACTCATCCCAATTCGACCAGTATTCTTTGTTGTTTCGGTACCATAAAAGTGCATTACCTCGAAACAACAACGGAAGCGTTTTTAATAAATCATTACCTGTTAAATCGTAGCATTCACGTAATTCTCTAATCCTTTCTAGGAATGATATACCATCTCCAATACCATCGTAATTCAAACCCCATTTTCGGACTTTTTCGCAGAGAGATATCTTCGTATCAGCGGTAGCCTCATTTGTAATAGGCGGTGTCGGAGATGCTGAGCGGGACGTTTGCGGTGGATTTGCCTTCAGAAACGTACTAAGTCTCTTCCTGAGCTCATCAACGGTACCAGTAGTACTTAAATCTACTCCTTCTAAAATTTTCATTAATTTTTCTTTAGGAGCAGAATAAATCGAGGATACAGCAGTCGTCGGTGCTTTCAAAGGCATCTGAAAAGTTTCTTCCGTGTCGGACATGTTAGCGGAGAAAAGGAAGAAATTTATCAGAAGAAATTAATGTATTTATTGAAATATACTATGTATAAATTAATAAAGAATTTTGCTGCTTGTCTGATTACTTTCTTGATATTAAAACAAAATAGTCATCAACTAACGGGAAATACTGTAAAAATAAATCTGGAATCGGTATGAGATGATTAATCAAAGTGTCCCTGCTCGGGCGCCAGTTAATTTGCAACGTTACTTTCTTTTTTCATTAATTATTAATATGCCGGGAATTAAAAGTTAGTAAATTAGCTTCTGGACCGTACGCCACTGGTCGATTTGCTTGTCGGTGATCGATATTATCGATTTCGCTTGCGCCTTCGTTCACTGAAGATCCGGGCTGCGGCGCTGTATCACAATTTGACGTTTGACATACGAAGTTTATTTACGAATGTATCAAAATCAGATTAATGAGCAAAAAAAATACTTTAAAAGTGTCAGTAACGTTGAATTAACAAATTATAACCTCGGGGTAGCGGAATAAAAGAAAGGTAGGTTCATTATATACATATATTTACATTAAAATTCAGATGAACAAAATCTTCCAGATGACAGATACAAATACCAGTAATCAGAAAAAACAATCAAAACAATAATCGGATATAACATAACGAATGTTGGTTTGTACAGAGAAAATATCAGTTATGTCAATAGCAATTATATAATATTTACAGAAAGCGTGTGAAATAAATCTTACGTTGGATGTATACCAGGTCCTTCGGCATTTGCTGTGAACAATTCAAAATCATTTAATTGACATGCGGATACATAAAATAATAATCAGGCAAAAATATATATACAGGTATGTAATAGCAAAATAAGTAAAATAATAAATGTCTCTGATATCGGTCTTGTGAACGGACAGTCTTGTGGCCCTGCTGGCCAATTTCTCGGCTCCGGCAAGTCAGACAGGACGGTGAACGCCAACTTCTCGGCCGCTTCACCCAGGATACTTGCTAGCCAAGTACTCGGCCTCAGCAGGTCGGATAGGATAGTGAACGCCAACTTCGTCGGCCGCTTCACCTGGAAATACCTGTTAGCCAACTGTATCGGTCCCAACTGGTCGGAATAGGAAAACGAATTCTCTTAATGTTGAAAAATGCGGCCTTTATATAGTCGGCTGGGCCCGTTTTTGTTGTCTGACATCTCCCGGAAAAACTCTGAAAAATATACACAGGTATCCAAAATATAAATATACAGGTCATTCCAAAACTATTTACAGCAAACAATATTAAATAAATTTTCGCTTCTTAAAATTTAACATTAAACTAAATAAAAATTCTTTCTGGGTACAGAGGTTCGTTACAACGCTAGTTATGGCAGCTATTACTCCGTATGACGGGTATGCACTTCTGTATATGAGACTATTTCGCTGCTTTTTTTGTTGGTTTTATTTGGGCTACTCATCTTCATACTGGACACAATTATTCCCAATTTACACATTTTAATCTATACACGTTGTCCATTCTTCTAAGTTGTCATTACATTAATTATATTCATATTTATTCTTGGTGTTATTAATTAACGCAATGTGATCCCTCGAAATACATTCGCAAGTTATTGCGATTATTGAATCCAGCATTCGAACGTTCGTCTATCAGGAATATCTAAGCAAACAACCAATGCTCATTCTATGCCACTATTTCCCAGTTTGCTACCACAATTAACCCGTTTCTTCACATTATACTTATTATACTATTAAATTGTTGCTGAAAACTAACATTCCAACACAGAAAGTTTCTTCTTACAAATTGCTTCGCGTAACAAGTTTTATGAGAATGTTGATCAGACAATGTAAATATTGTAGGATTCTTTTAGCTTTTTCTTTGTAGCGAACATAAAAGCCAGCATTTATCAACATCCCTTTAATTTATTAAGTAGCTTTATCTATGTATGTGTGTGTAGCGCTAACCTTTTGCATATTGCCGGGGCTCTTTCGCAAATCGAAAGATTATTCAGCAGCTTCTACGGAAAACCTTAATATTTTACATTCAATTGCCTCATTCGTATGCCCTCTTTGTATTAGAGATAGGTCGAAAGACAGAGTCTAGAGATCGTAATAGATTAAGCTTTTTATGTTACACATCACAAGGCTACTTTACGGACTATCCTTCCTTTCTCCTCCCACAGATGTCGCGAAAGCGTTTTAACGTGCGAGTTTCATGCAAAAGAAGGTAATCATCATATTTTAGAACAAGCTACAACGTGTATGCGGTGCGGTAAGCACGTAGCAGGTACACCTAGTTGCTGCGGCGATATTATTTTTATAAAGTTGGTCATTTACGAATATGTTTTGCAGGAATATTTATAAAGTCAGCTTTGATGATTGCGGCAGAAAATTAAAATACCTACGTTTCATTACCCTAGTAAAGTACTTCACGATGCCAGTCTTTTTGGTGGATGCGGTGAAATCGATTTGGCGGTATGAAATGACAGATATATATTTACATCTACTTTTAGTTGGTTATACATATAGAGTTTTTTACGATATAGACCATTTAATGAGGCGGATTTTTGCTATTTCCCATTTCGCATGGTTTAGCTGTTGAAAAAGGAGGATTAAATACACTATTCTGCATGTAACGGTTTAGTGCTTCTTGTTGAACCAATAGTCGCCCTAAAAAGAGTTTTAGACAATCTAAGTTTCGCATCAAAGAATTGCCATTCCTGAGATACGAAAGCCAGCAAGAATAGCAATTCTATTATATGAGATTGGTACCAGAAACCTACGTCGTCAGGTAGACTTTTGAACAATTATTCAAACCATCCTAAAAATCAAGAATTCAAAATTGGTGTTACTGACATCAGTGGTAAAAGGTTCATGTAGGGGAATTTTGATAAACTGTGCAATATTATTTTTAACAATTGCTACCCCAGACACGTTCTCAGCAGACTGATTTACAATAGTAATTTTTTGATGGTGCCACTAATGAGGGAGTTGTGGTGAACACATATACAAAAAATAGCTGACATTGATAATTTGATCAATCAAGTAGTACAAGTTTTTATGCTAATTGTTTCTATTCAAGTACGTATTAGTTATTTGTTTTAAATTTAGTTTCCAACAGTAAAATATGTTGAGTAATGAAAACATACGACACCTCAAAATATAGTTCACATTGTCGGAACTAGCGAGAATTAAATTTTTACATATTTATATCGGCAAAGCTTAGAGTTATTCTTTTCAAGATATTTACAAAAATGTAAAACCAATGTAAATTTTTTGAGGAGGCTGCACTCCAAAATGGAGCACTTCGACCTTTTAAAATCTCATCTGAATTTAAGTGAAACGTCTTCAACATTATTAAAAATAAATCCTCAAAATTTATCTATCTTGCGCGCTCGCATCAACTTGAAAGCGATCTTACCTACAGATCTTACAAATTATTGTGGCCACTTTGATAAATCAACTATCTGACTAATTAGGAGACACGTTTGTTTTACGTTTTACTTTTCAAATAACATATATCTTTAAAAGCAAACATTGTGATTCTTCATTGTACAAAATCCAAATTTCCGACATAATTTTCTTCTGAAGTAATTGAATATTGATTGTAATAATTTTCTAAATAAGTAGTAGACATTTGTGATTGATAACATTTTTTTGTATTTTGTGTATATAGATTCTTCTCAACGACAAACGCTAATGTATCTAGGAATTCAAATATGTCTGCATAATTTCCCATCTCTAACTAATAAACGTATACAAATAGATATCTACATAATGTCATAACTTAAATCTAAATCACCTTAAACTTTGTATTCATTCTTTAGCAAAGCAATCATAAATATATCAAATCTATTTAATACTAGACTCAAGCTTTTGAACACTAAAAACTTCAAGCAAACACCAAAACACTTTTTACTAAAATACCGACGCGTTTCGACAGCCAGAGAAACCAGAAAAGATTAGCCATATGCTCTTTAAATCTACAGATTCGCGACTGCTCTCCTGGTTTGCCCAATTTAGATGTAATGGAATTGAGAAATCAAGCTTTGTCCAGCACATTTTTGAAACAAACCATAACTTCGACCATACTAATGTTAAATTAATTAGACAAATAAACAATTTTAAGACTCTAAATAGTTTCGAAAGTTTAGAAATAGGTATATAAAAATAAGTCATGTGTAATGAATGGTGACAATGGCCTTCTCCCTCATTCGTCATTCTTTTCGTTAATCAGCAATTAATGATAGTTTCGGATTGACCGTGCATAACATTTAGGTTACCTGTTATTTGTAGGTTTTGTTTAAATTTAGTTTTACTATCGCCTTGATAATGACAGCTTTGCTGTTGACATGCGTCGGATTTCAGTTAAAAGTTTTTGGTGTTTAGTGGGTTGAAGTGTTTAGAGCCCCACTAGTAATAGTAGAAAAGTTAATGATGACTTAAGGTTATGGTTAGATCCGTATTGATCAACACGAAGTGCAAGGAAATAGTCCTTTCCTATTCAAAGTAGTTGAAAATGGAACAAGAGAATTTAAAATTAGGAAGACAATATCAGAACTCAAAAACAAGCTGACCGCATCTATTAGCGCCCTACTGTTACAAAAACACCGGAACAAGGCTATGCATCGCCTGTATTATAAAAATATAGAGCACCTGAATCTCTTCATAGTTCTTTAATTTGGATTTCTGGACTCATCCTGGTTGTATTCAGAAACCAAACGGTTCATTATGACATCCAAAACGGAGTGTATAACAGTCTGGTCTTTGGAATTAAAACGAACATCCAATGCGGGGCGTGCAAAGCAGCCTCTGAAACATTGATTGATCTACTCTCAGCCGAAGTCCCTCTCAGCATGTCCCAAATACTCCGCAAATCAGTGTATTCAACCACACAATATGACTTTAAAAGTGTTGTATTGTCAGTTTAAGCATGTTCACGGCATAGATGTAGAACCGGTGCGACCATATGAAAACAGAGAGGTTGAGACGATGGTATTGAACCAGGGATGCAAAATACTTGCTCAACAACTACTCACCCACCAAAGGTTATCCAAGTAGTATGCAGATCCTCATATAAATACATATGTGTGTAAGATGTTATCTATATACCTATATACATGCATATGTATGTAACTGGAACATAAGTAAAAAAAAACGAAAATACAATAAAAGTTATATATCAAGAGTCCTGCCGACTTCTTAGGCTGACGAGGTTCCGCCCGTAGTGTAATAGTAGAGTGATAGGTGTGGAAGTATGTGGAGCAGCGTGGGAAGTCGAGTAGGGTGCCGCATTAATTAAAAAAATAATAATAACAGTATTTATTGTCCAACAGTAATAGTATATCGATAACAGGACAATGTACATAATACAAGATACAGATTCAAAGAAGTGAAAAACTTACGTAAAACTAATCTATCTATAAATAAGTAAAAATACCTGACAATATAATAACACTATAATATAAAGTTAAAACTAATGCATCAGAGATTATAAAGACCTACATCATTTTTAGATCATTCGATAAACAAATAAATATGTTATTTTTACGATGTCTGTATAGCATCCAGAAATAAATGAAATAGGTGACCTAAGTCATGTATTCATGCATTCTTGCAAAAGAAAAAACGTGCACATTTTGTGAAGTTGCTCCAGGCACATAGAAGTTTAATTTGCCAAAGAGATAAGTGTAATCGATTTTATTGTGAGTTAATTTATACAGCAAACGTAGGCTTGATGTAATATGTACGTCTAGCCTACAAAGATGTCATCGAAAACACAGGAAGTAAAATGTTGTTAGAAAAACCCTAGATGTTAAATCTCTTATACCACACATATTTTAGAAAATAACACTGTACATTCGCAACAACTTTTTTTGTAAACATCATAAAAGTGGTTCCATACAACAGAAACATATTCAGTTCTTGAACGCACAAGTGAGTAATGAAGCATTTTCAAAGTGGATACATTAGTGAAATATTTGGAACTACGCAGTACAAAACTCATCATTTTATTTGCAGAAGAAACTACATTTAAGGCGTGACTATTAAAATTTCATTTCTTATCGGAAAGAGCACCTAAGTCTTTGACTCTACCACATCTAATAAGTGGAATGACATGTGCGTATAATGATGAAAATATATTATGAATGAATGTAACAATTTTATATTTACAGATATTTAGCAACAGTTTATTGCTCATGCGCACGTTGCAGACCTTAAACAATTTTGATTGGTGATTAGTACAGTCCTTTTCACAGGTTCTATTTGAAAAAAACATAAACATTATCCGCGAACATCAAAATTTGACAGTCTACACAGTCCGGCAAATCATTAATAAAAAGCAGAAAGAGTAAGGATCCTAGGTTGGAAGCCTGCGACAGTCTAGATGTAATGCCACTGTTGCCGGTAGAAAAACCATTGTTATATACATACATGAAAGGAACGTCTCATTAAACATGATTGTATCAGCCGAAGTAGCGAGTCATCAAAATCTGACAGACGAAGTTTTTGTAGTAATACATCACGCTCAATACTATCGAAAGCCTTTGCCATATCTGTATAGATAACGACTACTTGACTCTGAACATTTAGAACTTTCGACAACTACTGCGAGAAGTAAGAAAAGTTCGTTACCTTAGACATCGTAGAACAAAACCATACTGCACGGTAGTACTATTATGGCGTACGGAAGAATAAATGTTTGCATAATAGTGAATCGAAGATCTTCGCTACGTTAGATAGCAACGAAATAGGTCTGCAATTGGTAATGTCATATGAATCTTCGGACCAAAATTTAAATCGATCAAAAACTAATGTTACAGATAAAATTTAATCATTTGATGTTTTCCACAATTTTTTTTGTCAGGGGAAATGCTTGATGCACTTCAATCGGTTAGGTTCTATCGCGACTTGGGAATGCAGGACTCTCTGCCGAAACAGCCTACACAATAAAACCCCTCAATGCCCTCTGTAGTATCCGGAACCATTGGTGATACAACGTCAGATATTACCGGTATGCCCGTTCTCCATCCTTGTTATTCTTGCTCTACCTTTCGCAGTGATTTGCTCTTTGATGTCTGGCTAGCTCATCAGTCTCTTTCTTCGACATGCAGTTTACCATATTGTAAATCGTTTCCCATTACATTGGGTTGACCAGCATCGTTGGTATCGTCGTTTCTGCAGATACTTCACAGCTTAAAGCTCCAAAAGCCCTCTCCCGAATCTCAGCTCATTGGACGCGCTAGTCCTGCAATACATACACTCATCCGTGGTGTCTCTATTGATCCCTTTAGCAAACTTGCGATAGGCTCCATGGCCTGTCAGAACTTGTGTCAAAAAGTAGTCCACCTTTCGGTGGCTACATTCTACTCATTCGGGAATGTGTTTGATCAACCTTCTCGTCCACATCGTGTTGGTCGGCTCCCGCTCCCATTTGTTTTGTCACTCACCTAATGTTGTCGCCCTGGCTTGTAGTCTCCTTAGCTTACGGTCTTTTTGCCTGTTATTGTACAAGTACTTTCCCTCCATGACCATGAGTTCTATCGGAGGAACACCTGTTATCACCTGAAGCGCCACTAATGAAACCGTCCTGTCTGAGGATGCTACACGAAGGAGCATATTCCTCTGTGTTCTTTCCATCGTGCCTAGATACTTCTTAATATTGGTAGCTTCCCCCATATAGGGGCTGCATACAGGGCTATATTAAGGACGGCAGTGCACAGCACAGCTCTTTTATTACTGGTCGGACCCTTCATGTTCGGCATGAGCCTGATGAGCCTGCACACTTTTTTCTTGTGTATTACACGTTACTCTACTCACGCAGAGTCCAAAGGATACTCTTTCATCCAACGTGGCACCTAAGTAAGTTATTGTCTTAGAGGGTTTAACATCAATCCCTTTCAAAGCGAAAAAGATGTGATCCCTTTTTCTTTTCCCTTTCATAATAAGTGCTTCAGTTTTATTCAGCGCCAACTCCAATCTATGGTCAGTCATCCATGCTGCTATAAATTCTAAGCATGCGTTTGTCTTCTGCATCAGCGTACACTCATCCGCTGCTCCCACTACCTTAGCCAGGTCGTCCGCGAAACCAACACATCTGCCCCCAAGTCCAACCTTAATACCCCATAGTACAGAATATTCCACAAAAGGGGACCCAAGACTGTCAATTGATGCTGCTAAAAAATTTAATATTTTCTGAAATCAGCGGTCGAGACTATGTCAATTGGGTAGCTTGCAGCCAGTTATTTTCTTCATAGATTCGATAAGCGAACTCCTCTACCAACCACAAATGATGTATTTCCTCTTTGAAGTCTTCTAAAACTAGCAGATTTGATGATATATATACTTATTTGTTAAAATTCATTGAACTACATATTGCTAAACCGTTGGAATTTATAATTAATATGTCTATCAAACATGAGTATGCTAAAGTATGCTCATTACCCCGATATATAAAAAGGGTTTGAATTAAGAGATCTTTAAGCCATCTAAGGTTTTTTTGATGGAAGGAGGGGTGGGTAATGTTAGTAATTCTGTGTTTTAGGGCTAAAACTAAATTGACTTTGTGTTTCATAGGGTGGGACGATTTAAAGTTTAGGTACCGGCCAGAGCTGGTAGGTTTAAGATACCAGTCAAGTTTGATGGTGTTATCGCGATCATGATAGGATCCCGGATCGACTTGCCATTCGCTGTTGGGAGCAAAGTGATTAACAGCGCGGCATCATTAAAGGCGATATGATGCAGCCACACAGCCAATTGAACACAACATACACACACAAAAACTACACCGCGAGAGTTGCAGTGATAGCCAGACAAGCGATACAGTTTACGGAGTCATTGCAACTGAGCACCCACCACATTAAAAAAAAGAAAAAAAATGATATACTCTAGTATCCAGAAAAGGCACTGAATTTTCTTTCTCTAATTCGACAGTAAACTGAAGATCGGGATAGAAGCTATTGAAAGTATTGAGTGTATATTCTATCTTGTCAGAAGGTACAGCTCCAAGCAGATCATCCACGTATTGTGTTATGAAGGGAAATTCAAAATCAACCATGATGGAGGATGCAACTCATCACGATATTAGCTACAGAGGGACTAATGGCACCACCCATAGGACAGCCAGATATTTGTGAATAATATTTGTTTTGAAAACTAAAATATGTGGAATTAAAGAGGAACGTCACGATTTCTATAAATTCAGTTTGCGGAATAGAGCAAGTATCTGAAATGAGTTGGAAGTTGTTATTGATAATGGTAAGGACTGATTGCAAGGGAATATTGGTGAACAGAGAGGCAACATCAAAGGATGCCAATGTGTAACCCGGAGGGAGTTGAAAGTTATTAAGGCGTTCAGCAAACTCAAAACTGTCTCTGACACCGAACTCATTGTAGGACGCGAAAGCAGTAGCGATGATTTTAGCTATATATTTACCCAATTTTTGGCTGGGTGAATTTATGCAGGAGATGATAGGTCTTAAAGGGAAGCCATTTTTATGAACTTTGACCAAGCCATATCTAGGAGATACACTGTTATATGTTTTTAGTGTTTTAGCAATTTTGTCGGTTATAAGACCTTTGTTCTTTAATTTATTGATGAGAATTGTTATTCTGCTTTTCATATTTAGATGTGGGGTCCCTGTTAAGGGGTATATAAGTGCGTGTATCAGAGAGCAACTCCAGAGATTTAGACACGTATGAATTACAATCAATGGCCACGGTGACGCCGCGCCGCCCTTATCTGCTCTGGTTATCAGGATATTAGGATTGGCTTTGAGGAATTGCTTTGTCTCTCTTTCAATGTAAAAACTAAGTGAAGGTTGTCTATGTGATGGATGATGTATGAAGTTAGTTATAAGGTACGTGGCTTTAGCTCTAAGTCTGTCTCTATCATCGCCAGATACACCTCTTAAAATAATAATAATAATATTTTTTATATATTCAAATTTATGATATTTCACTTTACGTAAGTAGTTTATTTATTGTTTTAATGTTCTTTGACTAACTTGTATTTCGTTTTTTCTGTTCGATAGTGTACCCTGATGAAACCTACATATTTTGGGCGAAAATTTAGTATTTTGTAATGAAGAAATAATATATAAGGCGTTTTCCATCTTTATTTCTGCCTACATATTGTCTGAGGGAGTTTTTTCAAGCGCAATTCGGTCTTCTAGTAAATATCATCATGGACTTAAGTACTCATATATGTATGTACATTTGTGTTTTAGGTCGTGCACTAGTAATTCTGGCATTTTTGTAAGCAGTTTGTTTTTCTTTATTTTTACTAGTTTATAAGGCTGTTTTATGTCACCATTCCGTGGTGTTACTTACCTATTCTTTAATTTCGTAGATATTTTTTGCAGATCTGTTATCCTCTATCGGACATGTATAACTTGCCCCAATTTTTTTTTGTGTGCGTTAATACGTTTCGTATTTGAGTTTTAATTCGCTCTCTAATTTGTTTTGTTTGTATTTTGTTTTTTCAAGAAAGCTATGCTATGCTTCTATGTTTGTGCCTGATTTTCATATGTTACCATGAGGTCAACTTTCATTCTGATATTCGTAAGATCTTATTTGCTTAATTTCCAAAAACATTACTGCAATTGTGGTAACCATTGTTTACACGGTTCTCATTTGTTTATTTATTTCATGTTTTACGTATTTCGTTGATTGTCATATTTGTTTTTCGTGAAATCTCATATTACGGGTTTCATTTCTTGTGGTAATAGAAATACATCGCATATACTCCGACTGTATAGTAAGTCCATTTTGATCAAGACTGATTATATCTAGTTGCATAATAAAGAAATTAATGTCAACAATATACTTATATTTCATTACGAAACTAGTAATGAAGTTTAATTTTAAACATAACTATATAGTAGTTCTTATACAAACAAAACGTTGAAATAATACGATGCGAACTTTACGATGCGAGCGAATTTTATTCGATAGTTAATTTCCCATGTGTACGACAGAATATCAGCAAGGCTACGAACGCGGGCATTCCATTAAAAATACATCTAACATTCAACAAAATTCTTGGAGTTCTTACGCGCTCGCTGCGGATCCGCATACTACTAACCTGCAGGTACATAATTGGAATGGATGACGTAAGAAGGCGGTAAATTCTATACGCCCTTCCATTCTACCCGGATTAATGACCCTCTTTCACTGCCGATATTTTTGTTTATTTTTTCACTTCCTCGCCTTTTCATGGTATTAAGCGTGGGTGAGATTCGCGAAGTGATTTGACGCCGTTAGGAGCGAATTTTGTAATTATAATGAGAGAAGTAATTCAATCGCTAGGTAAGCTGAAGTCAGCCAGTCATCAGTTCCTTCCTTCTCGCCTTCCATTGTCTTCGTCGTGGGCGCCTTGAATAGAAGAACGAATTCTACGAAATTGATGGCTATGCTGGTTCTTCCTACTCTCATTGTTGACGAGTCGATATTTCCTGCAAGTGGTAAGTGGTAATTTATGTCCGCGAAAATTCAATTTTTCAGGACGTTATCGCTTTTGGAGAGAATGCAGCTCTAGGTACAATCGGTGTGGAATCACCTAGTAGAGTATTTTCGTCTTTGAGAGAGGAATGTTATTTCATTAGGAATGAAGCTTCTTTAAAATTGTTTTTCCTATCGCTGCGAATTTAATTTATGATTATACTTTGTGGTACTAATCTTGGATTACATCAAGGTTCCTCCTTAGTTTGCCTTCTTCTGGTAGTGTTTAGTATGCTTACATATTTTGTTTCTTCATAAGTTGTATATAGTTTTTTCACTTTTGATTTTGTCTTGATTTTCTTAAGGAATATACATTCTATCTTGGTTTCTTAAAAAATCGAATTTAATTTTAAATTTAATTGTTTTCCACTAGCTCAACAAATTGTATTCTTTGACAAATTTTTGACAAACATTGAACGGTTTATAGCTGCCAACTAATTTGTGTATATCATAAATAGGATAACTTTTTTATTTTTGGTGAGTGTAGCTATAATGGGTTTATAAGCTATGTAGTTTGTTACGATTCTTGATGTAGCCTTTGTTGTGTAGTTTTAGTGTCGTATTGTGTACTATTGGCATAGACCGCCCTTCCTAATATTTCCTAAAGTTTTTCGATGGGATAGCTACATTGTCTTGCTGAAATATGAAGACCTGCATCGGCAATCGTTTACCAAAGTCTGTTAGAAACATTTCCACAAGTTCTATATAAGAACTAGAATTAATTCGCGTAGAAATAAAACATATAGTGGTTTTATTGTTGTGGGTAAAAGCCGCTACTAAAACTTTGGCTCATTAGAACTTTAGTTTTCTTGGGAAAATCGTGCCAATAATACTTGAAAGTATTAGGCCCGACCAAATTAAATTTATTCTCGTCAGAAAATATGACGTTGTTCCAGTCATGATCTGAAATCATATGATCGTGCGTAGATTTTAGTTTTGCCTTTGCACGTGTCTCTTTTAAGTGTGCTTTTGAAAATTTTTTTAGCCACCGAAAATGTTGACTGCCAGATAAAGTTTGTTCTACACGTCTGTTAGTTGTAGATCTACATCTAGTTACTGGTATATATAAATTACATTTTATCTGTCGTACGATTACATTACCAGAAGAAGCTAACTCAAATATCGGTGAGCTCTGCCGTTATGCTACCGGTAAATAACAGAAATGGAGCGACAAAATACCGATACTGAAACTTTGGTAAACGGGCGGCTTGACCCGATGGAGACGGTCGTGGGTAAACTTGTTAGATTTGGCGCCACTAACTTCACACGTGCTTCGAAGTATTGTAGTGTATTTACCTCGTAAATCAAAAAGTGAGTAAGCGGATAAGTGTAAATCGAAAATGCCGAAACGCCGACAAATACTAAGCATAAATTTGACGGTTTATTAAAAACAAAAAGAAACAACTATAATAATACAAGTGAATAATTTGTCTATTATAATTTATGCATCGTTGGTCTGGTAGCACAAAGCTAGTTTGGGCTATGCGGCCAACGAACTTAGTAAGGTCCAGAGGATCGCCTGTTTAGGCACCATGAGGTCCATGTCCTCGACGGCGACTGAGGCGATGGAGGCGATTCTTGGGCTTTCTCCGCTGCAGCTCGTGCTGTGGTCGGAGGCTGTCCTAGGAGCCTACAGAGCAAAGTGTAAAGGGTGCAGGGATTTCTCCGGTAAAACTGGAGATCATACCAGCATCTTCACCTACATACAACAGACAGTACTACAGTCGATATGGGCGGATAAGATTTCGTCCGTTTTCAGTTTCTGTGGGGAATATAATAAACATTTCCAATAGAGAGACCGAAAAAGCCTTCGTTCACAAATCGAGTCGAAAATTATCCCGCTGGTTTGTGGACGCCTCTAAAACGCCAAACGGCACGAGAATTCGAATTTGGAGAGATGCAGAAACCGAGGGCGAAGCCTTCAGCCTAGGGAATTCCTAGAGTATATTGTCTCAATTAAAATTCAACTATGCGCATATAAGTACCAGTAACGAAAAAGAAAGAGTAAAATTATCGAAAGTAGTTAAATTATATTAACTAATTAAATAATTTTCTGCAACGTATAACTATAGCTTAAGCATTATAATTGAGACATACAATTAAAAATAAAAGAAATTCTAATTAAACTAATTAAATAATTAAATAAAATAATCAAACCTTAAGCTCGGTAGGTTTGTAATCGAGAAATTCAAATCGACAAAAGATATAAGGAAAGAATTTGACCTTTTGTATGTTTGTTTGTGTGGTGTCCCAGGGCTAGCTGCATTCGAACGACAGCTATAAGTTTTTGGCGGCCTCGGTAGAATGAGCAAGGGTCACGTGTTTAACCTTACAATATTACAAGCTCACATTAAGTTCGTGAGTGTTGCTTCTATATGTACTCGTATATTCAGGAAATGGGAAGAAATTCTTTAGATACTAAAACCTCCGACAAAAAAAGGAAGAAAAATTAGAAAAACCTAATGGAAAAACTCGTATCTATACTTACTTCTGGTGGAGCTAAATCAAATTTTGCAAATGCCACAAAATTAACGATACAATAATTCGATATCCAAAACCTGCACACAAAGTTATCTCATAAAATCTATGTCCACTATAAGTGAAAGTCGCAAGTGCGACAAACGATGATTCCATAAGCGACAATCAAGACCAAATTTCGTGTATCGAAACAAGACAAGGTAAAAGTTTAAATTGCACATAAGCTGCCTTCAGTTTAGTTTTTGATTACTCCCCTTAGCGCGATTATTGCCGTTGGAATTACCCAACTTCAACTACGTGTTGCTGAGATGATGGGATTGTCCTATTTTCGTAGCTATGGCTCGGTTTGAAAACCCTACCTCTATATAACAATTTATTTTTTGCTTTTTCTTCCTAGGATAACAATTTACCTCTCGGTATTTTTATTGACTGATATGCATACTTAGATAATATGCATATTTAACAATAAATATCTACATTTTTAAAGAGATTTTTTTCACACTGGAAGCTTATGCCTGCTTCTGTAGGATGTCTGTCTAATTCTGTGGAATTATAGAAATTTTGGTCGTATTTATACGTTTATATGACACTGTGTACTTAGCCTACATATCTAACAGTTGTGATGTTGACAAAATTATGTCTCAGCTATTTCTTTACGTTCAAAAATGTAATTCTAGGTAATTATCAACCGTTACTGAATGTAAGTAAATCTATCTCCACATGCAATCATAAGGCAGCAGATAAAGAGTTCGTTGGAATGATGCACTTTGATTTGTAGTTCCCATAAGCACATAAGAAGGGAGCATATATGTACATAGTTGAGTATAAAGCTAAAGTAGCAGCACAGTTTGGGAAGAAGAAATTGAAGAAATTGCATTGCAACATTGGCAAAGAATATGATTCTAAAAAACTCATTTAACTTTTCTGTTCTGTACTGTAATGTAACGGGACTAAATTAAAAAAGGAACGAATATTGAAATTGGTACCGAAAACGTTATAGAGAATGAATAGCGGGAAGCTAAAGTTGATCGAAAAATATCGGATACAGAAATGGAAATAGCATGCATTTAATAAAAAAGGAATTAAAAACTTTCAGCTTGGTTAAATAATTACTATACCGCATGCGTGCCCCAACTAGTAAAAATATATGTAGAACAGTTAGTAATCAAATTCCTGCAAGATGGAATAGATTATAAGGAAACGTAGACGCCAGTTACGAAGTAACCGACGCTGCGAATATTACCTGCTGCGGGAAATGTAAATAACCTTATTTTCCACTAGATGGATGTAAAAACAGCATTCCTTCATAGGGAACTAGAGAAAGATATTTAGATAGATTACTCTGGCGGTTTAAAATTTTAAGAATGTCAATTATTAAATCATTTAAAACATTGTTTAAAGTAAGATAGGACAATACTTGATAAGTTATGTCATGTATATTTTAAAATCGTTACTTTAAAATGTCTTTGTATTAATGTAGTAGACAGTGTATTTTGTTTATTTTCCCAAACTGACAGACCGTCGAGTCTTTAACGCTATCTATGCGGATGATACCGCAGTAGTGGCCACATAAAAGAGTCCCGAGATCGCAGCTCAACCTGCTCAGGCACAGTTGGATCGAATCGAGTGATTCTTCAGCACATGCGGTCTAATGATCAATCCGAGGAAAACGCAAGCCTTTGCGTTCAGTCGGAGACACCAATCCTCGCCTCAAAAAATAACCGTTCTACGGACGGAAATCGACTGAGGCGGGAAGATCGAATACCTGGGAATGATCCTCGACAGGAAGCTGACTTTCGCCAAGCATCTAGGTAGAGCTAGGCACAGGGCTATTGGTCGACTGCACCAGCTATATCCTATTCTGGGTAACCCCAAACTTAGTCCCTAAACGGGCGCGATGCTGTATGAAACGCACATCCGCCCGATCCTAACCTACGCCAGACTAGCTTGAGCCACAGCAGCCCCATCACGCATCGCATCACTGGAGCGGGTACAAAATCGTGTTCTGCGACTTGTATTCCGCCTTCCTAGACGTACCTCGTTGGTCGTCCTCCGGGAACTAACAGTAGCAGATGCCTTTGAAAAGGCACTCTCGAGCAACAACCCGGCGATAAGTAGTGCCATCGCGCAAAAATCAACGGGTCACACCAACACCGTACCACTCCGGAAACATTCCAGCAAATGTTCTACTGTAATACACACCACAAATACCTAATTCTGTTTTATGATTTCAGATATTTAACAACGAGGGAGATCCACTAGAAGACTCCAAGAAATAAACCGACAACACCCGAGGACCACCAGAAGGACATCCGGACAGAAAGTGAACCTGGAAGAAGATGAGCCCATCCACAGAGAGGACAGAAGAACCATCGTTATTAGCTGCGGCATTCGTTAGGTATGAGGAAGGTCCGTCTAGACGAACACAGTACAGTTAAAACTACACAAGTGTTCAACCATTGAACGTCGGTTGAGATATTATAAGCGCGCGAATCAATCACCCCAAAATAAACAAAAGGTACCGTTGTAAAATAATATTATACGATCGTGGAAATTAAACAGGTATTAATTAATTAATATATTTGTTATTGCCTTTATGTACTTTGTAACTGCAAATTAATGAATTTGCTGTTTCATTGACCTAGAAGTGGAAATACTTCAGGAATTGCAATGTATTAAATAATTTAAATTGTATTGGGGAGTATGTATAAAAATTCGTCTTGTAGTTGCATGGAAATTGCTATTGTTATGAGGTTTTGTACCATCCGACCAATTATATAATGTAAGTATTGTACATTCTTATGTTGATGTCATTTTGCTCATTTGTTATTATTTGCTAATACAGGTAAATTGCATTATATTAAAAAAAAATTTATTGTGCGTAATATCTATCGTCTTACGTGGATATTTTGACATGGTTTTCAGGAGAGTTGTGTATTATTGCGCTGGCGTCCCATACGTATTTTTAATGAATATCAATATATCTACAGAGTTTCCCACATTAGACTATCCATTTTGATATGGGATTTAAGTCCAAGTTAGTAGGTTAGGTTCAGTAGGCTTTGGGATTTCATTTTATCAAGTAGGCGTCTGTCTCCATAGTATTAACTAATTGCCATAGTCATAAATTCGTGTCAGTGTCACAAATGATCATTTCTTTAATAGAAACGTGTGTTTTCCGTAGAAATATATATTAGAATTACTTCAAGAAGTGCGACATGCATTTCGGTGGCAGATTGGAAACAATAATAGGAGTAATGCGTCAACCTGTAACACAGTTATGGCATGGTTTCATCACTAGCGTGAAAATCGTTCTGTGCATCGTTAAAAGACCTTTCTTTTGTCAAGCAATTGTAATTAAGGATTAATACATATTTTGTAAATGACCAATGAAGCAAATGTAGATACTTTTGAATGGTGCTGTAAACAAACAGGACTTTAGATATTGGGTGGTACTTGTTTCGTGTGATTCTAAGTCCACTGATCTAACAGCGGAATACTTTTTCTGATGGAGATATTTGAAGGCAAGGATCTTCGCAAGTCGTTTTGAAATAATTGTGGAGCTAAAACGCCACATTCAAGAAGAAAAAGATAGAGATGTGTTTTGCTGTGTGATGTATAATTTTGCATCCTGAATTGAAAATTATATTCACGTTGGCGAAAGGCAAACAAGATTTTTAAATATCGAAGAAAAGTTCAAGTCAGTGATAACTCAGCAGAAGTAGCTGTACATTAGAATAGTGACAGATTTGTTTACTTAATCTACAAGAATTTTATTTACGTGGTAAAATGGGTAATTTAGTAGGGAGGAATGCCCTATAAATTAAAAAATGTTCTTCTTCAACGTAACGGTCGAACGAAAACAGGTAAAGACGCCCATTTCACTAGATACGATAGATACGCTTTGAAACAATCTCTAGTATGTTGGTATAAGAAATTTCACACATGTATGGTAAAACAGCGCTTCGAGCGATCAGATATCGACTATTGTTTATATAAAAGGATAAAAGGGAATTGAAATTTTAGTTTTGTTTTAGTGTTTGTGGACGATATCATAATACTAATAATAATTTTGGGTGTGAGAATTGTAACAGGAGATATTTTGAAAATTAACTAAACGAGTTAAATCAAGAAACCTCTATACGGAAATTGAAAAACAAAAGTAAATTTGAAGAGTTTAGGAAGGAAATGGAATTACAAGAAATATAAAATGGAGGGATAGTGTGAAAAAAAAATTGTCTTACGTTTTGAATATCCTTACTTATTTCGAACAGTCAGATTATCTACAAAAAGTCAAACCAACCCATTTTGCATGCACTTAGTGTCCATCATATACAACTCAACGACAATATATTAAGTGATAATACACAATGGTATTTTCCTAGGTTTTATGTCGTTATTTAGTTTACGTTCTGTGATGAGTAGAGTCGGCAAAGAGAGATAAGTTTCAGTGCAGTGCGGAAAACAACATGGAGGATTCAGTAATTTCTACGTACTTGCATCATTTATGTTCGTGACTTTCATGAGTCAGCATAGACGATACGGACGCATGAATGTTTACACATAAAATAACCACAAAAAATATATTATATAACGTGCTGAAACACTTACTGCTTTAAGAAGCTTCCATGAAATCACAAACTGGGTAGTATCTATTAAATATTTGAATCATTAAATATGTTTCCACATCTGTCACAGTGAAATGAGTATGGCGTGCGGAAAAAATATTTTCTAATGATGAAAGCGACCGTTCCACATCAAGTGATGTTATATTTTCAAATTTGAAGTAATCATTATGACAACTTAGCGGATCTTTCGACGCACCTTCACAAATTTGTCTTAGTATGAGAAAACCTGAAAACCCTTGTCATTAACACTTTCAAATAACAGAGCACCACAATTTTGAAGCTTTCAATTCTATTTTAATTCCTGTTCCCTATCGATGCCGGACTTGGTAATGTATAATCCGAATACTTGCTCCAGTAAATGCTTCTTGGTCTAGTAAAATGAACCGTAGATTACATAGAATAAAACAAACACCTATATCAAATGTTAATTTTTAGCTGTATCGTTTGCCACGGGTTGCAGAACAATATTTTATACTTTTTAAGTGGCGTTGACACTTCCACCTGCTGGTACACGTCAAATAGTTGTCGCACTTTACACATTTAATTCTATTACCTTCGTATTCTAATTTCGGTGTACTCGCTATTACGTGTTCTAGTTTCTTCGAAACACGCGGTTTCCGAAACCTACCTAACTGCGGTTGCGTGAAGTTATCCACACTTTTCCAGCCACACTTCTATCGTAACGAAAGTTGGAATGAAGTAGTAATTCCAATATAACATATACGATCGTGGTTTTCTTATAAATTTTACAATACATGTTCTACAATCCACAATATATTAACCGAATTCTCTCTGGTGGAAGCTATTTGATATATCTAACAACGAAATTTAATTGGCTCGTCGTTTGTGGCGTTCAGAATAAAGAAAAATCGAAAAACCGCGGATGGGATAATTAAAACGTCGTGGTTCTCTTATTAATTCGAGTGCCTCGACACCGACCATAGGTCATATTTTGGCATGATGGTCTCGTACCATACCAACCATCAAATTCATTTGCCTGGCCGTTTACGACCTTCAAAAGTGATAAAAATCGAAACACCGTGGCTGGGATAATTAAAACGCCGTGATGCTCTTATTAATTCGAGTGCCTCGACACCGACCATAGGTTATATTTTAACATCATGGTCTCGTACCATACCAACCATCAAATTCATTTGGCTGGCCGTTTACGACCTTCAAAAGTAATAAAAATCGAAAAACCGTGGCTGGGATAATTAAAACGTCGTGTTGCTCTTATTAATTCGAGTGCCTCGACACCGACCATAGGTCATATTTTGGCATGATGGTCTTGTACCATACCAACCATCGAATTCATTTGGCTGGCCGTTTACGACCTTCAAAAGTAATAAAAATCGTAAAACCGTGGCTGGGATAATTAAAACGTCGTGATGCTCTTATTAATTCGAGTGCCTCGACACCGACCATAGGTCATATTTTGGCATGATGGTCTTGTACCATACCAACCATCGAATTCATTTGGCTGGCCGTTTACGGACCTTCAAAAGTAATAAAAATCGAAGAAACCGTGGCTGGGATAATTAAAACGTTGTGATGCTCTTATTAATTCGAGTGCCTCGACACCGACCATAGGTCATATTTTGGCATCATGGTCTCATACCATACCAACCATCGAATTCATTTGGCTGGCCGTTTACGACCTTCAAAAGTAGTAAAAATCGAAAAACCGTGGCTGCGATAATTAAAACGTCATGTTGCTCTTATTAATTCGAGTGCCTCGACACCGACCATAGGTCATATTTTGGCGCGACCATGATGCCAAAATATGACCTATGGTCGGTGTCGAGGCACTCGAATAAATAAGAGCATCACGACGTTTTAATTATCGCAGCCACGGTTTTTCGATTTTTACTACTTTTGAAGGTCGTAAACGGCCAGCCAAATGAATTCGATGGTTGGTATGGTACAAGACCATCATGCCAAAATATGACCTATGGTCGGTGTCGAGGCACTCGAATTAATAAGAGAATTACGACGTTTTAATTATCCCAGCCACGATTTTTCGATTTTTATTACTTTTGAAGGTCGTAAACGGCCAGCCAAATGAATTTGATGGTTGGTATGGTACGAGACCATCATGCCAAAATATGACCTATGGTCGGTGTCGAGGCACTCGAATTAATAAGAGAATCACGACGTTTTAATTATCCCATCCGCGGTTTTTCGATTTTTCTTTATTCTGAAGGCCACAAACGACGAGCCAATTAAATTTCGTTGTTAGATATATCAAATAGCTTCCACCAGAGAGAATTCATTTAATATATTGTGGATTGTAGAGCTTGTATTGTAAAATTTATAAGAAAACCACCATCGTATATGTTATATTGGAATTACTACTTCATTCCAACTTTCGTTACGATAGAAGTGTGGCTGGAAAAGTGTGGATAACTTCACGCAACCCCTAACTGCGGCATTTTCAGTATTCAGTATTCACTCATAACAACCGGCAGAATAATACTGAACAAGTGTGCTTTCATACGGAGGCTCGAGTTTTCGTGCCACCCTTCTAGGTTACACACCACACTGCATTGAAAATTGCCCCTCTTTGTCGAATCTAGTGATGAGGAAATTAATCATAATGGTACGTCGGGATATTATTCCGTAAAATTGTAAAATCATACAGAATTATGTTAAGTCCATTCCACAAAAAGCTATCATCTTAGTTATATTATTAGTAGTGTTATCGTTTGGCATGAATATGAAGCTATGATAATATTTTGCCCCTTTTACGCCCATTTTAAAGTAGCAAAAACGATGGGTTGCCTTTGATGGCTTTTTTTTTGGTAATGCAATTTAGTTATTGAAGAGACTATACTACAATACTATAGCGAATCGAAAAAATGTAAATATTGGATTTGCAAAAATTTAAATGTTAATTGCGAATTATCGGATATTTCTGTCAAATCGCTATTAGTCGCGGTCATAGTAGAGCCAAAGTCAATAAAATTACATAAAGAACTTCTATCATTGATACTTACCGTAAATATCCATTAAGCTATAGCGAAGCAGTATTAAAAGTTTGTTTTCATTGACATACTTAAAATAAACTATCTGTCTTTTAAGATAAAGTAAATTGGTGCATAAATTTGTCTTAAAAAGACATTACATAATTCAAAGATACTAGTTTCAATTCATATTTATTAACTTGTAGGTAATAATTTGTTTACGGTCAATAAATGCTAAAGTGCGAATATACATAGATAGACGATAATATCCTGTTTGTAGGCGATGCAAGATATATGTATATTAAAGAAAATAAAGTTTTACCTTCGGCAAGCGAACGCTTATAAATACGTTTTAGCCATACATTAATCATCTTTTGTAAAGGAAAGCATTACGTTAATAATACACCGCAAACACACAACAGAACCGAGGTAGACGTTTCTGCACAAAAGAAGTCTTAAATAATATGTCCTTTTTACCTTTTTTTTATCTGTATATTTATGATAGCGCATAAAGATTAGTTTTCGTCTATTTTCCGTTCATCATGCCGGGAACTGAAATACGTTTTTTGAGCTACGGTAATAGGATTTTTAAATGGACGTTCTCCTGTGATAAATGGTAAATTTTGTAAAAGAATAGTTTGTATGTTCTCTTCTGCAGCGGTAGCCATAAGCTACTTTGGATAGAATTTTTTATTCAATCTGCCCTTTAGTATGTAATTGTCTACGTGGAAGCTCTCATTATTCATTTAATAGGATTGCCTGAATGTAATACCAAGCTTAACTAAATAGAAACGAAGAAAATTGTATATTATCTGGTAAAATTATTACAATAGCGACAAAACAACATTTTTGGTTTTATCTAGATTGTAGTTGCTGGGTAAGCAATACAAATGTAGGTTGAAACTAATTTGAATAAATTTTTATACAGAAGTTTAATTGAAAGTAATCTTAAATTCGAAAAACGTATATTTCTGTATAATTGTTTCTAAAATTTGGATTTTCTATATATTTTTTAAAAATCGTTTTCGCGATTTACTGTACATTGAATTATATTGGAGAGTTACCTTTTCATAAATAATTTATTACACCTAGCTGTAATCAGGAACAAATGTATTGAGTTGAAATGCTATAAAATTACTTTATTATTACTTTAAATTAGGTATGAAACAATTAACAAACGTCCGAAATATTTTCGACATACAAACTCAACAGATAATAGTTCCTCCTCAGATAGTATACATAACAAATAGATACTTGACTTACAAAAGCATTATTAGGTTTGTCGGGTTAAATTTACAATTAAAATACAATACAGTTATATTTAATGGTGGTATATTTATACCACATATCAGATCGGAGATATTTTGAGCATTATCGAGTGTGCGATTGGCCAAGTAGCCATGCCAGTGAAAGTAAGCTTGAATTGCAAATTAGTATGCAGTCGTGTCGTGTATAAATATGTCACGATTGGTGATATCGCTTAGCCGTCCAATGTGGATTTTTTTTCGCACAATTTAAATTAAATTGCAAAATTGTATGTGTACGCTGCTGAATGTACATATATCGAATTTGCTATGTCTGCGTATATTTCTTTCATGGTATGCACAAATAATATTTGCAAATATAGCTACAACATATATTCTTAAAGTTTTTATGACTTGTGCTCACTGATTGATTCGTAATAAAAATGTATATTGAATATTTTATGACTTTGGTTGTATAGTTATAATAAGGCTATTACGTGTAGTAAAATTATTTTCAGGGATGAAGATACTTGGCGATTCCCTAAATGTTAGGATTTACTTACAATTAAAAAAGCTTCAAAACTATCATAGCCAAATAAATAAATGGATAGCCTTTTATTATGAGGACTTCCGGGCGTTGACCGTTTTATGGTAATATAATATACATAGATACAGTTTTAAAATAAACTACATACATACATAATAAGAAGAGAAAATGAGAATCTGTGAGTTTTTGTTTCTACCCATTTTTAGCTTCTGAAGAAGTCTAGTACGTTAGTTGCAATGCGTAAACGATATATGCTAATTTAATTACAACTTATTGTTAGTTCTGTTTGACAAAATATCTTATTTGCAGTAAATAATAATGGTGGCCTTAGGTCTTAGGTGAAGACTCAAGAAGAAAGACCAAGCAAATCGCCTACCCTTACAAATGCCAAATTTCAGCCAGACCGCTCTCAAAACCATCAGAGACTTTTAGGAGATGGTAATTTAGATCGTTTGGGTTCTTGGCGTTGGGCCAATGATAAATTGGCTAGCGAAAGAAGTTCTTTTAATTTTGTTTTATTTATGAACAAATTAATCTAGTTTATGAACAGTCATACTTACCACCACGGATTCCTACATACAGTTGACTGTCAGTACAAATTTTCGCTAAATATGCGGGCTAGAATTCTTGGTCAATATATAGGGAACTTTTTTTTCAATAAACATTTAAACATCCAAATCCATTCCTACTTTACTCTAGTAAAACTGGCAAATCATGCCGCAATGGTTTGCCAGTTTTACTGGAAGATACTCCATGGACAATGCATTCATGCATGTGGATTCGGCAGCATGGCGTTTCTGCCCATTACGGAATTGGTGTAAGAAATGTTTTAAATAATGCATATCGCCAAAGATGAATTAGAAGAAAGGAACGGGTAGTGGCCATCACGATTATCCGATTTAATTAAAAGCTATTTTTTCTATGGGAATATATAAAGAAACGTGTCTACAAAGAACTACCTACAACTTATCATGATATGAAAAATATAATAAGTGAAACTTTCCGATCAATTTCGCCTGAAAGGTTAAGAAATGTCAGCATCAATTTTACAACGCAGGCATATTAATCATTAAATATTTAATTTTAATAGCGGTTAATGGTTTACTTTAATTATAATTTCGTGAATTGGTGAAAAGGCTTAATAATTCAAACTAAGGTAATTTTCGAAATGGTTAATAGTTATGGTTTATTTAAAGATCACTAATTTCGGTAATAATTTTTTAGAAACATGCTTTTCCTTTTAAACCTCATGGACTTATACATACGAGTACATATATACATCGTAACAATGTTGAATAAACGTTTGACGTAGATACTAAAAATATAAAAATACATAAGATGTTCCATTAAAAAAATGGTCATGTAACCGATGAAACCAACTGTTTCTGATAAAATTCATATTAAATAAACTACTGAAAAAAAGACCAGCTGGGCGATCTAATTTATTACGCGCCCTTATAACAACTCGGGCCGTGGAAGTTTTCGATATCTTCATTCTTCTGACGGTCTTTTCTTATACATACATATATAATACATATCGTTTTTGAATGAATTTAATTTCTTTATTATGGCAATATGAGTTTTGATTTGATGGTCCTGGCGTTCTTCAAATTTTGCGCTTGGTGGGTATAAGTAGTTTATTTCATAGTTTTGTTAGAACTACAGAATTATTTAGTGTTACAAGTTATAAATGTAGTGAAATTTAGATGTTTTGAAACACTTATGTTATATTGACTATGATTAGCTATAGGCCGATGTGAATTAGCAATGCCCCAGAGCAATTAGAACTACCGCCGATACCAAGAGACTAACTGAAGGTATAGAGACTGCCATTATAATTTTTTAGGAAGCAAGCTGTCCCATTAAAGATAAAGCAAAAACCCAGATAAACCATGCCAACCTAGGAGGTTCTCTGCCTTCAGAGCAGTCACCAGAAAACTTTATAATAAAGCGAAAACTATGGGTAAAACATCAAGAGAAAGTTTAGTAGGCGGAGATGACAAGGACAAATCGAATGCAGATGATATTTATTTAAATGGTTCTGATAAACGGTGTTTCTTCCTATATTTAATTTTACAGAATTATCCGATTTGTCTTCGTTATCTCTACATTCTAAACTTTCTGATATTTTACTGGCCATTGAACTACCAAATCAGTAGAAATCGTCAATGCCTACCTGACCTACACAATGTAAAATATCTCTTAGCTTATATTGAACACTGTGTTAACCGAATATGCTACTCTGATTTCTTAGTAGAAAATCATAGTTACCGCTTTAGTTTTACGAATTATAGTTAACGAGTCATAGCATGCGCTAAATATCAAGATTTATATATGTTGACAGTCAACTAAGAACGTCACATCATCGCTAAAATCAATTATTTATTGTCTTAATTTTGTAGGGTAGACTGTAGGTACAGTAGTGGAAATAATTAAAGTATGCATTCGTAAATACTCTGCCTTATATTCTTTTAATAATTAATGTTTTGTTTGCATCGGAGATTGTTCCTCTACTTAGAATGTCAAATAATTTTATTTAAAATACGAGCCTTTCGTCAAAGATATATATATCAGTAAGACATAGAGATAGTAGTAATCTCAAAACAAGCGAGACTTAAAGACCTTAAGAGTTTATACAAATTTAAGTCAAAACATATCTGCCGGATAAAGTTACGTAAGCTCTCCTATTACAGAAAGTTTAGTGATTACAAAGTTATAAAACATTAAGAACCTGAATAAATGCAAAATGACGAAGACGACTCTTACGTTTGTTAAAATCACCCAGTAAGCGAAGGGTTAAACTGCACTAATTGACATTTCATTCCTACTTCTCTTGTGTCCAATGTTTTGTTACAAAACGAACTAATTTCAGCGTACCGTCTAGCATACGACATTTTCTATAAGACAAAAGACTCTAATAATTTGTTCTATTGTAAGGAGAAGCAATTAGAAATAGGACGACGCTATGCCAACGGCTTGGTGTGCTATTTTGTATAGTGTCCTTTTCCTCTGGCAGTCCTTGGCGTATTCCTCGCTCGCATCGACTCCGTTTGCGTCACAGCAAAATTAAACAGTAGAGTGGATTCAGTTGTGCGGCTGACTGTCGTGCTTGTTGGTGGCTCCGCTTTACACAGAATCCGGCTTCAGTTACGCTGTTGGATTCGAACGGAGGTGTTACGATCTTTGTTCTCATTCTTATGCAAAATTATGAATACTTTATTAAATTTAAAAAGGGATTAAAAGACAATGGATGCTATTTGACTAAATACGAAAAAAACGTCTACATATGCATAAAAAAATAATAACTAAAAAGAATAATTTTATTCATTTGTAGCTTAATACTAATCAGCAATATTGCTTTTATAAAACAAGAAAAATAAAGTTAGCACGTGTGGCACAATAATGATTTTCTCTATATTTCTTTCTACTATGCTAATAGACGCTGTAATTCAATAGAAATTAAAATGTGTATTGTTGGTTTTCCCTTGATGATGTCACTGCGAGGGGTATGTGAAAGTAAGTCCAACATTATTCAGTCTATTAGTACTTATGTATGGATGGATGTCGTGCATGAATAAAATTTGAGATTTATTAATAAATGTAAAAATGGAAAAAACAAACTTTTATAAAAAATCGTGGATTAAATCGTCTAAATTTACGTGCGCTCATATATAAAAGGCAGCATGTTCAAAAGAAACCTCATCATAAAAATCCCATGTTAATATTTTTAATATTATCATCTAGCTTTATACTCGACACTGTATATATGATAGGTATATTATGTTATGGTTATATGGGCAAATGTCACACAAAAAAGGCTTTTATTTTCAGAACATGTAGCTATAAATATTGTACGTGGAATTCATAACTATTTTATCCCACCTTTGACTTTTAAGTATGCTCTTGACAATGTTTTCAACAAACTTGATTAACTTGACGTTTCGTATTTAAATTTGCTTTGAAACAGTACACTACCTCAGGACAAAAAAACAAGGTAGGGTCGAGAGCGATTGAGATTGGCGTGTATTTTGAAACTTTGTATGTTTGCATTAAATCTGTTTATTTTCCTGACAATACCACCACATATCACATGCAACAGGTACATTACTTGGCAAAAGTTTTAAACAGAGAAACAATATTCACATATCAAATATCTGAGTTTCTAAATTTTGAGTTTACAAAATTACTTTCAAAAATAAATTCACTAACATAATATCATTCTTTTAACACTTCAGACGCTTTAAAGTTATATGTAACACCTACTTATCTAAATAGAAAGTTTAAAATAAATAAAACTTGTAGATATTTTATTGTAATTAAATGGTTTCATTCTTCATAGACCTAAAAATTACTTATGGCTATAACACCGAATTAATTAATTTGTATATAGTGTGCCAGAAAATTCGCAATTCTGTTCCCTTTATTTGTAAAAGACATTGTTATAAAATTTTTAATAGAGTATAACCTTTTTTGTCTGATGATATGGCTTACCTGACGCACTTCGAGTACAGAAACCTAAATAACAATAAATTTCAATTTACATTATATAGTTACATAAAGATTGAAGTTTGATAATGACTGGATAGCACAAGTGCTTTCAACATAAATGTTGTTATAATAATGTACCTATATTGTTGGATTAGGCAAGCTACACTTCGTTGGTTCGAATTATATCTAAACAACAAGGCTGAAGTGATGGCGCGGATGGAGTCTTACCTGAAACATTATGCGCTGACGTAGGCGTCTGTCCTTAGTCCAACACTATTCTCAATATACCGGTCGTTTTGAGAAATAAGATAAATAACGCCGCGAAGGGGCAAAGGGTAGGGTACGAAAATTCGTTAAGAAATGAGATCGCGTATCAATCTCTCACAGTCTAGTCTAATCTAGTCTACAGCGCTGACAGTCAAACTAAAATTATTGATATTAGTAAAATGTTTTATAGATTTCTTATTAATATTAGATTACATTAATTATTACTGTTAAGCATTTCGTAACAAATAATAAGAATTTTATATAGAAACTATTGTTAAATTTGGTGGTATTTGATATTAACGAAATTAACAGTTTTAATATGTTAGCGAAGTTCTTCACTGGATCTCTTGGTGCAGAAGTAGAACACTAAACACTTTAACCCACTAAACACCAAACAAGTTTTAACTAAAACACCGACGCGTTTCAACAGCAATGCTGTCATTATCAAGGCGATAATAAAACTAAATTAAAATAAAATCTACAAATACAGGTAACCTAATGTTATGCACAGTCAATCCGATACGCATCATTAATTTCCGATTAATGAAAACAATGACGAATGCGGTATAGGTCCCTTGTCACAGTTCATTACACATGACTTATTTTTATATATTTCTAAACCTTCGAAAACATTTAGAAAGTTACAATTGTTTATTTGTCTAATTAATTTAACATTCGTATGATCGATGTTGTGATCTGTTTCAAACATGTGTTGGGCAATGCTCGATTTCTCAATTGTATTAAATCTAAGATTAGCCATATGCTCTTGAATCTAGTTGAGACTGCTCTCCTGGATTGCCCAATATATTTTTGATTACAATCTTTACAATTGATTTCCTAAATACCTGACTTTTCTAGAGGTTGTATTTTATCTTTAGGGTTATCGATGAGACTTTGTAAACTAGTCCCAGAACTGTAAACTATTCTGAGATCTAGCTCTTTGAAGAATTTACTCAAACCTTTGGTGATAAATGGAGCGTAAGGGAGGGCTCTTTCTCATACCTCGCCTTGTTCAAGGGAAAAGTGAGAAGTCTGTGTACCAAAAAATTCAGGCTTGCCATTTTGTGTTGAACACAATGATGGGAATCTGAAGGAATGTAGCGAAGTGTACTGGTTTTCTTTCTATACACGTCAAACTCTAATCTATTGTTATTTCTAATTACTAAAGTATCTAGAAAGGGTAGCTGACCGTTTTCTTCTCTTTCACAAGTGAACTTTATGGTTTCTAACCGATTATTTAATCTATTGAGAAAATCGTCAATATTACATTTTTTAGTGTTAAATATAGTGAAAATATCATCCACATACCTCAACCAAACCCTAGGAAAGTATTCGCTCTCAGATTTTAAGTCCTTTTCAAAACGGCTCATGAAAAGGTTAGCCAAAAAGGGCGACAAGGAGTTACCCATTGCCGTTCCTTCCAGTTGTTCATAAAAACTCCCGTTGAATTGAAAAATGCTCTGTTTCATACAGATGTCAGTTCAGCGAATATATTCCTGGACACATTGTTGACTCAAACTATTTTGAAGCAACAAGTCCTCGAGGTATGTCAAGGTGTCTGGAATCGGTACACTAGGAAACCCTCCAGCAACTGAATATTTTGAATTTCTTTAATAAATTCTAACGAATTTTTTACTGCAAGACTAGGTTGCTGTATTGGCAAATTATTAAATTCATTGGTCAGCCATTTGGAAACCTTGTAAGTCGG
The DNA here is from genome assembly GCA_023690525.1 of Holotrichia oblita. NCBI lineage: Eukaryota > Metazoa > Arthropoda > Insecta > Coleoptera > Scarabaeidae > Holotrichia > Holotrichia oblita. The sequence goes on from CM043021.1 coordinate 31,544,553, forward strand.
TGCGTCAATTGCCGAAATAATTGTCCTTACCGACTTGCCAGGTTTGTGAATATGTTAGCGAGTAAAAGACGCTACTGTACAACATTGATAACATACATACTTGCATGTTCTACAATACAGCAGTTTTGAGTCCAAGACATGATACATATATAATATATGGTAACTATTTCCACAGTCTTTAGAAAATTAGGCATGCTTATTAAATTGTTAATATAGGAACGTAGGAATAATATGTGATATGTTCTAAGCTAACTTCTCTGATCTTAGTTTTGATGTAAATATCTTTTTATTCTTTAGATTTTATATAAAACTTTTTTTTGTTTCAAAGGAAACTAAACATCTTATAAATTATACATACGCATAGCTTTTACTGTGTAGATAAAACTATGTAAGCGTGTATTATAAAAATTTTGGGTAAACGACAACAAAAACTGCACATAATACATATCTCAGTATTCGTTTTTAAAATATCAGCGATTCGGTAATATGTGATATTTGGAATCTGAGAGATAATGCGTTAATTTCCATGTTCCTGCTTGGAAATTGTGCGATGATATTTTCCGCGCGTAATATAATAAGTTAGAAATGCCGTACAGAATATTATTCAAAATGAGAAATTATGAATAAACGTAAACGAAATAACAAACGCTAACAAGGACAATGTAATACATGTTATAATGCATACTCTACACTTCTAGGAACTGGTCCATACCATTTCTTTTGTGCAGCAAACGCATGTTATTAATTTAGCAGTATTACAGCGAAGACAATTAAGCATACTTGTCTCTGATGGAGCCACAATTATGATTAAAGTTGGTAGCAGCTCCAGCGCCTTCACGTAAAATGTTTACTACATGCGCTTCATAAGTGATTCGCAAATTCTCTGAACGGATTCGCCAATTCAATACATTTTGTCCAGGAATTCCACAACCACTTGAATCTGTATTGACCAAATGAGCAGCAGCAGTATCGTATTACTATACACATTTTCACAGTATCACATTTTTGAAATCAGTATTGAAACTATAAGATTCTGAAGCTATAAAGTAGTCCAGGAACTGCTGTATCACGAAAATTTGCGAAAAGTACTCTGTTGGAGAATCTCTTGGAAAAGTGCAAAATAGTGCATTATCCTTTTGGAAGCACTTAACACTCTGGATACGACGGTCCTGTAAAACTTAACGAATAAAAAAGGACAACACGTATCACAGAAATTAATAACAGTTCTCAATAAAAATCCGAATCTGCAAAAAATTTGATTGCTAAGCAAGGGTATAACTGATGCACCCGATAGTGAAAGCTGTAAAATGAATTTACGCAAATATTACTTCACTAGATGTAGAATGGTCATTTTCTAAAGACAAGCACGTATTTTAATGACGTTGCAGAAAGCTAAATTAATCTATAATGGAAGCAATATTAATGTTGTATGTATGTATGTATGTATGTATGTATGTATGTATGTATGTATGTATGTATGTATGTATGTATGTATGTGCTACGGGGTGATATCGCACTGCAACTTGAAAGGTCTATTGTGTCCCCCGTTTCTTGCTGTGAGGTTGATGATTTCTCGTCTTCATAGCTGGCTTGCTTGGCCTATCTGCTTTAGAAAATTTAAAATGTGGGATGGCTTGACTTTTGGTAGATCCCCCACTTCTATTTTATAAGATCCTAGGTGCCTGGCCCTTGAATTACGTAGTGCTACGCACACAGAGGGATATGTATGGAAGTTTCGTTTTCCTCCTCGCAGAAACGGCATTCTGCTGTCTCTGCTAGCCCAATTGTTTTCATATGGCTTCGGAGCCGACAGTGACCTGATAGGATTACTGTCAGTAAGCGAAGTTTGTCCTTGCTCATGGTAACGAGTTTATTGAATCTGTTCTGGTTATAGGTTCCCAGAGTCGTTTTCGCTTGTCTCATTCCATGTTGATCAAACCAGTGCTTGGTTTTCCTTTGATCATCTTCTCTTTTTTAGTTTCTCTAATATTGTACTCTGACTGATACCGCAAAAAGGTTCAGGGCCCAAGAGAGAAGCACTCGCTCCCTTTTTGCAAGTTTGTCAGCTTCCTCGTTTCCTTCTAATCCGGTGTGTCCCGGCACCCACGTGAGAGTGACTTTATTTTCCCTGCCTAGCTCGTTTAGCTTAGACAGGCAGTCCCAAGCCATTTGTGAGCTGATTGTATAGGAACTCGGCGTTTTGATGGCTGCTTGACTATCGGTCAAGATGATAATCTCCTGTTTCCGATACTTTCTTTCTAGGTTAAATCGGACGCATCTATCTAGAGCGTGTATTTCCGCCTGAAAGATGTTAGGGAACTTCCCTAAACTTTCAGAGTACTTGGTTCTGGGGCCATATACTCCGATTCCAGTCCCTCCGGTTGTCCTAGAGGCATCTGTATACCATAATATGGCATTCTTGTTCAGATCCTTTATGGTGTTTTGATTCCAGTCGCTTCTGAAACCCAGACTCGTGGTGAAGTTTTTTCCGAGGCTGAATTTCTTCGACATCCCATCGCGCGGCATGTCCCACAATGGATCATCTCCTAATAGGGTTTTTGATTTCTGTCTGATGGGGCTTTCTCCCATCAGTCTGTATGTAGTTTGTCTAGCCACACTCTCCACTAAAATGTGAAGAGGTGTGAGATTTAGTACCACTTCTAAAGCGGCCGTTGGGCATGTGCTCATTGCACCAGTAATGTAAACGCATGCCAGCCTTTATACCTTTGCGAGTTGCATCCTCGTTGTGGTCAGACTGGCACGTTTACTCCAAGCCACTGCCCCATAGGTGATGATTGGTCTCACTATTGCAGTGTACATCCAGTGCAGAATTTTTGATTTTTTTAATGTTACAATGCTAGCTAATTCTTTACGGCAATATATACCTTCGTCTGCACCCATCCGTCAATAGACAAAGATAAGCACATAATTTTTGTACTGCCTTCTCTGGGAAGGACGGTTACAATTGTACACGACTGAAACAGAATACATATATGAATTTAAAACGTAGGTATATCTTAACTTCATACTTTCTGTGTAAATTAAATTTCTGTCATAGGCATTTTACAGAGTTAACAATTTTTATTTCGTTTTTATGTGTAATACTAGTACACACTTCGCAGGCAAAGCGTGTGAATTAAATTATTTTTATGTATACATAATGCCGGACGATCTCCTACGGTCTGTGCCGCCGCGCGCCACCAAAAATCACCATCTTTATTGATGACTCTCTTCAGAAGCACGCTGCAATAGGATTTTATATATATATGTATATATATATAAATATATAAACGCAACCTTTTTATCTCCTTATTTCAGCAAACTTTATTAACTAACTATTGTTATATTGCTTTATCGGAAACCATAGTTTTTTTGAATTTCATTAACATCTCTAACGTCAACTAGTTAATTTTTTACCTGCTTAAACCACACTAGAATGAAGTTATTCTTAGAATCTACTTCTCAAAATATGTATAATTAATATTTGCAAAAGCTTTTTATGATTGTGTTTCCAATTGAAACAATGCGACTTTAAACCTATTTAACGATTTCTACACTTTGTACTTTCTATAAGTGTTCATATTGTGGGTACTGTTCAGCGTTTAACTTCAAACGATATAAAACTAATTTAAAACGCTACGCTTTTTATATCCTGTGACATAAAAGAAATAAAGTTATACTTTGTACTAGAGTAGTTTTCATTGTAGAAAGTAATCAATCGCTGTTGAAGTTAATTTAGTATAGGCGGAAAATTGTGTGTAAATCTTTCCGCTTCTTAAGCACAACGTTATGTAGTTGCTCATTTACTACAGAGCATAGTGATGCAATTAAGCGTATATGTCTAAGAAGAAGTTAAGTAGATTAAGCGTAAATCTAGCGACACGCACTTTAATACACGCCAGCAGTCGGTGAATAAACACGAACGTTAACAGCTTGCAACTGAATAATTTAGGTTTCGTAATTCAAAATACGACCTGGTGCACTAAATCCGGTCATAAATACACCCTAACATCACGCAAGTCACACACACGTGGGTGGGTACCTTTTGCTTCCGCGTGCGATAAACTGGAATTTATATCTTCTAAGGGAGTGTTGATGAAATGAATAATATAGACTAGGTATCGTGTTAGTAATATAACAAAATGTGAGCTGCAAATTATATCATTTGTCTCAAACATATTCTGCTTATATGTTATATTGTTTTCTCTTGAAAATTACTGATCTTTTTGTTATCGAATTTCTTGTATGGGATAATTTTGTAATTTCCTAAGATAAGGTGTCGTTTTAAAAATATGTTTTGCTAATTGTTTTAAAGTAGGGTCTTGTTTAAAACAAAATTTGTCTGCTGTCTGCATCTTTTGACTTTCGCCGTACTCAGGTACCCAACATGTAAACCAACAACTGAACTACCATCTTCTTTTCATTAGTTTGGTTTTTCAGATTTTGTTGCACTGTATTCCAGAGAATGCTAGATGGTTTACAGCCTTCTAGAATTTGTGTTGGATACTAAATTATATTCGTATGACGGTAAATATCCTTTTTGTGGTAAGTATAGATGTAGCTGTAGTGATTATGGCTCAGTTACAGCGTCCTATCTTAATTTCAAATTAGATTAGTCAACAAAAATGATATAATGACTATAATAATTATTTAAAAATGCTGTCCGAGTATATTTAAGCACAAATTCACTCTTTTTCACGTATTGTGTAACATTGCTGGTCTAATAACATTTAGAGCTTCCATAATTGTATGTTGCAATTCGTCCAATGCGAAGATGCAGTAAGAATGAATTTTATTTTTATATATTTTATATTTTAAATAACCAAACATAAAATAATCCACAGGCGTCAAATCTGAAGACCAAGGAGACTAGCGGTCTCTACTTATCCAGTTTTCTCCGAAAAATTGCTGTAAATAATCTAATGTTCTCTGCTCACAGAGTCAGTGCTGTAGCTTACACTGTCAGTGTGAGCTATAGCACCGTCTTGTTGAAAATAAGTTTTAATTCGTCGTCATGAAATTATTTCATAAACAGGTTTAAAATCATTCTCATCATCTCGTCAATCTGGAGGTAACAATTCAGCTATTTTATATAGATGTAAATCAAGTATTTTGTTGCAGGCCTTTCGATATGCACCAAGCGGTAAATTTGTTTGGGCTATTAAGCACCGTAAAGATTTTCTCGAACTAACACCTATTATTTGATAAATATCCACAAAAACTTCTTCAGTAAGAATAGTAGGACAACTTGCAGATTTTCTTTTTACAATACACCCTACTCTGCGAAATCTATCTATTACACGACGAACATGAACAATCATATGTAAATTCTTCATTGGGAAATTCTTTACGCAATTGTTGGTGGCAATTTTAATAATATTCCTTTATCATTGCGTATTCTCGAATGAAAATATGTCTCAACAATAAATCTGTTGTGCAGATCCGTGAAAACCATTATTAACCTAAGAATGAATGTTGATTATATTTGTCATTTATGAACACAAGGTATGCGTTTCAATAGTGGCTAATAACTAGAATAAAATATCGATCTTCAGAGGCGTGCTAAAGTAGTCTTTGAAAGGGTTTGAACTCTGGACCTAGCCTTCCACTGGGCTAGCCAGTCACTTCTATTACCGAGTTATTTTTATTATGGTTTTATTGTGTTTCTGTTATTTCTATTAAACAGGTTAGTCGAGTTTCAGTTCTATGGAGGGACAGTGACATTTTTTCAGAGAGTTGAAATTCGGATCGACTTACCATTCACTGTTAAGAGCAAAGTGGCAGCGTGCCATTATAAAAGACGATATGATGCTGTCACAAAGCCATTTGAACACAATTTACACACACGAAACTACACCGTGAGAGTTGCATGATAGTTATACAAGTAATACAGCTTACGGAGTCACTGCAACTAAGCACCCACCGCACATAAAAAAACATACTGTATTATTTGTTAACACTCCATGTTATTAAAGCTGTTCGTCCTATCACCTCTACATAACAAGCATACCGACAAAAATGATATATTCAAGGAATTCCATAGCCCTTCTTTCCAAACTCGTATCGAGATTCATGCCATCATCTCTTACCTAGAGCCGTTGGAATGGTGATAGTAGTACTTTATGTGAAAGAAATTGTGTCCTGAAAGTGTGAAGGAATACGTTCGTTATGATCCTACCAGAATGAAATTGGACAATTCAGTATTTTCGTCTGTACAGTATAGAAATGAATGACAAATGATCCTCTGAGGTAGGTATGTTTTTTTCGGTTAAATTACGTTGTTAGAGTAACAGAGCTGCTATAACCGTAGCAGTAAGAATAGATGACATAAGCATAGATGACTTGTGGAATTGCCTCGGGACGTCAGTACTTATAGTGAGTATAATATCCTACGACCAACTTTATTAAGTATTGAAAAGTAAACGATACCTATTTACAGTAAGAGTATTATGCAATTATTTGAGTATACTATCTACATTGGAATGCATACTCTTATTAAGGATTATAAGGTTCTTAAAATAAAAACTGTAGATATGTATTTGAATTATTTTACACGCACGTGACGCACAGGAGATGTTTACTATATTTCAGGGTGAACTCTTGCGAGCGTACGACTACTACATACCTGAAAAAATAAAACGTTAAAGATAAATCAAAGATTACTTGGTATAACTCGGACGTGGCAGAACATGAAGAATAAATTGGATGCTATATATACAATACACAAAGTAACTAAGCTTGATAATATTTTAAAATATACCAAAACTATAAAATTGAATATATTGATACCATAAAAAATGCAAGGATGACAGCAAATAAAACCTATAATTTACAAACTAGTAATCAACAGCAGGCTATATAGAATGTGATCAACAAAGAAATTGGAAGAAATAATAATAGATTGAATGTCAGTTATTTGCATATAATTGCTAATGACTTCAATCAGTACTTTGTGTCAGTGGGGCGAACCACTGGACGGCATCAGCGCTAAGGCCGATGGAATTGATGTCTTAACTGTACTAAACATCTGTAAGAAGGATTGTGCTAACACATGTTTCCTCTTTGACACAAGTATTGAAGAAGTGATAGATACTGTCAAGGGTCTTGAAAATAAAAGATCTCAAGATATTTATGGCATGACGACCACGATACTTAGGGAGATTATAACAGTAATAAAAGAGCATCTAACACAAGTTATTAATAGTTTAACGCACGTTGTATTTCCACAGGAATTAAAGATAGCCAAAGTAGCGCCTATATATAAAAAGGACGGCAAAGATGATGTGGAAAATTATAGACCCATTTCAGTACTGGCTGTCATATCTAAAGTCTTTGAAAAGATAATCAAGAAAAGAATAGTTTCTTTCTTTGAAAAATTCAATCTATTTGATCCGGATGAACAACATGGATATAGGACAGGCAGATCCACTATAACAGCCCTAACGGAAATGATGGAAAATATTTGGGATGCTAGAGACGCTGGAAAATCAGAGGAGATGTGGGCGTGCAACCTGAGTAAAGCTTTTGATTGTGTAACGCACAGTAATCTGTTACAGAAGCTGTGGCATTATGGTGTCAGGGGCAATGCATATCAGCTTCTGAAATCATATTTAAATAACACAAAGCAAAGTGTGTAGTGGCATGCTCGTGGTCTGAATTAAAAGAGGTAAATATTGAAGTGCCACATTGTTCTATTCTGGGCCCTATCTTATTTATCATATATATAAACGACGTTCCATGCAATATAACATCTAGTACATCATTTGTATATGCCGATGACACTTCTGTTTGGTAATCTGTGTTGTTGTTGTGATGTTGATTTTTTTATTATTTATATTCTTAATGTGTGTAATATCTTATAGTACCTACTATACATACCTATATATATTTATTTGTTGACATTATTGTGACTTGTCATGTACATTTTGATAACCAATAAACATTCATTGATATTATACGTGGAAGAACACTCTGCTCTTAATAGATTTATTCAGAATTTGTTGTTATCTTCTTAAATATATCTATTTAAATATTCATAGTAACAATAGCAATATGTTTAATTCGAGAGTGCAAATACTATTTCTGTAATTTAGAACTAAATGAATTTCTTAGATTTATTAAATATTCGTAATGGAAGCGTCGTAGGTAGCTTTTGTTTTTGAAATGAATAGTGCTTGTCCAAAGTGAGATTATGTTTTTAAACAAATATGTATCTTTATTTTGTATATACATGATGATGCCTAAAGATGCTGCATTTAAGCAAAGATTTAGTTTATAAAAAAAGTTATGAATTTCCAGCGGACTCCAAATTAATTTTTTCTCTAATTGAAAGGTTGTGGTGATACTGAAACTTTTGAAAATCGGAAATGTATCCTTTCATTCAAGATATTGATTTCCAGGGGCCAGGAGCAAAAATTTCACGTATTTATCAAAACTCAACCTTAAGGCAGGATTTTGAGAAACAAATGTATAGTGACTATCCTTTTGTTTGAGATAGTGGCTATAGCAGCAAGCCATATGTCATAATGCCATGAAAATAGATACAAATTTCAGCAAAGATTATTTTTAACGAGTGTTTGGTGCGTGGAAAGGTAGCTTTCCTATCGTAGACACCTATCGAGATTTGGAGAAAACTGTTTATTTCTTTTTGCGCTATCAGTTGGATGAGTAATATGTTTGTTCGTCAGTGAGTGTTCACTGTCCGAATTTCCTATCTCGCTTCTGTGATAATACGCAGGATCCTGATCCAGCTAAGTGGTATACTTATACAATTTTGTTCTACCGCTACCCTAAGCGACAGCCGCTTAATCATCGGCCAGACGTCGGCATGTTTAGTTAGTAACGGTTCCAGTTTCCCCTCCGTTACTTTTCTAGTTCCAAGGTTATTTCTTGGTGTTGTCACACTGTTCCTCGTGTGGTCTCAATTTGATGAATAGTTTTTCTTGTTTAAAAATCATCCATTAAGATAACACCATGACTACCTCAAAAAAAACCATTACTTTCACAGTCACAAAAACAGTTTTTCCTTTTTTGAATCCGATTCCTTCTTTACAGTCCACTGTTTTGACTGTATTATTGACTGCACTATTTGGTGAACTTTAGCGATGTTATAATCAGGGGTTACAGTTTATGGATTTTCTTAACGCTGGTTTAAATTCTGCTGTCCAAAATTTCACTGCGGTAAATGATGGTGCAGAGCTCCCATATTGAGTCCAATGGATCTTTAATCAGCGTTGGCGCATTGCCTTTCAAAAAGAAATATTCGGTTTGGTACTTGATTTTTTCCATTTTCACAAAAACACATATAGACTCACTCAAACTATTGTCAAACAATATCTGCGCGTCCAAAATGGCTGAAATTTTGGTGCGTACCTCTCCATAGATGCGCAACCACATTACCGCGCTTTTATTGACGAATGCTGCTATCTTTATGTTGGCGCCGGAAATATTTCAGGCCACTCTCCTGTGTCTTTTATACTGATGTCTATTTCATTTATATAAAAGTTTTTATCAGCGTCTCCACAAGTTGTTGATAAGCAAGTTTTGTTCTAGTCCTGTTCTTAAAGTTATATTATTTCTTCGTAAACTTTTTGGTTCCTTGTAGTTGTCCTTATAAGTAGAGCTTTAATCCTTTTGAAACTGACATCCACTCTTGCAATTTACATGTACATACATTCTATAACGTTTTTATAAAGTTTCTTCGTTCGGTTTTTCTTCATTCAATCTACATATATTTTGTTTTGTAGTTATTGCTTACACAAACATATATTACCACTACCTGCCTATACTAAAATGTGAAAACATGCACATGCTGAGAAAAACAATTAATACAATTTTCAAAAAGTAACAGGTAAAATGTGTGTATTAAATGATTAATTTTAATTTGCATCAGCTCCTGGTTATACCTATACGTTTCTAGGTACAGATTAGTAAAGTACCTATGAGTGCTAAGTCAGTATTGTCAAAATTATTGTATAACTGTCAGGTTGTATGGAAGAGCATCCCTGAGATGAATACCGCCTAATAAATCCCCTTTATTATTATTATTATTATTTTTTATAATATACATCTTTTAATGTGCACAATAGCTCTATACAAAGATATACCAGCGCGTGGCTGAATTACAACTATTTACATAGGAAACAACCAGAATTTATACTGTTTGTGCGCTCCTCTAACCTTATTCAGTTGAACTTCAACTGAAGTACTTCAACTGAACGAAATATTTATAATCTAACAAATCCTAACCCGAGTCGTCGATGAATTACAGTTTGGTTGATTGTCGGAACCCTAATTGGTATATTTAGATTTGAAAACCATAATGGAAAAGAAGCAAATTATTGCAGTTCAAACAATCCTAGGAAATCGAAGAATGCTGCAAAATCTGAACTAGTAGGAAATCTCCGTTTTTTCAGTAATACGCTTCTGTATGATAGAGAAATGATAAACTCCTTGAACGTAGTTTACAGGAAGATTATTAAGAGTGATCAATAAACGATGTAATGTAAAAATAGTTTTTTACGTCGTGTTGGGCTTATTTCCGAAATAGCACCAATAAATTATTTATACTTTTCCGCGCGTCTTAAATACAGACTTAGAATTTGTGAAACTAGTTTTTGATCCATAAAGACACGCGACCTGTACTTTCACTACTACTATAAGAGAAAAAGTGATAGGACGTATGAAGTTTGTGGTGGAATAAAGGCTTTCTTTCATTAAAAAAATGAATAAAAATCGAGTCTTCGTTATTTTCTAAACAAAAGAACTTGCATGTGACAAGTACTTCCCGTACAATTAAAAATCAAGTACTTAATAAGACTTCTAATAATATACTCGTTCGGACTCAAAAGACAGCTTGCAATTATCTGACTAGGATCCCTTTTATTAGCGTCTAATGACAGGAATTACGTGTTCAAAATAAAAGCTTGCGACTAACAGAAATAAAGAACACAGGGAAAGGAAAATTTCGTCGACGTACGACACAAGAGGCGCTGTGAAAAGAAACAAGAAGCAGTTAATGAAGTCCCAGGTTAAATTGGTGGTACTTTTGTCGGATGAAATTAGTTCTTTATGTGTTTAGTCCGCATAGCTTTCCTGTTGTGTTGTTTATTCATATTGTGTGTTTCTACGAACCGCCACATTTACTTTCAATTTCATACCGTGAAGAAAAGTGGCAAATGTCGCTATATGGAAATCTCTTTATGTAGTTTTTTCTTTTCAAAATGAAAGAAATATGCTCGATAAAGTTGGTTGTAATTTGGTTTAGTCAAATGCGATTTATATGTATCGATGTGAATGATGTGGTTGCTCTGCTTCTGAAAACTAGCACTTAGATATCACAAGTCAATAACGGATAAATGCTTCTATGCCAGGGCCAACATAATTGATTGTATTGTTTGTATAACATTTCTTTCTGAGTATAATTGAGGTACAATACAACTTCATTATTGCATGGATTAGCAAACAGTAATTCTGCAATAAAATTTATTTGAATGGAACAGTTAATATACGAAAAAATTAATACAGACATTAATAAGTACCGCCTTATTAAATATTTGAGAGCAGCTTCGCACTAATTGATAAAAAATTGAACTTTTATTTTTATCCACACAATCCAAAATGGGTTTCATTGTGTTCAAGCGTTGGTTATGAGTTATGGTTAGAATTTTCAGTATTTGGTTTTCTTTCTGTAGGTATCTATAAATAATTATAAACAAATTGGACTATATGTTTAAAGCCATTATCTCACACGATCTTGTTTACACATGAATCTTGAATTTGGCGGCAGTTTCAACGATTGTTGTCGATAGCGCCCAAATTCCGTAGAGGATTTTATTGGAGTTTTGTCAAAACAAGATAACTTAACAATCCAAGTTACGTAGAACATCATTGCATTCAATATCCATTTTATATGACACTAAAAAACAAGATAATTTGACATGTACAAATAGGTTTGTTGTGACTGACTCAGGGTCAACCTAGTTCAAACGTATCTCATAGTCGTGGGGTTTCGTAAAAAGGCGTTGTTTAACAAGCAAATATTTTCTAACTCGGTTTCGATGTATATTTGCGATCTTGTGGTTTTCGACCGCTTCGCACACTATCGTGAAAATATTACAATAATTGCAAACAATTCGAATTCAACCTGTCATGTACATTTTATTTGCTGTATGTAGATAATTACATGCTTCCTACAGGTAAGTAAAATTGATCCTCTTCTACATACATTTAATTTATATCGTGATCGGCTGAATTTACATTTGAAAACAAAAAAGTAATTGATAGTTTACTAGATGAGGCTACTAAATTAGCACATTCTGATATTAGAGAGAGAATTTAGTTAGTTAGGTCTATATTAGAGAAAAACCTAAAAGAGTTATATTATAAATTAATAAAAAAAAAAATAAAAAAATTACAGTATCGGAACAAAATTAAATTGTGAGATATACCATACACACCATATAGTCAAAAAATAAAACACAAATTAAAAAAAAACAGACATTTAAAACAGCGCAACATTATACCGGGCGAGATAGTGCCGTAACAGGTTCTTTGAACACATTTACACAAACAACAATGCTTAAGTAAACTACTACAATATAAAAGATAACATTTACACCTAAGAAGAATAAACATTAATTTACTAATTAAAAAATTACTCTTAAAAAATAATCAAAGTCCTTTAAAAATTAGATTGCAAAAACTGTAACAAACATAGGACAAACTAAACATCATAAAAAGAACGACTTGCTAACTACCAATACTTTGTTTTACGTAGCGTGACGGTGAAACTGCTTTTTCTAGAGATAGTCCACGTGTATAATTATAAAAAAGATTATAAAAAGATTAATTTATAGAATGATATGAAAACGCCGAAAAATTCCAATATAAAAACCAAAGAAATGCCTGTACTAGGCGCTCATGATATATTGTTGGAACTCACCCTACGGGCGAAGGCAATGAAAATAGAGCAAGAAATAGAAGCGGACGACATGGTTTTGACCTTCCAGGTCTCATCAGCGCTACTCTAAATGAAAGATCTACATAATTTCACCACCTTTCGCATTTCTACTTATGTGTATGATATTCCGAACACTGTGCGCACAATTTGTGTATGGAGCCCTTGCGGTATGCTACTTCGTACCTTGCTCACGAGAGGGCGCGAGGCTCGAATTAGCGTATTGTTCGGAGTATCATACACATAAGTAGAGATGCGAAAGGCGCGCTGATGAGACCTGGATGATCGAAACCACGTAGTCCGCTTCTAATGCTTGATCTATTTTCATTGCATTTCAATTCCAACAATATACCATGAGCGCCTAGTATAGGCATTTCTTTAGTTTTTATAGAATGATATACACGTATGTTCAGCTCACAATGCACCATAGGAAGTTACAATATAGGGATGGAACCCAGTGCGATGTGGCAACGCGCTAGTCATGCGCCAGAAGTTCGATCGTCGATTCGCACAGAACGAATATGCCAACGACTGCATCCTCGGCAGGTTTAAATTCAACTGAATTGTGGATGCGTGTGCTTCGCTAAACACAAGGTATAACGCGAAGAGAGGGGTACTCTGTTGCAATTCATACTGCCTATGGTGCATTGTGAGCTGAACCTACGTGTATAATAAAACCGAAAGTCATGTATAATAATTTCGTTCACGTCCTAATTTTAATAATGAAGCTCTTGACTAGGTTTTTTGTATTGTAAAATACGTTTCCGCTCTGATGTTCACAATGTCACTACCATATTTCGTGGTTTAATATCATCTCCTCATTTTAGAACCTCATTATTTACTTAATCATTTTCTCATGGTATTTATTCTAAATACAATATTTTGAACTGTGGCTTATACTAATTCCTTGTGAGATAGGTTATCCCACAGGAAGACGTTCACGTTGCTTAACGTTGCACTATTTTCACTACAGTAGTATACGTTCGCTGACTCAAGCCGTATGTTAGTATAGCTATGGCATTCCGACTTATCTTCACACTTGAAATATATGAATGCGCTTGCAACTTCTGCGTGCAACTTGTGTTTTTGAGAAACAATGGATATTAGGCTAATAAAAATGTAAAAAATATTAGCAGAAGGTTGTCTAACGATTTGCTAAAAAATGTACAAGTTACTCCGTAAAAACACATAAATGCAGTGTTTTTTTATCACGGTCCACAAATATCCGATCTACCACTGAGTGACTATTTGTAGTTATTTAATGATGTGAAAAGCGTCTTTCTTGTGAAATACGCTTCACATTGCAACTTCTGTCAGGGTTAAATAGAAATTATGCAATTTCATATTTCTCCTTTTATTTAGCTATTTTACTTCTACACCTTTTTTAGAGAGCTTTCTAATTTATTTCTCTGGAAATATCCACGATACTTTCTTGATGCATTATTAAACTTCTTTATAATCGTATTTCACCCAGTTTACGTCGTTAAACTTAATAGACCTACAATCGAATTAAATATGTAAAAACTTCTTTCGAATAACCCGCGGGCAGGCGTTTTTGTCATTAATACATCGGCGAGAAAACTTTTCTGAATTCGGTAGGTAACGGTGAAAATTTAATGATCTCTTCAAATATTTATGAACGTTCTATAAGGTCTGCCCGCCTTGCCTATTCGTCGTTTGGCGTAGCGTTCGAAGGCGTTAGACTGGCTTAATTAATTTAGGACTTGTTAAACGTAATCCCGAAATTTGTTAAAAGTTCCTCTTCTGAATTACCGCCTACCTTCTATATTTTGGTTGTCGGTTTCGTATGGTTGCTTCCTTTTCCCTTAATTTTAAGGCGAAATTAGCGGCGAATAAAATTTAACCGCTAATTTCGGCGTAGATTGCTGCCTTGGGTTAGACCAAACTTTATAATTACCGCTCGAATGCAAGCCTATAAATAATATAAATACGGGGAGTAACATGAATAATTAAAACATACACATTTCTATTAATGCTAAGTATTGACTACAGTAATTATATTTGCCACATAACTCGTGCTTTAGAAAAAGTATTTGAAAACTATTTGTAATTTTATCGATTCTTCAGTAATTAAGCGAAAAATAACTTGATGATTTTAAAAATTATTGTAAATAATGAAACATTACTACCTAATTCAGCGCTATCAGAACAGTCAAAACTAGTATTTGGAGTAACATAACTGGCAGTCAACTGATAGGCCCCAAATTCTTCAATGATAATTTGACTGGATATTGATATAAGGCGTTTCTTGAAGCAAAATCGTCCCGGCCTTATGTGCCTTCTTCATGTTAGTAAGATCTAGATTTGTCTGATAAAAGGATATGGGCTATTTTTCCAAAAGTTCAAGAGTTAATTTTTTTTATGCAGATAGCTGAAAACATTTTTATGAAAAAATCAAAAACTTGAGCGAACTTCACTGCTTTATATTTGCAAGTATAAGACCGGCTGGCCGTACGGAAGGCAGTGTGTACGGTCCGGGAATCGAATGGTGTTAATGAAGTTTGCGGCAAGATCCGTACTTTGGCTGAGCTACCATTTGCTGTTGACTATCTAACAGCACAACATTATTTACGGCACCGTAATGTTGGTAAGAAAACACATTCACACATTTATTTCCACCACAAAAAACTCAAAGACCAAGTACTTGGGGAATGTTAAAAATGAGTTTTATCGTTAGCTTAGAGTTTGCTAACATCTGAATAGTAGAACACTAAACACTTCAATCCAGTAAACACCAAAAACTTTTAACTAAACACCAATGTGTTTCGACAGCAAAGCTGTCATTATCAAGGCAATAATAAAACTAAATTAAAATAAAACTTACAAATAACAGGTAACCTAAAAATTAACGATAACAATGACGAATGCAGGATAGGAACGTTATCACCGTTTATTACACCTGACTTATAGCCATATGCTCTTGAAATCTAGTTGAGACAGCTCTCTTGGTTTCCCAATATATTTTTGATTACAATCTTTACAATTGATTTTGTAAATACCCGACTTTTTCAAAAGTTGTATTTTACTTTAGGGTTACGGATGGATGGTCACAGAATTGTAAACTATTGTGAAATCTACAGGCGAGGGTCACAACGAGTGAAGCTTTAACATCTTCTCGAAAAGCCGTAGATTCCTCACAGTTTTCTTATAATTAAACTGCCTAATTAACTTATAGATATGCTGAGGCTGGAAACCATTACACTTAGCCACATCTTTATAATTTTAAGCTCTTTCTCATACCTCGCCTTGTTCAAGGGAAAAATGAAGAGTTTGTGTACCAAAAAAATTCAAACTCCTCACTTTTTCCTTGAACAAGGCGCCAATAGATCCAGTGAAGAACATATCAATAGTGCACATTTTGAGCATCTTGTATACTAAAATTACTTTCAAGTTGTTTTTTATTGTTTTCCTCATTTTTCGTTCCCTTGAAAGGTTTTTTTAAGCAGAGGTCACAATACAATACGTTTTCATTAAAAAAGTTGGTGTTTGCAAAGTTTTTTTGTCCAGTCTTGTTGAATTTAATCCAGAAAGTCATCATACTGTATGCAATGAAAAGTTAAGTTGTGCCCCAAAAATTACAAAGATAAAACAAAATTGACAACGGTAAAATTGTAGAGTAACCATTTTTAATTTAAACAATTACCAATAGGAATGAGAAGACATGTGTAGAAATAATTTTATTCACCAGTAAATCTATTGCTTCACAGTCGACTTGTATATGTTATCGTCAAGATTCGGTTTTCTTATGCGGTTAGAAATGGATCAAGCAGTTAACTACGAAAAACATCTTTGTTTGTAGTTAATCTAGAATTGTTTTCTAGTTTTAGGTAATTTAAAGTTTTTTATCCACTAGATTTTCTAGAGGGCTATAGAAAATTGATGCGAAACTTGTTTACTTTGTTTTTGTTGCTTATTCTTCTAGATTCTAGATAATAGAAAAATCCTATTTTGAACGATACATTATGATATTTGTAGAAATAACTCCATAAACCTGTTCCAAGGGTGCAAGGTTAAAAGGCCAACTGTTTTTCATTTTTTATAATATATGTACATATATACAGTATGTCTCACTCACAAGTAAGTTGGAACCATATGGAAAACTTTTTTATTATTAATTTTAGGGGAAAAAGTTATTCTCTATAAAAAGGTCTGCATGTTCTAAAATATAAAATACAGTCATCAGATATGAATTTTCTTAGGTCGTATACGCAGTTTGTCAAAAAATAAAAATTTTACTCAAGAGTAAAGTATCTTTATATTTGACAATATTGAAAATTATTATAAGGAAATGTTCATCAGAACTGAAAACTACGTTCGAGTATACAATTACATCCATTTACATTGAATAATTAGATTTTGGTACTCTTTTACCAATATTTTTATTTTGAACGAACATTTATCCCTTGAGATTATGAAACACATGATAACCTTTTCGATTCTGATGTTTTCTAACAATTGTGCAATTTAAACACGTAATTAATGCATGTGCAATTAAATTTGCATTGATATTGTATACCAAAATGGTCAACGGGACAAATATATATTATTATTATTATTATTACGGGTCGATGGCCGCAGTGGTTAGGCGGCTGACTATTGTTGTGAGAGGACGATAGGTGCCGGGGTTCAATTCTCTGGAGGGACGGTGATATTTTTTCAGAGAGTTTAATCCCGGATCGACTTGCCATTCGCTGTTGGGAGCAAAGTGATTAACAGCGCGGCATCATAAAAGGCGATATGATGCTGTCACAAAGCCATTTCAACACAACTTACACACACTAAACTACACCGCAAGAGTTGCAGTGATAGCCAGACAAGTAATACAGCTTACGGAGTCACTGCACCTAAACACCTACCACACATTAAAAAAAAATAAAATAAAAATAAATAAAAAAATGTACAAAAAAGAAAAATATTTTTTTTAATGTAAATGGATGTAATTGCATATTTGAACGTAGCTTTTAGTTCTGATCAACTTTTCCTTATAACAATTTTCAGTATTATCAAATATAAAGATACTTTACTCTTTAGTAAAATTAATATTTTTTGACAAATCGCGTATATGACTGAACAAAATCAATATCTGATGATTATGTTCTATATTTTTGCAGAACATGCAGAACTTTTTATAAAGTGAATAACTTTTTTATTTAAGAATAAAATTAATTTATAATAAAATTGTTTCTTAGATAATTTTGTTGACAGGCATGACCATTTATATTATTAGATTATTAGTACTTTGACACCTATTAAATGTCAATTTCTTCCACTGAAGAAGTCTTTTTAACGAAAACATAATGTTAATATGTTCTGCAATAAATTGCTATTTAATTAATTTGCTGTTTCATTGACTTACAAAAAAAGATAGGTACATAAAGGTCATAACATAGATATGTACATATAATGCATTTTTCCAACTGTCAATTAATTAAAGATATTTTTATTTTAAAAATATGTCGTCCGGAGGTGGAGTCGAACCACCGAGTATGGCTATCGCGGCCCACTCGCAACGCCGTTGCGTTAACCCGACGACTCTACTCCACTTATAATTGTTCACAAATATATGTGAACAAGATGTAAAGGCCTGGATAGGCAACAATTTTAACACCGCAGTATTTATTCTTTTATTTTTATTTTTTTACATATTTTTTAAATAAAAATATGTTGAATTAATTGTCGTTACCTAATACATACATTTATGCGTGTGCGAGATAAGAACTATATTATTTTGATAGAATTTATCACATAGTACATGATTTAGTAATCCTTACCTTGAAAGCTGTCCACTAATACAGGAAAACAGTTTTTCAAGAAATGTTCTACTTTTATCTCACTATGCAGATCACTATTGCACCAGTACATTAGTAAAACAAGCACTCAGAAACGCTGAAATTTTGTTCTGATTCGCCTGAACTTGTTGAATGGAACTGCGGAAAAAACAAAAAAGTTTGCTATTAACTTTGTTATTAAATTTGGTTAATACAAAAATTATAATAAAACTGTTTTCTCTGCGTATTAGTAATACTAGAAGAAAAGATGAATGTATACCTGCTTGGTGTGCTATAGAAAATAGAAGCAGCCAAACGAAACTGTAATCCTATTATGTAAGATTAACGTAGTTCAAAAGATATTGCTTTTAACTAGACTTTTTGTTACAGATCGATGGGATAAGCAATAAATTCCGTTTAAATACTGTTCTTGATGGTGTGCAAAAACAGCGGTGGAGTCTAGTTCATGGTTTTTTTCAGACTTGTGTTTTAATGTCCTAATCAATATGTGGAACGCGTTGTGCGATTTATCTTCAGCGATCCCTCGTCAAGAACGGTTTTGTAGATGTCGTAAGAGGTAGTGGAAAAAAGGTGAATTTTAACCGCGTTATGGCAACATCGTTAACGGGGATCGGTCTATTATGGGCCACGTTGTCATTAGCCGCTGCCTTCCTATGTTGCACTGGCTTCTATTTGCCCTTCTGGATACAGGTAAGTTTGAATTAATTTTTTATTACGCAGTAATAACGAAGTGAATATCCGTAAAAGCTAGGAATTGTGAACTGTTTAAACTTATCAGCTGTGTCAAAGTTCTTTATTCGAAACCATTAACGAAACCATTAAAAAATTTAATTTTTTATCAACTTTACCCAATCAAGTAAATTTAATATCTTCGTTTTTACTTATCTTTTATATCCTACAGTTTTGAAAATTTTTGAACATTATAACATTTTCGAACCTTCTCGAATATTCTCTTAAAATCAAGAAGGCGTATTTGAGTATATAAGCAGCTAAAAGCGGATAGGTTAGTCAGTTGATGTTAGTGAGTTGAATTGAATAGTTAACATTTTAGAAGTCATGAAAGTGTGTACACAATTCACATCCCTTCTGATGTGTTTGTGGTGGTGAGGTTACTTTTACGTCTTAGAAGCGGTCTATTACTCCATTGATAGAACAGGGATATCAGCTTTATTTCTATTGCAAAATAGAGAATTAAGACTAACATGGGCGCTACATATCTGCTGTAACACACATGCTTTAAGTTTAAGAAGCTGGTTAAATCACGAGAACCGATTTGTGCGGTTTCCTGACTCAGTGGTCTAAAGAGAGTCAGCACTTCATACTAATAATTGCTATTTCTGTATGATACCTCGTGTTGAGAAAGGCAGAGGTATATTGAAGCAGAAAAATTGGTTATCAACTATCCGAATATATCATTTGCCATGAGTCCTGTACCCCATAGCGACGAACTACCGATTCTACAACGCCCAGACATTCACCTACGAATCAGATAATAGCGATACAACGATTTGTCAAGAAGAAGGTATGCCATCAACAGCAAGAGATCCTAATTTGACACCAAGTACGTTATACTGCCAACCACACAAAATAACTCAGACAGAATTAAACGATCTTCTGAGAGATCTACATAGATTATAAAAACTAAGGCAGAGTTACTAGCATCAAGACTGCAGCAGTGGCATCTATTAGAAGACGATGTTTCGGGATGTGTTTTTCGTATACACTATAAACTCATCTTCCGACATAACAAATAACTATTTTGCAATATCATTCGCGATTTATTACCCGTTTTAAATATAAACTACAAGCCAGAGAAATGGAGATTGTTTATGGACGGTTCAACATTCAGTTTAAAGACATAACTTTTACATATTGGACATATTCTGCGGTCTATTCCTGTGAGATATGTCGTTCGCATAAAACCATCGTACGAGAATATGAACTTCCTATTGATAAGTAATAACTATAAAATACGATGAGCACTAATGGCAGATCCGTGGCGACCTAAAGATTGTTTCACTTTTGCTTGAATTGCAGCTAGGTGGAACAGTCGGTCAAAGACACCTCATTACAAGACCCAAGACTGACCTGTTCGACGATCATTAGAACCAGTTCAAAAGAATGTACAAGATATGCCACTGCACAGTGCACATAAAAATGCGTCTCATAAAAAACTTTATTAAGGCAGTGAATAGAGGTGAGTCGGCTTTCCAATAACTGCTCAGAAATTCCAAAAGTTAAGTATTTTTTTTGAGCCATAGATTCGAAATATTCTGAAAGACAAACATTTTGACAGCACTCTAACAGATGTCGAAAAAAATGCTTGGAATTACTTTCCCTCACGGTAATTTATTGGGAAATAAAAAGCTGATAATTACGTAACACTTATAAAGATTCGTTTCCTACACTCACACTTGGACTCTTTTCTGGAGATTGAGGAACTGTAACTGATTAGCACAGCGAGCGCTTCGCCTACCAGGAAAACTGGAATGCTTCCAACCTTGGCGACTACTGTTGGGCTCTTGTTAGTGACTCCAAAATTGCAAAAATATCTATTTTTTATGTTGTTTTAAAAAACTAAGTTTTTAATTTCATTATCGTTTTTTATTCAGCGTCCCAAAATTAACAAAAAAGGAATTTTTCGAACAAGATACACTAAATAAGATAAAATTTGCTGTCTAGCATAATTAGCACGTTTTGAGGTAGAACAGTATATTGTTGTCCCCATGACGCGCAATAGTCGATTTTGCGAAATTGGGTTGACACAGTAGAAAAACTACTGCTTACCTGGAATTCAATAAAATGTGTACCCATTTCTATTCTTTTTTACTGAACATTTTTATTATTATACCACTTTAGCAGGGTTTAAGTAATATATCGCGCTGGATTCCAATCTATTTTTTATTATCTATGCAGTACACTATTTAATGCTTTGTATGAAAGAAGTCAGATGCCATCTTGTGCAATCTTCTGAATGATATATATCTTTTTATTGTTATATGTTGAATAATTTAGACATGGAACGCTGCGAGAAAAATATTAAAATATGTGTTAGGCAGATTGTCAGCAAAATTTATTCGAAATTCAAATTAAAATGGCCACACAGTAATCGGATACTACGAACATATTTTTGTAAAACTTGTAAATGGGCGAGTAAAGAAATATGTACATATGTATTTATACCAGAAAAAGTTTAAAAGCTTCTGATATGAAACTAAGATTTATGATAGCAGATTCAGATGAAAGAACATTGGGTGAGAGTAGTAGAAAACGAAAAAAAAGGGTAGAACAGTTAACGTCATCCACAAATTATCTACAACTGATATGTGCAACTTAGATTAGCTTGCACGATGCGAGCAAAAGAGATATCGTAAATATTATACATGAGAGCGTTACTATAACAATCTATTGTCATGTTAACGCTCGAAGAAGCGTTACTCGTATATGCTGATAACAACGAAACAATACACATCTATACGAAATATCAGCAAATCTCACCATGGGACCGTCATATGCGATGTACTACTTCAAACCAAGGAGGGTTGCTATTCCGAGGCGTATTTAAGCCACTCAAAATTGGTATCGCAACATCTTTAATAAAATTTGTTTTTCTTTTAATATTTTCAAATTAAATATCAATTTTTCAGTTGGAAATTTACATGTAGTAAATAAGGGCTTTGCTTTAAGACAAATTTCATTTTTTCCATCAAAGAATATTGCTTTTATAAAGATATTCAGATAAATTGGATTCGATTTAAAAGCTTTATTTACTAAACACCGTTTGCCCACCGAAAAATTTGCATTTAATACAAAAAGGATACTACATAGGAAACCACGACTTAAATTCTATAACTATTTGAATCAAGCTTTTTGCCTTTAAACAAAAAGAAATGCTTTTTATTAAATATGTAGAAGTTTCTCTTTCAATATTCAATGCATATATCGTTGAAATTGAAAGAAACTATATTATTTATGGAGACAGTAAAGGAAATTAGTGTCTATTTAAAAAATGAATTTGAAGATGATTCAGCCTATCCGAATTACTGAAATAAAAAGCGGGCATTTTCAGCATATTTATCTCAATAAATTGTTTGAGCTAACCGTTTTTTTAAATTTTGTAACTATATAAATAAAGCAAATAAAAATTAAAAACCGTACATTCTTATTTTTAAAGGGAATTAATTGGATTGCAGACTATTGGACGTTATCCAAAGACTCCTATTTTATTATTTTAAT
The DNA here is from genome assembly GCA_023690525.1 of Holotrichia oblita. Taxonomy (NCBI): domain Eukaryota; kingdom Metazoa; phylum Arthropoda; class Insecta; order Coleoptera; family Scarabaeidae; genus Holotrichia; species Holotrichia oblita. Next base: position 31,567,557 of record CM043021.1, read on the forward strand.
TTAAATCTAGCTTTTCATAATAAAACTGAAATCTGTACAACAGATTTGTGAATTAAAATTGTATTCGTAGTCAACTAAAATTTTAGAGTGGTTTTAAAGTATACAACATTTATTATTTATATTAATATTGAATAACATTAATATCAACATCAAACAACTTATTTGAAAAATATTTAAAATCTTAAATTCTTCGGATATTGCATCATATAATTCTAGCTGGATCTAAAATGTTATTAACATTACTTTGATACTATAAACATTTCTTAGTAAAACCAACAAAAATATACAGTGTTATCAAAAGTTTATAGTAATCGATTTTACTTGAATTATTTAAACAAGCAAATTCAATGTTAATAAAATAAATATTATCAGGTTATAATATTTTTTGTAGAATATTAGAGATTATATGTTTTTCATTAATTCAATCTTTAGTTAATTGAACTTGTTTCTTTTTAATAGTTTTATATAATTGTTTGTCATTTTTGAAATAGTGTAGATGTAAATCGCACTAAGGTTCTGGATTATGTTTATAAAATCAATAAAATAACTTTGAATATGTAACATTTTAATTCGAGTTTTCCATTTGTTTTCCCTTTCAAAATAATAACGTTGTCAAAGACAAACATGATTCAACGATTGCTCCTTCTACAATCAGTCTTCGTGGATACTTGAAATCTCTCACGATCATTTCTCATTCTTCTGAGAATAAAGGTTTGGAATCTGTGATGCAAATTGAGATGCAATTTGACAAGGAATACAATAAACAGACCAGATTGTAATGGTTTTGGGGTGATTTCCCCTTGGAAAATAAGATATTTAACGTTTTGATGTTGTAATATCCTAATTTGATTGGTAAATCCTTAAAGAGGAAGATATTTTTTGAGTTAAAATCGATAAAGGGGAACTTGCAATACGTGATGACCTTATTGTTGGGGGTGTTGTTGAAACTTTCAAGGAGGTCAAAGCATCGTCAGTAGATCATTGATGTTGTTATTAGAGGCCATGAGTGGTGTGTTGTGTAATAGGGAATTCAACAGTTTTTACCTGCCCATTATTTGACAATAGTCAGCCGCCTAACCACTGCGGCCATCGACCCGTTTTAGTACTCTTTATTTTGAAATTGCCTACCTGCAAATACATCTATCAAACAATATTGTGTGTTTACCATCGAATTCATCCTATTGACAATCAGAGATGTTCCATAAGCGTGGAAAGAATCCTTAAATACCATCCAGTTACAGACCGAGAAGCCTTCCTTTGGAATTATCCAAGATTGTCAGTAATTCTCGAAAGGCCCCGTAATATCATCAGCGAGGGCAATTTTCTCTCTGACGTCCAGTTTGGTTTCCGCGACAGATTTTCAGCTCCTTTGATTAACGGAGGAAGTACGCGATGCTTTGGAGCTGATACACTATACTGGGGCAGTATTTTTGGACTTCGCTCTGGCATTTAATACGGTGTGGCATGATGGTTTAGAATAGGCAAGCTTAAACGTCAATCCGCGTATAATTTACCTTGTACACTCATACCTCTCTGGTAGGACCTTCTGCGTTAAGAAGTTCGACGAGTGTTCCCCGATCAGACGTGCCGACGCTGCCGTGCCCTAAGGCTCGTTGTTGGGACCAGAATTATTTCTCCTATATAGCAGCGTCATTCCAGCTAATATTAGCACTAGCTTGGCGGTTTATGCCGACGATGCGGCGATCTAAACATCGACCAGGAATGTTGCACTCGTGTGCAGAAGGTCTGTCGACGCACTGTTCGAGTGGGCTCGCAAGTGGCGGTTGGTCATAAACTCTGACAAGTACATAACGATCTGTTTCTCAGCAAAATACTCCTCCATCGAAGATCATTATTGGGCGACAGGAGCTGCCCTGGAGCCCCCAGGTACAGTTTCTTGGCATGGTGCTCGACACGAAGCTCACCCTTACGTAGACACCATTTTTCCACGGTGGCGTCCCGTTTCATCCGGGCGCGTTCGGCTCTGACTCCCCTGGTTTGCTGGGAGAGCTTCTTCAGTCTGAGATTGAAACTGATGATCTTCACGGTGTTCCTCTGGCCGATACTTACCTACGGCGCCCGTACCTGGTGCATTGGTTGTAAGTCGCAGATCAAGAGGCTCAACATTCTTCAGAACAGGATGCTGCGAATCATAGTCGCAGCATCCTGGTTCATGGCAATGCCCAGATATACAGGGATCTTCAGCAATCATGCACTGGCGCTGGCTAGGAAAACACTAGAAAAAGCAGCACGGTTGAAAAACCTCGTGTCGAGACGCAACGGATCCTACAGGCGACGGATTGACCGGCCACTATAATCGAGCCACCTTGTTGAGCTGATCACATTTTAGACGTCCATTTCCGTAACTAGACGAGTCCCACATCAGCGGACGGAAAGGTTAACAGACACACAGTCTAACCTTAGACTAAACTGATACCCTCGTAAAATCAGAGATTGAGAGTTATCACTACAATATACTGTTTATGATTATTGTTTTGTTAGAATTTTACACTAATTGCACCTAAATCGGAAGGGCGTTTGGATCAAAACAGCTATAATATGCAAAGCTACAAGAGTCTTCAATTCGTGTGCTGTGTTGTTTTTGTTACTATCTTGTATTTATATTTTCAGCCATTATATCGTATTACTAGTTCTAGATGTATCTTTTAAAATACGCAACAGATGAGAGTAATGTTTCATCATTTATTTTAGGTCAATAGGTATTTGTTCTAGTGCAAAGTAATCCGTTGCACTAGTTTACGTACTTTGTATTTGTTACTGTAGAATTAGAAACACTCATTGCAATTTCCTAAGAATCTTCGATTGGAGTTATATATCCGGTATTGGTTTTTCTTTGTGTTCGTTTTTTTTCTGTTTTCTGTTAAAATATCTACATTTTTATCAACGATATCAGCGCTAATTCCACTGACAACATTTTTGGAATTCTAGAACTATTTTCTCCGTCATCGTCAATCAAGTCGGTATTAGACCAATTAACAAATTAAAAATTCATATAGCTTATCAGTGACACGCTCAAATTGGAAATGCTTCTGCAGCAGCGATTTATATAAGCTACATCCTGATTTGTCACATATTTTCCTAAAGTTTAGTTTATAGTAAAAGTATTTTTTAATTGCAATAATAAAAGCAACATAAACAATATTAATGATGAAACACAATTGAAAGTGGCTGGTCACAATTGTATACTCGTACATTAAAAAAATATATAATTAGCAGATAAACAATGCACATGTTTCTACATTTTTAAACCGGAGTGGAAACCGGAGATATGTGTGTGCAAGATTATACATACATACTATAGGATAGAACACTGATAGGTAGATATGTTTGTACCTACAGAGTTTATGTTTTATTCCATACAAAACTCGATGTAACATTGTAGTTCGAGGTAACCGTACCTCATGTTTTCAAATATAGTGCAAATATATCATTTTATTACAATTTACTTGATCATTAAGCGGGTTTGTAGAATTAAATAAATTTTTATTAACTGCTTTTAGTGAATTCGTTTTAGCGTAACTCTCTATAATTCACAGAAAGAAATTACTTCTCTAGACATGATTTGTAGAGTTTAGCAGTAAATTTCCATAAGTTTTCATTTAGGCATTGTGATTAAGGGCACGTAATTTTCTCTGTATAATGAAAGGAAAGTGGTGGATCCTTCTATTCGATTGAATCCTCTGGACAATGACGCGGTTTCTGGCAAAACCCTCGCTGTATCTTTATCTGTATTCTCGTCTTTCGAAAAAGGTTCACCTAACGTAAGGACAGCGTTCTAGTGATGGTAATATGCTTGAATGTAGCCGCCTACGAACAGATATATTACCCACACATGTTATAGAAGCATACCTTTGACATTTTCCGCAAGGTATTAATTATCTATAACGGAAAGTAGAAATTGTAGAGTACTTATCTAATGATCTCAAGCGACTGACTACTAACTAGTTAACTATTTTACCTCCTTTCTGCTTTTCTTTGTGTACCAACTTTCATTTGAGTTACGTTATTTAATACCCAGCCAACTTTTCAAGTACTTGCTTCCTGTAATATTGTCACGGAAAATAACAGAAGTGATGTACTGAAGTGTAAACGCAAGTTATACTACTTTATATTCAAATTAGTAACTTAGTAGGTTATACAGATCACTTTATCATTACAGATATAATATTGCTTTCTAACCAGAGGTAGTTTCTGTTATCCACTTCGATTCGATAATAATGTAATGAAAAATGTCGAAATCTTAAACGAATTTAGCATTTTTTATATCATCGATTCTAAATATACAACAATAAGTATACAAGTATGTAAATAATCCAAAAATGTTTTCGATTACTTCAATATCGTTCACAATTTTAAATTGTTAGATAACACTAGCAAGCATTAAACTGTGTAATCGCAGTTACACTCGAGATTTTACTGCGATTGTTTCGTGACTTCTCTACATCCGTAGATTGGAGTAGATCTCGTACACAATTCTTATCCGTAATTTGACCATGTTCAACTCATCCTCTTTTACCGTACTGCGTTCAATAATTGACATTCGACTTCCGGGATTCAGCATGTCCTCTAAATTGAATGACATCGTTAATCTTCACGATAAAAAATTCCAACAAATTGATTTCTTGTCTTCTGCGTGCTATCGTCCCTCCTCTAACTGGATTACTTCTACTACGTTTAATTGTTTCAGAACAGCCTTTTGCCGGGCGAATGGTTCTCGGGATTTTTTTAGCCTTTGTTTTAAGTCTCTGATGTTTAGTTCGTTTGCTTTAAGAACGTTTAAATTTAATGCGACCTTTTTCTAATTGGGCTGTGAAATTTACAAAGTGTAACTGGAGGGTAAAATCAGTCAGTAAAGGGCGTTTAAAAAATTCTTGAGTAAATTCCGTTAATAAAAAGCAGAGTATTCTTGAAACTGCGAGTATTATTTTTAGAATTTATAATCATCAGTACACTGTTACACATAACGTCACAATTTTGATTTTCAAAACACTAAAATTTTAAAAAAGGAAAATAATTATAAAAAAGATTAATTTACGAAATGATATACATTAAAAAAGATGAAAACGCGGTAAATTTTAGAACGGATATTGATAATTTAAGCGTTATTTATAATAATTTAATTCACGCCTGAATTTTATTAATTTTAAGCTCTTGACTAGGTTTTTTTTTGCCAAGTTTTTCTCTAGTGCTTGAACAGAATTGTTAGAGCTTGACAAAAAATTGATTGATATACGAATAATTCAAATCATTTCAATTTTTATAGTTGTACTAAATCAATATATCCTTAAAAAATATAATAATATAAATAAAATTCGATATATCAATGGATTCTTTGTTTTTTAGATAATTTTGTCGATAGGCACGGCAATTTATATTTATATTTTTAGTACTTTGACACATATTAAATGTCAATTTCTTCCACTGAAGAAGTTATTTAACGAAAACATATTATTATATATGTTATGGAATAAATTGGTATTTAATTATTTATTTTTGACACCGAAGTGTATTATTTTCTTGGCGTATGTAAATACAATAATGCAATTTTTTTCCCAAACGCCAATTTAATTAAACATATTTTTATATAAAAATATGCCGTCCCGAAGTGGAGTCGAACCACCATGTAGGGCTATCGCGGCTCTACCGCAAACCATTGCGACCACCGGGGGCTTCGACTACACAAGTAAACTTCACAAATATATGCGAACGAGATGTTATAATGACCTAGGATAGGCAACATTTTTGACACCGAAGTGTATTATTTATATATTGTATATATTTGTGAAGTTTACTTGTGTAAAGCCCCCGGTGGTCGCAACGGTTGCGGTAGAGCCACGATAGCCCTACATGGTGGTTCGACTCCACTTCGGGACGCGTTTAATTAAATTGGCATTTGGGAAAAAAATTGCATTATTGTAATTATTTATTGTTTTATTGACCTACAAGTGGAAATAAATAAGGACAAAAAAGATAAGGACATAAAGGTCAGAAAATATATATATTAATTAAAGGGTTAGCAAAAGTGTGTGGATGTAAGATAACTTTAGAGTTAAGTAGTAGTTAAAGTCACTGGAAAAATACTCTTGAAATATTTAATTTTGTACAGGATGTCTTGTTAACAATGCACCACACTCAGAATTGTGTTTGCAATATAGTATGTTATACAGTACCGAATAAAAGTACTGTATTGGAACTTTGTTTGCCGGCGTGACATTGTGAGATTGATCAAATAATGAAATAATCATTGAATGCTCGTCGTTTTTTTACAGGTTTTTAAGGTATAAAATAGAAACAACAATTTAGCACGAGAGGTGATTAACATTTTTTCAGAACATGTTAGAAATGTACCCCTGTATTCTGCATACAATAATCAAAACCATACTCAGCCCAATGACTTGAGCTTGTAAACTTTTACCGCGAAAGCCAAAGAGCTTAGTGGTGTGGACCTTCAATGGTGTTAGAATTATGGGGCACAATGCGTCCATTTCTATGTTTGACAAAAACTTTTCTTCGTATAAGTATTATGTGGTCTATGTTTTCTGACTCATTACAAGGAGTACAAAAGCTAAGGTCTAACGATACCTCATCCATTAAAACCAGAGTATCGTTGTATACGGAGCGAGTGCTGCAATAACGATATAATCTGCAGATATTGTTCATTGTAGAATTTCGAACCTATTTACATGCTTGTAGCAAAAACAGAAACTAATGCGAACTTAAGAAAATATTAGATCACAAATTCCACATCTTAGCCGTTTCTCTAATCTTGCAGAGAAATATGCATCTTCACTGGTAACTAAACTTTTAAGTTTAATGCGGGATTCTTCTGTATAAATTACGCAATTAATGGCAAATTATATTTAGAATGAAGTTTAACAGATTCAAAATTTCTTTTGTGTTCTTTGTTCTACGCTAACATTTAGCATGTGATAAAAAGAGGTTATCAGCATTTCCTTAAATTGATACTCTGTAATTATATACAGCTTCATTGAGAAAATCGACCCCTCTCATTTAGAAATATGTGAGGTTGACATTCACATTTAAGAACTGTTTTACAGTCAAAACTGGCTCAATAATAGTGTCGTAGTTAGTTGACAACGTTAGAATATTTCTATCTTACAAATTTAATAACAACAGCTGTTCTATCGCCGAAGTATTTCTTGGTGAGCAGATACATATATACATATATAATGTATTTTTCTACCGCAAATCAATACATACATACATTATATAACACCTGTTCTTTTTCATACTGAAACTAGAAGGTATCATGATTAATTTTCTTCATTTCGGCATGGGTTAGTCAATGGTATTTTTATGTACGGTTAACCCCTATAGTTCTCGCAACTGTGCAACTTATTTCTTTTAATTGTATCCTCATGGAATGGCTGGCAACGCTGCTACCAAGGAAAATAATATGATCGGCAGGATTTTCAACTTCTTCCAGGAAGTTCAGAACATCTTTAGATCCTAGTAGCAAATTATCAACTGTAGCTGCTTGGTTTGTCTTCGCCTCGCAATATGTCAAACTAGTAGCAGTACTTCGTGGAACTACAAAGTACCACATACATACATACATAGCGGGAAATATTTCGAGTGCTATCGGGTTTGCTATCGTTGAGCTGAGCTAGCCGTACGTATGATAGCAACCCTGAATTGCAAATTAGAATACAGTCGTGTCGTGTATGAATATTCTACACTCGCTAAACCGTCCAATGTGGAGTTTTTTTCTTATGATTTAATTTAAATGGAAAATTGCATGTGTACGCTGCTGCAATGTGTATAGAAGTTGAAGGAAGTAGTAACGTGCATTGCAAATTTGGACATGATCTAGTAACACTTATTTTGAAAGGTGTCCTCTAGTACAGGAAAGTTTCAGTTTTTTCAAGAGCTTTTCCGTTTTTACTTTCCCCCTATGCATATCAGTATCACACCGGTCTTTAGAAACTAAAGCAGGTGATATATGTCAGGTTAAAAAAAAAATGTTGCCTGTTAAAATAACTGTTCTAGGAAAACACACTTCTTAGTGTGGACGAATAAACTATTTTGACGAGAGTATTAATTGATAACTTTTCATAAAATATACCCAATGAAGACATCTTTCGTTCAATTTGTCCAACCAAAGATCTATTTTGTGCATTTTATCTGGACTGTCATTTCTTCATTGTTAGCAAATGCTGATATTTGGCTACATTTTAATATTATTTGTCAAATACTAAATATCAATTTCTTACACTGAAGAAGTATTTTAAACAAAACAGAATAGTAGAAATATATGTGTCTAGGATTCAGCAACCCGTATCCCTTATCTACGGCTCGTCTAATGAAGATACTTCTGTTTAGGCTGCTGTGAGGTACAAGCATTACCATGTGTTTCGTCTACAGCCCGACCTCTCAAGTGACGAATTGGAGGCATATTTGAAAAATAAGAAGATTGACGACGTAAAATACATGAAAATCTCCTTAAAACATCCTGAAGAATATTCTTCTTTCAAGGTAACGGTTCCTGTGCGTCTTGACAATTTAATTCAAGATCCCGTGACTTGGTCTTAGGGTGTTTGCATAAATCGTTTTTTAGTGAGACTGTGGAAGGACAACAAGGAAGTGAAATAACTTATATTCATATTTTACATATAAATATCCAATGTCTTAGTAACAAATTACTAGAATTGGAGGTAGCGGCGCTTAGTAATAAAATTTCCTTCATTTGTATTAATGAACATTGGCTAGATAATGAGCAAATTACAAATATTGTTTTACAGGATTATAAACTTATATCTAGGTATTGTAGATCTAACAAAAAGCATGGTGGTGTTTGTATCTTCGCACATGAAGATGTAAAATGTATGCCACTGGATATCGGCCATCTCAATCAAGATAATATGGACTTTGAAGTAGCCGGTCTAAGGGAAATTTTGATAGATTTATTGCCTTGTTATCTAAGCTATTGGATTCATTATTCGGATTAACCTTAATTATTAGCGGAGATTTTAATGTTAAGTTTAATACTTCGGATTCTCAGGCTGCTACTCTGTGCAATGTTTTTGCATCATACGGCTTGTATCCTTTTAATAATGAAAATACTCGTGGTAACGCTTGTTTAGATAACGTAAATGATACTTCATTAAGTACACATAAACTCGATTGTCTGACATCGGATCATGCAGCTTTAATGATAAATTATATGCTACCGTTTAATAGTACTAAGAAAAAAACTTCTATAACCTATACGCCTATAACTCAAGTCGGCCTTTTTCACATGTACAGTCTTCTTGAAAAAGTTTGTGACGAATCCGTCTTTCCAGAAGTAAAATGAGAAAATTTATATTTCTTTTATGTATATATTTTTCCGCATTTTCATTTTACTTATCTTGTTTATTTAATTTTTTTTTGCCGACTTATTATGTAGTAGTTTGATTTTCGTTAATTTTATACTCAGGTTAATTTAATTTCATTTTTTTTTGAATTTATTTTAATTACGAGCAACCGGTCATTTATTTTAATTTCTATTGTACAAATTTATATGTGTCAGCGTAATGTGCGCGCGGCTATCTTCCCCCCGCTAGTCTCTTTTATGGAGGGGACGAGCTAGGCGAGGAGAGATTCCGAGAGTCCAGAATGATTATTACTAGAGTCTTCCGAGCCGAATAAGTAACTAGAGTCTTCCGAGCCGAATAAGTAACTAGGGTCTTCCGAGCCGAATAAGTAACTAGAGTCTTCCGAGCCGAATAAGTAACTAGTATTCTTTCCGTACCGTCTCATGCAATTTTTCCGACCGAACACTTAGTTTTTTTTAATAATTTTGCCTTTGTTTTAAAAATATTATTTCAGTCATACCGTCTCCGTAAATCTATATTTGAAATTTTGCAAACCGAATAGAGTCCAGGTAATGTGCTAACAAGCGTTTAAGATCTTAATTTGAACATTTTTGATTTGAATTCTAGGTATATTATTTTATTTTATTTTATTTCATATTTTCCCGTCAATTATACTGGGCACGTCAAGATCGTTACGACGGTCGACCCCTTTCCGCGACTGGTAAACGCCATGTCGAGTGCCGTCCCGTAAATACCCTGTTTGTTTTCACGACCAGCCAGAAGGCAGGCCGAAATTCAAGTCCTTAACCGTGAATTCTATTTTCAAAACCAGTTCATGGTTGCCGATCACGTTCATTTATAGCCGCCATTTTGTACCTTGTACACGACCAGCTACGGCTGAGTTGAAAGCACGACCCTTTCATAGGAGTCGAATTTCCCTTTTAAACATTCATATAGTTGCGTCTTATACGCCATCCCGAGTAAAATTTGTATCCCTGTGGACCAAATACCTTGACCGTGAATTATATGAACATAATTTAGTCGTAATGTGCACTTACCTGAATTTTATTCCGTCAAATGTCTATTAATATTTGCCGCTAATATTACGAGAAGTTTCAACCGATCACATAGTTTGATTCCCTATTTTTTTCTACGCGAACTGTTACCGACACATATAAGTTTCAAAACCGCACTTCTATCAATTATGTTGTAAATACATTCCGCAATCTCATATTTTTGTATGTAAATATATTATGCACATGTTAATGTTTTTTTGTTGTTGTTGTAAAAAGCACCGTATTTCATTTTATGTTCAATATACGTATTTATTCGTTCACCCATTTGTTATAATTTTAATCCCCATGTACCCTGGATAAAAGAGCACCCGTGGGTTTATGTAATTTTCCCTAATTACTAGCGAATACAGATTTCACAAATTACCTTCCGAAAGTTCAAGTTTTCATTTCAAACAATCATTCTTTAAACAAACTATCATTTGACATCATGTAAATATTGAAGCCGATAAGGAAGTCACCTGTGGTAAGTCACGATCACGGTGGTGAAACAAAGTTCCGTTTATCGTTACCAGATGTCACCAGCATTTTCCGAGCGACGTCCGTATTGATAAGATAGTTTACCCCACAAAAGGTAATTGCCACCCCAGACCCAACGCTAGTAAACCAGAAACCGGAAAGAAAATATTACAAGTTGATTGGTCGTTTATCGCCGATTCCTATCTCACTATAGATGCTAAGGCTGAAATGTTCATGGAGTCTATTACTACCATACTGACTATCAGTTTTCCCACTAGAACCAAGTACCAGACTAATGACAACGGTATTATCTGGTTCGATAATAGACTGTATAAAATCCGTGATAATGATAATTTCTTCAAGAATTTGCACCGCATGTACCCCAACTTGATCTCTAATGAATACTTACGTTTTTTTAAAGTTCATTACAGAACAGAATTGCAAAAAGCCAAAACTAATGCTTTCGATAAATATATACTGAATCATAAAAACAATCCTCGTGCCATGTGGGATCTTGTAAAGACCGGAAATAAACCATCTACTAATTTATCTGATTCTCTAGACGCCAATAGTATGAACAACTTTTTTGTAAACATAGCAGACGAAATTGTTTCAAAATTGCCTTTCAGCAAAGATAATCCCTTGTTTTACTGTCATGAAACCCCGTTATCAAGTGCATCTTTTAATTTTAAGCAAATTAGTTATTCTGATGTTAGAAATATTATTCATGAGCTAAAAAAGTCTCTGATTAAAGACCCTTATGGCATTAATTATAAAATTTTGAGTACTTACTGTGAAAAACATTATAATTTACCCTCTTACTAATCTTATTAATGAATGTATAAACAAAGCTGTTTATCCTAAATGTTTTAAATTAGCAGCAGTGACACCTATATTTAAAAAGTTTGTCCTCGGTACGTTAGTAATTATCGTCCAATTTCGGTCACGCCTATTTTTTCAAAAATATTTGAAAAATGCTTGATTTGAAGAAAGCTTTAACACTAACGTCATTAAAAGTCGTATTAAAGAAATACTTAATTTCTAAGTCATTTTATTCCGTTAAGGAATACATGGATAATAATTTTAGCGACATGAGATAATTTTTCTATGATTATTGCTCCTGTTGTTCTCTGTTTTGTTATTGTGACGTATGTAAACACTAGTGTATTGGCTTTAAATACAGTGTGGTCATAAAGTTTGGAACCAAGCTTATAACCACATTATTTTACATTTTTAGGAAAAACGCTCGGACAGGTAAAAAAAATATGGTCCTAAAATGCGTCGTCCAATCATTCCAACCAATACGTTAACTTTTCCTCTGGGCTGAGTATGACACGCTTGAGGCCAATGCGGATTGGTCTGCGACCAATATCTCCAATTATGGCGGTGAACAGATCCATTTAGGCAGCACGTAGCTTCATCAGAGAAGACGATGTTTTCCAAGAAATTTGCATTTTGGTCACAACGTAACATTACGTCTTCACAGAACTGCAGTCGACGATCTTCGTCATCCTTATGTTATTCCTGTACAAGTTGAACTTTGTAAGGATGATGAGTGTTCTTTTTTAAATAAATTGACGACAAATGAGTGAGCCACCTGATTGGCTAACGCAAGTTGTCTGGTGGAAACATGATGCCTTTCTTCTGCTTCTAGAAGCACATTTAATTTCACATCTTCTCCTATTTGAGGTCTACCTTGCCGTGGTCGATCTTTTACGGATTCAGTTTCGGTAAACTTTTCAACTAGTTTTATCACCGTAGACCTGGCAATTGGAGGTCTATTCTCTTCTATCTAATTCGCATGCTTCTGCATGCGTTCTTTGTCTGTCCCCATACCCAACCATAATTAAAATTTCGATTCTTTCTCGCTCAGATAAATGTGCCATTTTTTATATTAGCGAAAATGAACAATTTTTACGCAATGTCTAATAAATTTAACAAAATTTGAATCATTCAGAAAGCAAATAGACACCCAATTGGCAGGTAATCAAACGGAAACTATTAATTATGAAGATATTTTGAATGAGCTTGATGACAGGCAATCACGAAAACTGAATGTGGTTATTTTTGGTCTGCCTGAACCTGCTCCTAATCTTGATAATGAGTCTCGTGTAGTGTCCGATAAGGTAGAGGTTTCGCTTGTTTTGAAAACAGTTTCTCCCACTATTGACCTTCCTGCAACTAACCCACAGAGATTAGGACGGTATGATGCAAGTAAGATGAGACCAAGGCCTATCAAAGTAACTTTAGGTAATGAGTCTGATGTTCGCTTTATTATTAAGAATTCCAGACGTTTAAAAGAAACGAAACATAAAAATGTTTACATATCCTACGATAAGACGCCAAGACAAATTAAGACTTACCAAAATCTTAAAGAAGAACTAAGGGTTCGATCATCTAATGGTGAAACTGGTCTTAGGATCAAATATATGCGAGGATCTCCAAAGATTGTTAATTTAAACTAAATGACAGCTCCAAGTACAACGACAATATCGTGCGATGCTACTATCAGAATGTGCGTGGTTTGAATACAAAGTTCTCTGATTTACTTAATGGCGTTGTATCCAATGACTTCGATATTATTTGTCTTACTGAGACTTGGTTGAACACTGAAGTGTCAAGTGATGAAATTTTTCCAGATAATTATTGTGTTTTTAGGTGCGATAGAGACACTGAAGCACTTGGTGTTACCAGAGGAGGAGGTGTACTTGTTGCTACGAAAAATAATATGTCTGCCAGTATGTTAGATTTAAGTTTTCTTAGACTGAATGTTGCTTATATTGATATTGTTGGTATCAGATTAATTGTAAACAATAATACGCAAATGTTTGTTTTTGTATTATATATTCCGCCATCTATTGCCTTTGATGATTATCAACATTTCTTAGATTTATTTGAGCACCTGGGATATGTTGCTGAATCTGGAAGTAAAATGGTAATCATTGGTGATTTTAACATTCCAGCATACAATATGAACCTTAATGACCGAAAATATTTGTTACTTAATAATTTTCAACAATTTTTTGATTTAACTCAAAAAAATTACATAACCAATAGTAATAATCATCTACTAGATCTAGTTCTATCTAATACCGCGTGTACCGTTGATAGGAGTGATTCTACGTTATTACCCGAGGACGGACACCACCCGTCACTTGAAATATCTATACATGTGTGCCTTAGTCGTACTACACGTTTTCAGTTGAGTGATACCGAAACTTACTATAACTTCAGGAAGGGAGATTACTATTTGTTGTATGGTATGCTGTTGGATGTTGACTGGTCTACTCTTTATGCAGTGGAGGATGTTAATGAGGCTTGTGCTGCCTTTTATGATATTTTATACAATACTATTGATTTTTCGGTGCCAAAATATCGTAGGAAATCTAGTAATTATTGTTATCCACCATGGTTTAATTCTAATGTAATACAGTGCATCCGCAGCAAACATAATGCTCACAGAAACTATAAAAAGTATGGTACCAACCTTTATTATGAACGTTTCAAAAGTCTTAGATCTAAGTGCAAATCCTTGATAAGTGCTTGCTACAACAACTACATCGATAATATCCAGCAATCCATTATTCAAAATCCTAAGGACCTGTGGAAGTATGTAAACAAAAAGCGCGGACAAACTAGAATTCCGGGAGTTATGAACTATGATGAAAATGAGTTAAGCACACCACAAGAAATCATTGAAGCATTTGGTAATTATTTTAATAATATGTACATTGAATCTGATGATAGTTACTGTAAAAATTCTATAGAAGTAACTGAGTCTTGTTCAGCTATATGTATTGCGCCCTTCACTGAAGACACTATTTTACAGAAATTAAAGAAAATGCAGAATAATTTTCTAAGTGGAGTGGATAAAATTCCTGCTTTCTTAGTTCACGATACTGCCCCCTTGCTGGCAGAGCCATTGTGTTTTCTTTACAATTTAATTTTGAAGCAGTGCCGATTTCCCGCAATCTGGAAAGTTTCCCGCATTTGTCCGATTTTTAAAAGAGGTGATCCATCTGATGTTAAAAACTACAGACCTACATATTTCCATATTATGCAATTTTGCTAAGTTTTTCGAATCACTTCTATATGAGCAAATCTATTTTTCGGTCAAGAGCTTAATTACAACGTCACAGCATGGTTTTATGCTAAATCGATCTACTAGCACCAATCTGGCGTGCATTACACAGTATATCTCAGAGTGTCTAGATAAACGTGGTCAAGTAGACGTAGTATACACTGACTTCCAAAAAGCTTTCGATCAAATTGACAATTACATTCTTATGGACAAATTACAATGTATAGGATTCTCGCCAGCGCTGATGAAGCTTTTTTCATCTTTGGAAGGAGACAATATGTTGAGTATTGTAATATTAAATCCTCCGAATTTAGTCCAACATCTGGCGTCCCGCAGGGTTCGAATCTAGGCCCTTTACTGTTTTTGATTTTTATTAACGATATATCGGCAGTTGTTTCTTGTGAGCAGCTATTATTTGCTGATGATCTGAAAATATTTTATGAAATTAATACCGTGGATGACTGTATTAAGCTACAGAAAGACCTTTCTAACATTGAGGAATGGTGTAGAAATAACCGCTTAACCTTGAACATTGGTAAATGCAAAGTAGTAACGTTTAGTCGCAAGGAAGAGATATATATGTTTGATTACGCAATTAATAGTCAAACATTGGACCGTTGTACCGAGATTAAAGATCTGGGCGTGACTTTTGACAGCAAACTGAACTTCATTGAACACATCAACCAAACAATAGCCTCTGCTTACAGGAGTTATGGATATATATACAGAAATTGTAGGGATTTCCGCAGTACTGATTGCCTAAAAGCATTGTACTGTGCTTTTGTCAGGTCAAAATTAGAATACGCATCTCTCGTATGGTATCCAATCTACAATGTGCATATTAAAAATCTTGAAGCAGTACAGAGACGTTTTTTAAAATATATGATGTTTATCGACGATGGAATTTACCCCACTAGAGGCATTGATACTTCAGTGATGCTTAACAGATACCATTTGGTTTCCTTGGAACTTAGACGAAACATAAGTAGTGTAAAATTTCTATACAAAATCCTGCATAACAACATTGACTGTCCTGATTTATTGCACAGAATCAATTTTATTGTACCTCGATTCAATAGTCGTCAAAGCAACTATTTTTACTGTTCTTCAAGTAGAACTAATATAATGGTAAAATCACCGATGTCACTTATTTGTAATAATTATAATTCTATATCTCACTTATGCGATATTAATTTTGATACAATTCAAACGATTTCAAATATTATTCTAAGTATATAATATACCTCTTTATATGTTTAAGCACAATAAATTAGAAAATTATAGGCCTATCAGCCAATTAAGCGCATTTTCAAAGATTGTGGAAACTATAGTTTCCGAACAGGTTCTCTCTTTCTTTGCTAAACACGATCTGTTTAACAAGTGCCAGCATGGTTTCACTTTTGGAAAAAACACCAACACAGCTCTTTTTGAATACATAAATTGGATAATATCTAATTTAGAAAACGACAATCTTGTATGCGGTTTGTTCATTGATTTGACTAAGGCCTTTGATAGCGTATCTCATCATCTTTTACTTGACAAACTTGAACGTTATGGTATAAGAGGGTTGGCGCATGAATGGTTCGCATCGTACTTGACTAACAGATGTCAAAGAGTAAAAATTAATTCAACTAGTGGTATTGTCTATTCAGATAGTGCCACGATAAATATCGGCGTTCCACAAGGTAGTATCTTAGGTCCCCTGCTGTTCCTAATCTTCATAAACGACATTTTCACCAACACATCATCAAATGATCAAAAATTGGTCAATTATGCTGACGACACGAATTTACTTTTTGCTGGAGTTGATTTCCCTTCTCTGGTTGAATCTGGCTCGACTTTGTTACATTCCACAGCCGAATGGATCTCTAATAATCATCTACTCATAAATAAAAATAAAACCAGCTGCATGCTTTTTAAAACAAACAATAGTAATGCTACTCCTAGTCACATTGTATTGAACTGCGAAACATATAACTTAATAACATATTGTCGATTCCTAGGAATAGTTATTGATGACGTTCTTAAATGGAATCATCACATTGATTATGTCTGTGGGAGATTACATAGTGCATGCTTTGCACTGAAGGTTCTAGGTAAAGTCACAAACTTTAGTACTGTAAGATCAGCATATTATTCGTATTGTGTTTCGACAATTCGTTATGGCATTCTTCTGTGGGGTGGTTCTTCTAACACTAGCCATGTGTTTGTAATGCAAAAAAGAGCAGTGCGCATACTATTGAACTTGAATAACCGCACCTCTTTGCGATCTCTATTTAATATCAATGGTTTGCTTACCTTATATGGCATATATATACATGAATGCTTATTATTCATTTTAAAAAATAAAGAACTATTTAATAACCACGAAAAGACTCATTCATATAGTACTCGATATAAATCAGATTACAATATACCAAAGCATAGGCTTACAAATTTTACCAAAAACGCATTGAATAACATTATAATTTTCTACAATAAATTACCAGACGTTATCAAATCTGAATCTCGTCTCAGTAGATTTAAGTATGTATCTTACAATTATATTTGTAACATTGAACCATATTCCATATCCGAATACCTCAATTACTAACTGAATAAGCTTTGTTTTGTAATTTCTGACGCTATTTTCTCGTACCTATGTAATTTGTATTATGTATTGGTAAAAATATAGATTGCTATTATTATTATTATTATTATTATTATTATAATTTTAGTTACTAAATTTCCTGTTCTTGGGGCTACCTGTTGGAAATAAAGACTATTATTATTATTATTATTATTAATTTAATTAATTAATAATTAATTTAATCCCGGATCGACTTGCCATTCGCTGTTGGGAGCAAAGTGATTAACAGCGCGGCATCATAAAAGGCGATATGATGCTGTCACAAAGCCATTTAAACACAACTTACACACACTAAAATACACCGCAAGAGTTGCAGTGATAGCCAGACAAGTAATACAGCTTACGGAGTCACTGCAACTAAGCACCCACCACACATAAAAAAAAAAAAAAAAAAATTATTATTATAAATTTAACGTCAAAAATAGAAGTCAATAATTCAACAATGTTGTCGCCAGAGAAACAATTTCAAAATATTAGTGTTCTACATAATTTGTATAAAAAGAAGAAAAAGAATGTCATAAAGAAATATTTGCAAAAAAGTGCGTGTTTTTGTTTTTGCAAATTTTTTGCGTAGTAACATGAGTACATGTGCTTTTTACGATCCGCTTTGTTTGTTGGTTGTTTTTTCTGTTGTTTTGATATGGAGCGAATAACGCAGATTACTATTTACACTCGGCTCGGACAGTGTCAGTTGGTTGGTGGGGTCCATTTTGAAAATTTACGGTAACTGTTACAATAAATTTAACTTCAGATGTATTTTTTTCTTATTTTTTTCTAAATTTATATTATTTTAAAAAAATTGTGATGCATCATACCAATTGTTTTATATCACTATTTGGAGGATATAAAGATCTACCAATAACGACAAAAAAATAATATGGTTGCCATTTAAAATGTGGGTTGATGACGTCATCACTCTAAAAACCAATGACGTCATAGAAAAAAATTGTATGTCAAAAGATGGCGTTTTAAAAAAGAAAATTTACCTGTCCGAGCGTTTTTCCTAAAAATGCAAAATAATGCGGTTATAAACTTGGTTCCAAACTTTATGACCACACTGTATATATTATTATTATTATATCATAATATTATACTCGTAGATTTAATATAGAAGTAAGATGATATAAAAATAAATACCGTTTTTTTCTAATAATATTCACACGATAGTATTCAAATACGAGCATGTCATTTCCAGCTTTATGTATTATCCTTTGTAAGATTTATGATGCAAAACGTACATCGGATGGCAGTATGTTCTAAACCCGTATGACAAATAGTAATCCGCGTTTACGGAACATGGTTCAATAGCAACGAATACGGAATTATCAAATCTCTGCAGCAATTCAGAGTAAACTAACTTTGTTGTTCAAAGCGGCTGTTCGGTCCATGAATGCCAGTCCAATGACTTTCGATACGTTATACTTATGAAGCTTGTCTTCAAACAAACCTTTGGCTGATATATAAAAAAGCTACTAACAATAAGTGACGCACTAAAGGTCTATGTGGAAATTATTATAGAATTAGAAAATATTTTTGGTAGAACCGGTAATAATTAGAAAGGTTGATATATCTAGTTTATTTAATCATATATAAGAGTTTTCCTATCCGTTTGAACATTTGCAGTATTTGCACTTCCTTCCATTTGCGATAGAAGTAATTGAGTCTGAATTCTATACCAAGGATTTAATGCGAAACCTCGAATTTTGCAATAATATAAAATTGTATTGTATCTTAAGCTGCAAAATTATTACAATTAAGTTAATACACTTAAGTTTAAGATATGTATAAATAAATATTGCAAAATTGACTCGAACTACTTTACTTGATACAATTGCTGAAGCAGACTAATAAATTTTCTTACTTAATTAAATTAGTTAGTTCATGTGGCCATAACAAAATTTTGCATAACTTTTCCCAATCCATCTTCCTATAATCTTCAACAGGCAGGTTTCTACTAGCCAGTGTACAATTCGGGAAGTATGTCATCCGCGTAATGCCCTGTCTTGTAACTTACACTTAAAGTTTTAAATTAATATCTTTGGAGTTGCGCTATCTTTATTAGAAACATCTTACGTTGCTTAATTATGAAATTGCAAATGTTTAAGCCGTAAGTATGCATTTTCTAGATAAGAATGATTAATTTATTTTCATGGTATCTATTCAGAAGTTAATGTACAATGCACCGAAAACCGTGAGGCAAACAAGACCGCGTACTATTTAGTGTTAACTGCACGACGTACGTGCATAAGTTTTCCGAGAATTTCCTTTCCGCTTACAGTTCAATTAAGGTTTAAAACTGTCTTAATGCTGGAGTAGATGCGAATACCTTACGTTAACTTGTTACATCTGTATTTACCTGCATCGTGGATGGAATGTTGTGTTTTTGTATATGTGTTAGAAGGATTACTGCTGTCTGTAGTTATACCGTCTACCGTACTGCTAGATAACGTTAGATTGTTACCGTTAACTATACCTATGGATTTGTTACCATGTCTATTATTCTACGATGCGCATATGTCAGCATTGCTATCATACATTTAAAGCTACCGTGAAGTTTTCCATTAAGGAAATGCGCGTATCTATGACGTAATAGTTATGGCAGTCGAATTCTAGTCGTATATCAATAAGAGAGTTGTTCGACGAAACTTCTTAAGGAGTCGATGATGTATGTTATCATCGAATAGATTGTTGTTTGGATAGTTGGATACTTTTAAAGGATACTTTGTGTGAGGATCGCGGAATTTATGGCGTGTAACAGAATATTGATCCTTCTTGAGTATAGTAGTAAAAGTTTCTTTATTTTGGGAAAGGTTAGATCCTCGTGAAGTAAGTATTAAAGTTGTTCTGGTAAGTCTGCCCAATATCGTTTGTGTAATATTATACAGGTTTTCTGGTTAGATTCTTATCATTGAAAATTCGAAAATAGTCTGTAATTATAATCTAGGTTTTAAATTTTCTTTTTTTGTGGATTTCGAGCACAAGATAATAGTTTATTGACATTCTCGTGGTATCTCTTTAGGTAGAATTTTTGAGCTATTGTTGAAAAGAAACTTATGTAACTTGCTGTTAATAATGCATTTCCCAAGGGAAATTGAAACTATTTCTTTTTCTCACGTGGTGCATTATAGTGGTAAGTAAACAATAAGTTCTACTTGAGCATTCGGATTCCCAAATCTGGTACTAATATATCACTGCATGCATGCATACATTGCTTCTCGACAAAAATTTGTTCGATCAATGAAAATAGCTAACTTGTTTGTCAAATGCATCCAAAAACTGAACTTTAATCGATGTATGAGTTATGTATGAGCAATTTTATCAACATTTAAATGTAAACTGTAATAATTGTCATTCTAACATAGATGGAAAACTAAATGCACACTACAGCAGAACCTTATTATTCGCTAATTAGTTGACTCTCTATCTGAAAAAAATATTTAATAGAGGAAGTTATATAAAGCACATAAGAAACAATAGAAACCAAGCTTGACCATGTGATTAGAAGTACACTTGACCATCAGTTCAGGACAAAATCGCCCATCCGAATTTTAAGTCACCCAAAAGTTTCTCTTAATAATTTCCGTTACAGCGGTAGCTTAAAACTACATATAATTGTTTAGGATTTTAAACTGTGTAGATACTTTATTGTAAATTTTAGATAGGTGGTCAGAAAGCACAGTTAAAACAGTAATGTGCGATGTACAGACGGTATCAGTAAGCCCCGGTTTTTCCATTATGTAATATAGTAATAACCTTTTACCGCTCATATTTTGACTATCAAAAGTAGCTAAATCTCTGGACACATGGCAAGGCTTCTGAATACCAAATATTATGCACTACCATAAAATTTCCACACGTTATATTCGCATAGTATTATTTACAGTTAAACAACAGCTGTATATACACAGGCGAACTATTACATATTTGTGTCCAAGGATTGATCTTATTTATGAGGATTAATTGAAACTCAAGTTAACAATAAGTTATACTTTCTGCACAGGGTTTATTATATGTACATTAAATCTTAAAACGTTGTCGATAGTCAAACCCAAATTCTTAGCTAATTGGAATGACAGGTTCCCTAATATTTAATGTGAAATGGCTACTGACAGATGGCGAATTGAATTTGGTTCCTAACAATACCTACCGATTTAGTTGGTTTAATTATTAAAGTATGTATCTTTACGAGAAATTCCTCTATAATTAGACTCTATCATTCCTATACTGCTAGCCACCTTCTAGAAAAAATTATATTAGTATTTTAGGAAAAGGAGGCCGATAAAGATACATATGTTACGGGCAATTTGATTATTCCGGGCATTATTCATAATGACCGGGCATTCGGTTTGAAATTGGCTGAGATGGTAAGCCGCAGGCACCTAGGCGTTAGCCCATATCCTGCAAATTTCGTACCACACTGCACATAACAAGTTATGAGCCTTGAAACTGTCACCCACTATCTCACCGCCCGCACGAGACCGATACCTCGCGGAGAGGCCCGGCGAGCCGGTGGACTCCTCTCCCCCGTGCTACCCATCTTAGACAAGTTCCTTTGTCAACGTTGGACGGGTCACCGCTGGAGACGCGTTAGCAACTCCTACTTCACAGCTAACCCCCCCTGAACTACGGGGACGGCCGGGCCGAAGGCCTACCCCAAAATGCCAACCGCGCCAACTCTTTCGCCCCTCCGGCGATCAAGTTTTCGCGGCAGCTACAGTGAAACCGTAGGGTCCCAGAATTACCGAGTTGTTTTAGGATGAAACCAAAGGTTTCCCCAACCAGACAACCAGCGGGCGGACTACTGCTCGGCGAACCGACTTTTGTCCTCCCGTACTATCTTCGCCAAATCCTCTCGCCACGCCAGTTTCCCTGAGTGTGGCCACCAGTGATGGGGTAATGCAGTTGCAGAGTTCTCAAGGTAAGTGCTGTAGGCTGCCTCACTTACCCACCGTATATTCCGACAGTTAGCGGCCGGACACACGTATGCCCATGCCTACGCCCGAGCATCCTCCCCTATATACGAAGTCTACTCCCGCCACGCCCGTTGTCCTCAAACTATGAAATCAGGGATTGGGTAGTGCAGCTATAGAGTTTTAAGGGTCGACGCTATAGGGTGATCGCCGACCCTAATAATGACCGGGCAGTTTGTATATTTTGTATATGCTACTTCTCCGGTTCCTTTGCTTTTATGAGATTGAAGATAAGCCATCGAAAATAGATGCTGATTGGCTTTTAGTTAATCAAAGTGCCCAGGAACATAATAGCAGTATTTATAATAACCGCGCAATGTAATACATTATCGTAAACATATACAAAATATTTAATTTGCCCGGTCATTATGAATAATGCCCGAAATAATCAAATTGCCCGTAACACATACATCATTTAGCAGAAATGCTAAATTCTAATAAAATGCTAATTCGATTCATCTCTATGAAGCTATATGGTTGTAGTCAGACTAGAATATACGAGTACATATTATATGTATATATAAATTAATAAATATTTCTGATTTTGAACGTTCTATGAAAAAATACATTAAACATTATGTGATGCGACGCATACTCTCTTTGAGCTATTGCTGTATTCTGCAAACACTTAAAGTAAACTCCTATCATATCGACGGCCTCAACATTCGTAAAAAGCATTTTGACTGGTCAGAACCAACATCAACGCAAGAAAAATAAATAATTTGACGTTATAATCTCGTCATTAGATTAATGTTTTCCAAAGTCAACTTATTTTCTGTTATTATTGCCTGACTCGTTTGTATCTTTATACTTGCTAGTTTTTCTTTGCGATAACTTGGGAACAAATAAAGATATCGAAATGCGGTTTTCAATAAAATATGTGTAATTTAAATCCGCTTACGAGCCTGTTAACGCAGTAATATCGTTCCATTTAATTTTTTTAAGAAAATCTTAAAAATAAGTTACCGCTCCAGAAAGCGACCTCTAGTTTGTCACGCTGGAACTAATGGATATAGCATAGAAACGCTGATTAAGGTCCACACAATTCTCTTTCAAACGAGTCCAAGATTAGTCGAATAGGTCGAATAGTAACGGAAATATTAAACTTTAGACATTGACCCTCCCCCTCCCTGATTATGACTGATACGAAAAAATGTCACGAAAAAAAATTATCTGGTATTAAATGGGCTCTCAACTGATGATATCAAAGTCCTAGCTTATTCTGTGATTTTCTGAGTTAATGGGAATTTTAAATTTGAACATAGTAGTTACGCCCCCTAGCGGTGAAATCTACAACTTGAACATAATTTCCAGAAATTTCTCTTGGCTACTTTAACTATCAATATTTTTTCCCGCAGGACCTAGGACAAATACTTTCCGAGATACAGCCGCTTACATCTCTTAGTGGCCTAGTCTGTACATATGTACAGTGGACAGCAGCATAATCGATACCGTTACGGAATTTTCTAAACCTTAATAGCAATGTAGAGGGGGTTATGTTGTGCGACCTTCAGTTAGGATTTATAGTAGATATTATTATTAGTAGATAAGGTCGACGTTAGCTTGCGGTGGTGTCGATTTAAAAGCTGGCATATGTATGTATGCTGGTACATATGTATGTATAGGTACCTATATGAAATAGTTTTGTTATATTCGGTCGGAAAAGCAGCCTTTTCATTAACATTAGGAATGTAAAATACATGTAGCCTAGGAGTGATTCTTACCCAATTTAGTGTATTTGTTTAAAATTGTAAATTAAAAATTTTAAGTAGTATTAAATTAATTACAGTAAATATTTCTGACAGCATTTTTTGTCGATATATGTATAATTCTGGAAAATATATCTCTTTGAATAATTTTTTTTGCTGAAATTGCTTTTGCTTTTTCCATTTGAAACCAGCAACAACATTGTAGATAATTGACATGATGGCGCCTCTAAATTTACGAACACTCGAAACAATCAAATATTTCAGCTGTACGTAACACGAGCATCGTAAATTTTGACGACAGATATACTACAATTTGTTATACCTCAAAAAAATCACATTTCATTCAATGTTTCAGTGAAATATTGCGTGTATTCTATCCAACATTCTAGTATTGTAGCGGTTTCAGAAAATTTTTATTCAACGAGGACAAAACCGTGTATTGTTAAATATAAAACGATGCAGGTTTAATGGAAAAAAATAGCAGCGGCTACTAAATTTATATCGAAGTGTTATAAGTGAAATAAAATAGTCAGGCCTGTAATATATTTATTATTTCATGAATCGTAGAAAATATGTTTTGTATTGTAGAAGTTAGCGATAATATTATAAATTGTTTGTGTAGAATAGTGTGTTTTTTAATATAGATAACATAATTTTATACTTAGAGGTTAGAAAATATACAAATATGTACACTGCAAAGAACTTTTACATGTAACGTAAATGCCAGTGTTTGTGAGTTATCAACCTACCAAAAACGACAATTTTGTTTTATCTACAATTAAACCAAAAATTCCTGTAACAGACGTTAACATTATAACTGCAGGAATCACCCTGCTAGTGTAAGCAATAACTTGATCTTGCCAGTAAGAGGAAATGAGTCTAGAATTAATTTTCCAACTGAACCATTTTACAATACAAGTTAGCAAAGCGTACGGCATGAAACAGATTTAGTAGAAACTATAGTTGATTTCTAATACTTAACCTTTTTTGTGGCGTATGCTTGTATAGCGATTTTGGAAATGTTTGATTCCCTGCCAAACAGTTAGAATGTTTTTCAAGAGAATACAAAGATATGTATTTATTGTAATCGTTGTAATGTTTATTTACAGACCAATGTGCAGTGGTTTTTTAAACTGTTGTAATGATACCGCTGAGTGGAAGAGTAATATTTCTACTTAATTTTTGTAAATAGCATTTTCTTTTTAATTTTTCCGCAGCATCATTGATTGTGTTTAGTTTTTGTAAAAAAGGCGAATTTAAGTGCATATGCAGCATCTTGTCTTCACGTAGTCACGCGTTTGGCCAGTGTACAGAGCCGTCCCCACAATAGAACTCCTCCAAAGAATAACACATAGTTCTTCTTATTTAAAAATAGTTTCAGACGAGACCTGAACTGGTGCGCTGGACCGATTTTTACATTGCCAGGCAAAGCATTGCAAATTCCAACTGCCAATCGAATGTGGGAGGCATAAAATTTACTGGATCTAGAGAGATCGCATCTAATAAAGTCTGGGTTTCTTGTACTGTACATGTGAGTATCCGAATTCGTCCGAAATTGTTTACAGTTTACATTCAGCAGTAATGGTGAACGTCATATTGCATATAGTTAAGCTTTGTGCAGTATCCTTTTCACCAAAACGTAAGATTTAAGTTTTTCCAATTTCAGCATTTCAGCAACTCCCCTAAAACAGTCATACAATTTGCTTCTAGTTCTTCTCTAGTCCTCCCAGTAACCGTAACCGTCGTGTGGTCTGCGTACATCGTGACACCACCAGACACAGAAAGAGGCAAGTCGTTTAAATAGATCAAGAACAACAGAGGCCCCAATATTGAACCTTGTGGAACCCCGGCTGATATGTCAAGAATATTAGACTTATAGTGGCTTATACAACCACTATCCGCTCTATGTGTAATTTTGTTATATTGCCTGCGACCAGAAAGATAGGCATACAATTTTTCGAGAAGAATGTTGTGATCAAAAGCACAAGAAAGATCACAAGCAACGCAAGCGACATACTTGCGAGCATTAAGATTTCTAAGAATACTGTCTACGACGTTTATCAATGCAGTGGTAGTAGATCTATCCTTAACCAAACCATGTTGACATGTTGAAATTAGATTATTCGATGTTAAGAAAGTATTCAACTGTGAGTGCATTACTTTTTCAAAGATTTTTGAAAGTGCTGGTAAAATCGCAATGCACCTGCAATTTTCGACACCATGTCTGTCACCTCTTTTATATTATTGGTTAGTAAAACGCAATGCCAACGATTTATTCGCGGTTGAATAGTTATTTTTCAATACATGAGGAGCCAACCAACGTAATTATCACAATTATGCAGATGAAATCCCTGGGTTATTGCGGGTGGTAGATAATGAGTGGTGCTTAGAAGAAAACGTGTGACCTGGAATATATGGGCAGCATGCTGTCGGCGTACATTTTTTTAAACGCAATTTAACTAAAGCACTGTATTTGAATTTGTGGCAAAACAAGTTACCCATGCTGTTAAAAAATAGTCCCCCCAGATGATAATGATCGACACTGGTTTCAGCATGACGATGCTCCTTTGCATTTCACATTATTGGCAATATTGTTCATGAATTCGGTGTTTATTCTCTATAATAATTATTATTTAAGATTAAACAACATTTATTAGATGTAAATGTTGAACAGAGGGTTACCGTAACATCGCAAATTTAAGTAAATCTAACATAAAATTCTAAAATGTTATGATGACAAAGAACGATAGACATTTGAAACAACCTCTTTATTTTTTGTGTTTTTATTAAGTTTATAATCATTACCTGAGTTGTTTACAAAAGTATTCGCGTTCAATACGATTGCACAACAACTAATAATGCAAAGATTTTTTAGCTGTTGTAGAAATAAGCCTAGTACAATAAAAGCACTACTGCCAACAGGACAGAGATATATGTACCTAGTTAAGAACCTAATGATAATAAAACTTGTTATAAGCTTGTTAGATTATTTTCTAAACAGTGCACATTTCGAACAATTTCTTTAATTTACTTTTGAATTTTTTTGAGTGTTTTTTTTAATGGAGTAAATTGGAAGTGATGCATAAATTTACTCACTTTTTACTATACTGCGTTTTTGCTTAAGTGTTGCACTTAGGTATAGGGAATGCTATAGCAAAAATAAAATAAAGAGTACCATGTTCCATTTAAAATAAGCGAGTTGGTATGTTCTTCCGCTGTACCGGAAGTAGTTCATTCATAAAGATATTATATTTAAAATCAGCATTATCGATGGTGTAATTTGATAAAATTTTACATTTTGCCTATTCCTACATCCCCAAAAACAATCAAAACTCTTCGCGCCACACCCTGTATATATCAGTTCCGATTAACTTTCACCGAAACACTGTAATTATTTTTATAGTAATCAGACTAATAATTACTTCACCCGACACATGTCAGATTGGACGCCTAACCTACATTCGTATTAGTTAAACTCCCCTTCCAGAACCCTAGGTTGAGTTCCCAGAACTTAACTTTGTTTTAGAGAAAAGTACCGATTTCCACGTACTTTCAGTGCGTAACCGTACAAATTTTTATTGTTTCATTGCCTACAAGTAGGTTCTCGTAGCAACTCAAAGCGTATTAGCGAGACGTTTTAAGTATAAAACTTTGCAGTTCCGTTTCAAGTGAATGCTTTTTCTGTTGAATCAAATAAATACCTGAATTGGTTCTATGAAGCGCATAATCATTTATTATCTATTTTTCTTTATATGTGTTGTTAGGTGCTTTTTAAACCTTTACCTTTGATTATTTACGATACATGGATATTTGGTTTCGGTATTCATCTTATTAGCACTTAATTTCTTCCACTTACTTTATATTTCTCCTTTGCTTTCAACGTTTTCTGTAGTGTATATCTGTGGTTCGCATACAATTTCCCCTTTAGTTGATATACTTTATTCGGTCTGTCAGCTGATCTTGGATCCCTCCCATTGAGTCCTTCGAACAGCTGTGAATTCGTTTGAACTCGAATTTTTGTCGGTCGAAACAATCATTACCTGGCCTAATTGAAATAACTTTTCATTTCTACTTGATTTTTATGTTTTTAACTGGATAGGTTAGACATGTCAGTTGGTTTGTTAAGGTAGCTAGGTTAACTCTTTCTTCGACAGTAGTAGTAGTCTCAGTCGTTTTAGTCAAATTCGAATTGTTAAATTTCCCGGCTTCGTTTATTCTTCCCTACTCCCCGAACTTCTTTGTGACCTAGCATACTTTCCGTTTTCGGTCTATTCTGCCCTTGATTTCCCGCATGGTATGTCGTTTCTTGAATCTCGTTTCTAGAACATCGTTTTGTCACAATGGCAACTTTCACTAATATAGTGGATATATTTTTCATGAGAAAAATGTGTATTTGAGATCTGACCCGATTTGAATAATTGAAGACAATCTAGATTTGATGTGCGATTTGCTCCACGAGGGGTAGTTTAGGTACGTGTTCTTCCATTACATTGTTCTAATTATTCTTTTCCTTCTAGTATGTATGTAACTCTTTTTGTTAGGATGGAAAAAATTCCTAGAATACAACTGGTCCTAGGAAAATACTTGGGATCAGAAGGTCTTGTTCTTGCCTATATGTCTTTATTTTTGCCCCATTGAACGCATCGTATACAAGCCACCGAGCGTGTAAAAACAAATACTTAATTAATATTTCCTTTATTATACAGGTGAGTTTTTTTTAATGTTTAGCATTGGGATCTCAGAAACTACTGGAGATAGAAAAACGCTTAAATGGGGAAAGATGCGCAGTTTTACGAGTTTGATTTAAAACTGCTTTTGTTTTTCCAATAACTTTCATGGCTTATGCTTATTGGATATTCACAGAAAACTAAATTTTACGATTTTCTTTAAACATGCTGTTAATAGTAATTTTAGAGAAAAAGTGTTCAGACAAAAGTTTTGGATAATTTTATGCCAAATAAAACTATGTAGCTAATATTTTTTCTTGTTCACCATTATCGAGTTATGTCTATATCCTCTTTATTTTTTAAAATAACCATATCAAACCTTATATCATTGTAATCAGCAAAAAATAAGCTTTTTAATGACGTTAAAACCAACTATAGTATCCATTAAAAAAACACATGTTTCAGTCATAACTCGATAATGGTAAACGAAAAAAAAAAATTTGCACAGTTTTATGTGGCGTAAAATTATCTAAAACTTTTGTCTGAACACTTTTTCTCTAAAATTACTATTAACGATGCGATAAAAAAATCGTAAAATATACTTTTCTTTGAATATCTAATAAGCCATGAAAGTTATCGGAGAAACAAAAGCTGATTTAAATCAAACTCGTAAAACTGCGCATCGTTCGCCATTTAAGCGTTTTTCTATCTTCAGTAATTCCTGAGATCCCAATGCTAAACATTCAAAAAAACTCACCCTGTATATGTATTCCTAAATTCTAATACTCTGATCCCCAAAGTTTAATATTTTTTATTTTACATTTTAATAGACGACAATTTATACTTGGCACTCGTCTGCGATTTGGCATTGTCGATTTACTCTTAATATTTTACCCGGTACTCTACTTTCCATATTTACTTACGACCGTCTTCACTGGGTCAAGCCGCCTTCGGAAATCCACTACCCACCAACAGGTAGGTCGGAAGCATCAACATCTGCCAAGTTCTCTACCTATTGTCACACCTTTAGCTTGATTTTAGTTTAGCGGGAGCGTAGAAGTGGCTAGGATTTTGTAACGTAGTCGCAAGTCAATCAATCAGGTCAACGTTTTAAAATCTGTCAATAGTTGTAGTTGCGTTTCGTATAGATGGGGCAAAATCCAGTTATTAAAAAGATTAATTAACTTGTTAAAGGTAACTATGTCAAACTAACATCACTTCAAAATACTGATTAATATGTTTTCGTGTTCCTCCAAAAACGTAACAGGAAGCAGAGATCTTCTTCTTTGCATTTTGCTTCGAATATACCGCGCTTTAAATTCTTTACGATATTTTTCTTTGTCGAAATAAGCTGAAAATGCGAGACGTTAACTGAATATTGAATTTGGCCGCTGCGCATATAGAAAATCTTTTTATGAAATTCTATTTCTGCAAATATTTTTTATATAAAGCGTTTAATACATAAGAATTACAGGAATATATTATTTTTCAAATACCATGAAAAGTTATTTCAGATGAATAGATTTAATATCGTTCAGTTGGTGAAAGATTGACGAGATTGATAGGAAATATGAAGTTGAAGTACAGCTTTTCCATGTCATGCGAATAATCGAATACAGAACTCTCTATCTTTTTGATATCAATAATCTCTAAATCTCATATAGTACACGATGGACGAGTACCTTGATCGTTATTAAAAAAGTATAATAAAGTGCTACTCCAAAATTAGATTCTAAAGAAAATGTGTAGGCAAGGTAATACGTTCGCAATAAATTTTATTATACCGTGTATTTTAGGTACCTAGCGGGACGAGTTAATTTCGCGTAAATTTTCAAAAGAAAAGGTAAATTATGTGATAGAAAGGATGCCTTTTTCCGTGTATAATTAGCTGTCATAAAATTATTAACAATGCCTTTGTAACAGTTTACTTATTTTAATGATATAGGGCTTGTCATATACAGATATTTATTCTGATCAAATTAACTTTAAAATGAAAAGAACTACGGCGAGCATACACGATGGAAGTTTGGGATTGCATTGTTGAATAACTGGTCGACAAATAACACTTTCCAGAAAAATAGCAATAATATTAAGAACAAAAAGGGAGTCTCGCAGAATGAATATACATAGGGTATGTATGTACGAGGGAGCGTTTTTATATTCGCGGAATGAGCGGGTTGTAGGGGGGTGATTAGGCGCATTGGGAGCGTGGCCTGTGCAGCGACTCATAATTAGTATAAATACGAAGTTTCATTGTTATTAGACAGTTAGTTTTTGAGGTATCGTCAACCAAGTAACATAAACCAAGTAACCAACCAAGTAACAACCGTCTCCGACCACCTCCTGACAACATCTTTGTTGATGGTTTCAGACTCCCCTGGAGCCCTTCGGTTGTTTATCTGGGCATGAGACTGGACTCACGACTCACGATGCGTCTTCACGTGAATAGATCCATTGAGAAAATTAATGCGGCCAAAAGTTATCTATACCATCTGTTATGCCCAAAGAGCACTCTATCGCTCAGAATCAAATTACTTATATATTACTCCTTTTTAAGACCTATTGTTACGTACGGGGCTCTGGCGTGGTCGAGTTTGGCCAAGTCCCATTTCAAGAAGTTGGAAACGCTCCAGAACCGAATACCAAGACTCAGTACCGGTGCCCCTTGGTTTGTCAGGAATCAACAGCCCCGTCACGACCTCGGGGTACAGTCGCTGAAGCAATTTGTTGTCGGTCTGTCCACAAAATCCCTCGAAAGGGTGGAAAGATCCGAAAACCCACTCATTAGTCGCTTGGCCAATCTCGACCCCGACAGACCCCCTTCCCTGGTAATAGTAAGAAGAGTTCTGGCGATAGATGATTGAAACTTCTGTGATCAATTACATCATTATCAATTCCGGTCTTATAACGACGCCGAGACAAAATTACACACAATTCTCAGCCTAGAATGGCCATCAAGGACGACAAGAGAGCTTAAGAACAAAAGTTCGGCGCTAGTAAAATGAAAGTAGACCTCAGTTAGACAGTTAGTCTTTGAGCTATCGTCAACCAAGTAACATAATCAGGAGTGAAAAGTGAAATATGGAAAAAATCGAATATCGTGCCGTTATAAAGTTCCTTACCAGGCAACGAAAATCAGTCGCCACCATAATGAATGAGATGTCATTGGTTTACGGCGACTCTTTTCCAGGAAAAACCATGGTGTACAAGTGGCGTAGTTTATTTAAACAAGGAAGGGAATCCCTTGAAGACGACCCGAGGCCGAGCAGGAGCATTGAGGTGACCACGCCAGCACTTATCCAAAAAGTTGAGAAAATTGTACTCGAAGATGCTCGACTAAAGAAGAAACAACTCGCAGAAATGGTTGGAGTATCTGATACAACAATTTTTAAAATCCTACACGATCATCTCGGCATGTCTAAGGTCAGCGCAAGATGGGTGCCGAGAATGCTCACGCCGCCGCAAAAACAACAGCGCGTAGAGTGTTCGCGTGCATTTTTGGACCTCTGTAATGAAGACAAGGATGGTGTATTGAGTCGAATTGTTACTGGAGACGAAACATGGGTTCATCATTATGAACCTGAGTCCAAACAAGACTCCATGCAGTGCCATAAAAAGGGCACAGCGCCTCCCAAGAAATTTAAAGTGTCACAATCAGCTGGGAAACTCATGGCAACGGTATTTTGGTACTCGGAAGGAATATTGTTGATTGATTATAAAGATAAAGGTGTTTCTATAACCGGAGAATATTACGCTTCAATACTAGAGCGACTAAAAAAAGCCATTAAAGAGAAAAGACAGGAAAAATTGACGAAAGGTATGCTGCTTTTGCACGACAACGCGCCCGTCCACAAGAGCCGCGTTGCGTTAGCTGCCCTGCATAAGGTTGGCTTCAAAATTGTGAATCACCTACCCCACAGCCCAGACCTGGCCCCGAGTGATTATTACCTGTTTTCGAAAATGAAAAAAGAGCTGCGGGGTAAAAA
Organism: Holotrichia oblita; assembly: GCA_023690525.1. NCBI lineage: Eukaryota > Metazoa > Arthropoda > Insecta > Coleoptera > Scarabaeidae > Holotrichia > Holotrichia oblita. Next base: position 31,600,469 of record CM043021.1, read on the forward strand.
ATTTACTGCCGATGATGAAGTCAAGGAGGCAGTTTCGGCGTATTTTGCAGATAAAGAGAAATCATTTTTTTATGAGGGTATAAATAAATTAATTTAAAGATTTTTCTTAGTGATTTCAAAATTTAAAGAAACTAATCCTGTCTTGTTATATAGGTGAATATTTCATTTGAAAAAGAAAAAAATAAATTAATTGAAAGTTTTTCCGTCTTGCAGGTTATATTGAAAAAGAAAAATAATTTGGTTTTTTATCCCCCATTCCGCGAATATAAAAACGCTCCCTCGTATGTGATGTGCTTTAGTACTGACTCACCCCTCGAGGGCAGTCAGTTATATCGTGGTACATAACGTTTATATTTATAAAGTTTAATGGCACTTTGAGTCAATACTAAAGTACCTCACTGTACATATGTGCATTTGTCTCTTCAAGCATATTTGTAAAATATCCTTCTCTGTTTACGTACAAGAATTTGTTGGTGTTATGGAATGGTTGTCAAACTGTGGAATATATAAAAAAAGAAACTTAGCTATATTCATTCTAGTATCGGTTTCGGGTGGGCATTCTCTAAATAAAAATGAATTTAGCACTGCATGTTCAATCTATCTAAACAAACTAATAATTCAGTAGCGGTAGATGTAAAGAAGTTAACCTTTATGTAAAACTCCAAAATCAGCTGTTAGAAATTATATTCTTCAATTATAAATTTCTTAATAAATTGAGGTTGAATTCAAGAAAAGATGGAATGGATTCTAATTTAAAGAAAAATATTTTTTAAAGGAAGTTTTCCGAAGTAAGAAAGTATCAAAATACATTTATAATATTCATGTTGTATATGTTATTATGGAAATTGTATTCAAGTACGCGTTTTAGAGACGACTTGCGTTGAGTATCCTTCAGCAAAAACTTTGCAAAGTTTCATCTCTGCAGCAGTTCTGCAGGCAATGGTGAAATATTATTCTACAGTATTATTAGATTATATGTTTTCTGGGTGGGATGAAGTCACAAACAGAGGTAGTACGCGGCAAAAAAGTTGCCAAAAAAGTTGTTCAATTTGTATACAATGAATTTGTAAATAGTATTGATTCAGGTGTCTTTTTTATGATTTGAATAGAAAATTGCCTAAACTTTCGTTAATATTGCAAAGCATTCAATGGTGATGAGGGAAGTTGTAATCTTGTGCTAAATCCGATCGCACTTTAGCTGTTCGGGGAACAAAAACTATTCCAGCAGTGGCGCAGTTCATATCCGCAAGTACACATAATTAGACTATACTCCCAACAATATCAGATTTCTGACTGCTCTCGCCTTTATTCATTACGCAACAGCAAAGTGGAAATTTTGATCTACGCGTATCACAGTCTTTGTTTCGACCTTGAACTATTTCAGAAATGATTAAACAATGTTTATTTGCTAAATGTGGGAGCTCGCACCATTGTGTTCTTGGACTCTTGGACCGACTACTGTTTAATGGAAACTCATTCCAATACAAAAATTTTTTGTATTCTCTCTACCTCTTATCGTTAACGAGTTGTACGCAGAAGCAGAATGGAAAATTTCGAATTTTCAAAAATCCTTTTCACCTAGTTTCTGTAGAAGAAAAGACGTAGTACATACATAGGTACCTATTTATATATGTGATGTACAAAGTTCCCAAAGTTTCATGATGTTTTAAATTTCTGAGTTCAGGATCAACCCTTGTTAGTAAGAGATCATTTCTAAAAGTAATAAGTTGACATTTATGACAGTGTGCTAGTAAAATGCTTAATCTGGGCATGTGTCGATTTAATAGTTTTTCATTAAAATATCTTTTATTTAAAAATATACTGTTCTGGTAATAAAGCGTTTACACCTGTATGAATATCTCCTGATGATGATCGTTTCAATATCAACGGCTAAAAATTTATCGGATATCGCTATTATCGATAAAACCGTAATAATCTGTAACGCGATGACGGGTTATTATTTCGTTAAAAGCGGATGGATAATGGCGCAGAGACAATAGGACGTTAACTTCGTGATGGCGGATGTCGCGACGGAGTAGTTTGAACTGCTGAAAAAGTGGTCAGCTATCTCAACTCTCTAATGGTGCGAAAGAGACGGATGACCGCAATTTCACGATAGGAACACAGAGTGTGAGAGGATAATCAATGGAGAAGTATGGAGAGGAATTTTCATCGTTTTTGTTAGTGTATTTGAAGAGGAATGCCTGTGTTGTTGTTTGTATAGTATTATGTGCCATGAAGCTGTGATTCTTTGTGCCATTATAATATTGTCTTTTGTAAAACACATTGAAATAACTCTTTTTAACGAAATAGTTTACGTGTTGGAATGTTGTTTACTGTAATTTATTTGAAACACATTTTATTTTAAAGTGCCACACCCTTGACTAAACCAATATTGTCTACATATAGTAGCCCTTTAGCTTTAGTTTCCATCAATTGTTAATTTCTCGTTGTAGAATATTTAATTTGTTACATTATAAAACAGTCACGGATATCACAATTATTACTAGTGATCAGAAATGTAATTGTTAAACTGATTTGTGAGAAATCCCTTAATACCTCTAAGACATAACATATTCAGATAACTGAAATTTCATTAACAATAGTAATACTAATGGATCGATTGAAGTACTTAAAATTTTTGAGATATTCTTTAGATTCTATAATAATAACAATTTGACCATAGGTTTATTGTTTATGTGCGCTAACATAAACATGCATGATTGTGAAGTAAGGATTTTTTTCTGTTCAATCGAAGAACGATCTTGCTAGCTAGTTTTCTATTATTCAGGTTTTTCATTTTAATTGAATTTATATAGTGTCACGTCCATTGTTCCTGTATGAATTAGAAACCATACAGACAGTGTGTACTATGACATATTTTTTCTTATGCAGACTTTGTCATCTCCTTTCACTATTTTAGGGGTTGAATTTTAAAAACTACCGAAATATATATTTTATTAACTATACCTATGAGGATTAATACCAAGTTTAAAGTGAATTTCGCCATAAAATATTATTTACTGTATAAATCTTGTCATTCCTCCCAGCGATTGAATTAAAAAAAGTAGAAACACGTGTTTTATTAGTACCATCAAAGGTCATAAATACCAAATTACAAGTAAGTCACCTCCTTGGCTGCTGAATTTTAATAATTATCGGAAAACGTATACGTAAGATGTGTACATATACATGTGCAGCTCGTTTATAGAAGCTATCAAATGTACTACAAATGTCAGTTTTTTTGATTCCACATGAAGTTCAATTTTTCAAAATTTTGCTTTGATGTAGGTAACCATCTTATATCTGGAAAGTAAATTATGCTTATTCAGTCAAAATTGAAAAATATAAAGAATTTTTAAAAGTGGTGATGATTTAATAGCTTGGCCTAAAGCTTTTGTGTACAAATTTTTAATTTTATTAATTGGATAATCCGGTTTACGATCTCTGGGGTTGGTATCATACATTCACAATGAAAAAAAAAGAAAATTGCTTCAAGATAATCTCCAGTGTTATGCATACTTTTAGTAGTGTTTTACCTAGAAGTGCCAAATAACCAGTATTAGCAGCATCAGCACTTTCGTTTATCGTTAAAAATACACAATTTAAAATTATTTCCGTCCTTCTTCAGCCTTTTTCGATTAAATTTAATTATTTGGCTAAATGATTTTGCTGTTTATTTCGGAAACATCACTTTTTGTATCAAGAGAAGCTCATTATGAGCATTCAGGCGTTAATTTAAGATTTGCAACTACAAGAACACTTCTCAATTGCGATATTTATTCTTTAGGAGACATTCTTTAATACATGTAGTGGGATGCAAAACAAAGTTTAGTTTAGTTGTATAATTACAATTTGTTTAAATTCAATATGAATTGACTTGAAATTCTAGCAATGAGATATCTTATTGTAGCGTTATTTAATCGTCAAAGTTGATTTAATAGTTTTGTGCAACCAATGCACAAAATTCAGAGAATATAATGCCTTTTCAGATCATAGTCCTTGAAAGCTAGTATAAATAGAGAGACATCTATGTCGCGATAAAAGTAGAAAGTGCATTAGTGCAAGATTTTGTTGTGGCAAGAAATACAGTCCGTTTGGATATCATTAGGTGAAAATGGGTTTGAAACGTCTCAGAAGTAGAATAATAATAATAATAATAATGACTTTATTTTCCAGAATATGAAATTACAGAGTGAGGGTGGGTTAGCATGCGTATAACAAGAAAATAAACTTCATATTCGGAAAACCCATGGGCGGGGTCCAGAAATAAGGTGCATTATGCACATCTGCTTTATACCCATCCCAAAAATCTACAAATAATGATAACATAGCGAAACATCATAGCACTAACAATAACAATACACTATAATCAATCAATCATACAATCATAGGTACATACAATCATAGGTAGGTCATATACACTATACTCTACTTAATACTTTAATCAAGTCCAAACAACATCCTAAACAAAATAATTATGGTAATTACATTACAATGCGGTCATACAATCATAGGTGGCTACACACAATGATTACTCAACACTTATTGCGTAGGCAAGCTCAGCAAACGAGATTTTGTGGACCGTCGAAAAGCAAGTGAAGACAGTGATTTGCATTCATTAGAAATACCGTTATAAACTTTGACAATATTATAAGTAAAACTACGTTCAAAGAAGGCGCTTCTGTGTACAGGGGGTGTCAATAGCCCCTTGCTCCTAACGTTTATATGGTGGACATCTGCTCGAAATGTTATTTTTCTATATAGATATACTGGACATTTAAGAGTAATTATCTTATGAAACAGGCATGCTGAGTGTAATGATCTTCTATCCCTCATATTCAACCAATTCGTTAACTTTAGGGTGTGAGAAATTCGACAGTACTTTCGTATGCCATGAATTAACCTCAAACATGAGTTCTGCACTAGTTGCACTCTCCTCTGGGTAACCACATCTAAGCATGGCCCATATACTACATCACAGTAATTGAAGTGCGACAAAACTAAGCTATCGCAGAGTTTAACTTTCAATTCTTGTGAGAGGCAATCTTTGTTTGCATAGATAGCTCTTAGGTTAGAGTATGCAGTACGAACACATTTAGAAATATGTGATGTAAACCTTAAATTTGTATCCATGATCAAACCCAGGTTTTTTGCCTCGGTAACAAACTTTAGCGGCATACCATTCAGCTCCAATCGATAATCAACTATATCACATCTCTTGCTAAACAACAAGGCAACAGATTTATCCGGATTTATATGAAGAGAGTGGTCAGCAGAGATAGTGGCAATCGACCGGAGATCACTATTCAACTCATCCTCCGCACGCACGGCGCTATCGCTAGAAAATGAGTATAAGAGCTGAGTGTCATCAGCATACATGTGGTAGCGACAGTGCGAGAGACAACTATGGAAGTTACAGGTGTAAATAGCAAACAGTAGCGGCCCCAAGATCGACCCCTGTGGCACGCCTTGTGTGTTATTCATTGGATTAGACTCCAGCCCATCTATAATCACCGTCTGAGTGCGGCCAGTTAGGTAACTCCTAAAAAATAAAATAGCATCCTCCGATAATCCGACGAAATGTAGTATCGCCAATAATAATTCATGGTTTAATGTGTCAAATGCTTTGCTGAAATCTAGTAAAACTAAAATACTATCCTGGCTACGATCTGCAGCCCTAATTATGTTGTCCGTCATATCTAGCAAGGCCGTAACACAGCTATGATGCGGACGAAAACCGGACTGGTATGTTGGTAAGATGTCATATAACAGCAAATGATCACGCAATTGCATATCAATAATTTTTCTAGAATCTTTGATAATGTTGGCAATATGCTTATTGGTCGAAAGTGTGCTACAGTAGTCGGATTATTATTCTTTGCTACCGGGATCACTAACGAATGTTTCCACATCGAAGGAAAATAATTTGATAATAAACACAAGTTAATTATGTGTGTCAAAACGGAATTTATGTACGGATAACAGAGCGTTAGCATGAATGCGTTGACACCATCAGCTCCTTTTGCATTAGTTTTAATATCAAATAAAATTGCTATAATAGTCTCAGTATCCACTAATCTCAGTTGAAACAAATTTTTAAAGTCATTTTTCCTGTTATGTGCATAAAACTGGACTAGATCTATATTATTTACATTTGGAGGAGGTATAGAACTTATAAAGTACTCATTAAAGGTATTTGGATCCCGAAACGCTGCAGGAATTGGGACATTGGGTTTATTTCCTATATTTAATAATCTCAGCTCCTCCTACATTTTTTTTGAATTTACAGTACGCAACCGGTAGTTATAATACGCTTTTTTTTCATTTCGCACTGCATTTGTTGTTAAATTTCTTAATGTCTTGTAATAGTTCCAATGCTCCACTTTTTTAGTTCTTTTATATCTTGTGTGAGCATTATCTCTTAATTGCATCATATGCTTCACATTGTCAGTTAGCCACGGAGCAGGTGATTTCGTAAACCGTTTAGTCACGAGCGGAGCATGTTTATCAAAGAGGCCGATCAACAGATCATGAAACAAAGCCACTTTGTCATCAATGTTTTCTAAACGATATATGTCATGAAATGAGGTAGCCGCAAGATCACCATAAAATATTTCGTGATTTATAGCAGAGAATTTCCTATATGAACGATAAGTAACTCTATGCACGCGCTCTACCGTAAGAATATCGCCATATATAAGTTCATGATCGGAAATGTACACATTTTTTGTGCCCGCGTTTACAACCAATTCAGAATTAGAAACAATCATTAAATCTATAAGGGTTTCACTGCCCGCAGCAATGCGCGTAGGAGAATTTATAATCTGCTCAAGTCCAGCTGCCTCCAGAATAGACTTCAATGTAGCTGTAGCCACATTATCATTGTTCCAAAAATTTATATTAAAATCACCTAAGCATACTATTTCATCGGTACACGGTAAAAGATGTGACAGTGTCAGTTCAAACTCGTTCAAAAATGGTATATAATTAAAGCTCGGAGATCGGTAAATAACACCTATGGCGTGTTTTTTGTTATGAATGTCAACACATACCCAAACCTGTTCAATATTTTGCGATGTATGCAAACACTTGCACTTAATAGTATCGCGAATATTTAACGCAACACCTCCACCCCTCGTAGGTCTGTCACAGCGCACGATATTATAACCGGTAATAAAGACGTTACTAGAAAGAACATCTCTCGACAACCAAGACTCAGATACACCCACAACATCATACGAGTTATCTAATACAATCAAAATTTGCCGATAAGGAACGTACATTGATATGAGCCACCCTTATAACGTTTTGCGACATTTTCCCTTAAAGTGCAGATACGCCTTAAGAAGGTCCACAAACTCCAGATCAACCACCTACTAGCTGTTATACTGTGATACGACAAATCAATCAATGCTATAATGTTAAACAAATTCCTAAGTATATACCGCAAAATATAATAATAAATAAGAATGCAATATATATAAATATAATAATAAACAAGAATGTAGCAAGTGAATACTGTGATGCGACAAAACAATCAATGCTATAATGTTAAACTAATTCCTAAATGTATACCGCAAATGTAATAATCAACAAGAACGTAGTATATATAAATGTAGTAATGAACAAGAATGTAACAAGTGAATACAAATGCTTCTATATATGTTTAAGCAACTAAAATGTCTTAGCCGATAACAGTTTTTCCAACCGTCAAGTAAGGATTAATTCACGAAAATTAAAGAAGGAGCTCAATGCTACCGACAAAGCCAATCAAAGCAAGCAAATACTAATCGAGCTAAGACAGTTATAACAATCAAAAACAAGACAGAAAAAAACAAAAAGAAAACTATAGGAAGAACTAGGTATATTACCCCAATATGCTATATGTGAACAAAAATAAACATAAATATATGCAGAAAAATTAAATTCACGGTTGCGCTCAAAATAATACATCAGCTACTTTACACCAAACAATTTTTTTACAGTACCTTCAGTGTTATAATAGATAACACCATCCATGGTCCACACGTTGCGTCTACCGTATTTTTCGGTTAACCTTCGGAACTCCATCAGCCTGTAGTACGTGAGATCTTCTCTCATAATAATGTTAGTACCTTTTAGTTTAGATTTATGCCGAAATACCTCTGATTTGTGTTTATAAGAAGAGAACTTGACAATCACTGGGCGATCACTGTTAGTCTTTTTAAGACCCACTCTGTGGCACTTTTCAATATAACTATCAGCAAGATTAATATTTAATTTTCTCATTATTATCTCTTTTACAACTTCTTCAATATTTTCAGTGGGGACCTCCTTAACACCGAATATACGAACACTATTCTGTCGACTGTACTGTTCGAGCCTGTCGGTTTTTTCGTTGCATTCAACCTTGAGTTTTTCATTACTTGATTTTAAATCCTTTATTTCGTTCTCCAGCGACGAAATTTTTGTTTCATACACCTGCACAATTTTACTCATTTGGGTATTAATGACCTCACTAATTGAAGACGAGATACTAGCAATAAATGATTCCTTTTTGAAAGCTTGGATAATTAAGTCTTCGTATTCAGCTATTTGTGATCGAGATAACACCATATTTAATTGATTATCAACCAACTTTTACGAATAAATTAACAGTATGTTACTAATGTACTTAGGTATGTACACTCTCAGCACAACAAGCACAGAATTAAGTGATAAACCATGAAATTATATGAAACTTTCGCAGACCGTGAAACAGCACGTGTTACTCTCTCGCCATCTTGTACACACATGTGAAATCGAAGATAGAATCGAAAGATAGTAACCTTATTATTGGCGAGGAATTTCACCAAATTTAGTCTAAACTACTTTTGAAGCAAAAATAAAGCAAGCTATATATTTTGTTGTGGTCTAACAACAAGGAACACTAGGAATAATAGAAATGAAATATGTATTTCTAGGTATAGAATATATTGCTTTATTTTTTATGTGTAACAATTTATATTATTTCAGTATAAATTATTTCGTCTCGTTTCGTTTCATCATGTTAAGTTATCATTGTCATTGTTTCAATGTCTGAAGTACTTCCACAATGAAATAGCAATTAATTAAACACCAATTTAAAGAGTAAGGTATGTAACTAATTGATGTTTCACTGACCTAAAATTGCAACTTAAAAATGAAATGTTGCATTTGAAAGATCTAAGCAAAGCGTCTCTAATTGTCAAAGATGCCTTTCTAGAGTATGAACAAAAATTACATTATGCGTCGGGGGGATCAATGGTGCGTACACGTCTGCCCGATGCGTTATTCGTAATGAACAAGGCAATTGTGGGGATAAACTTATTCTTTTATGTCAGTTCGGTGGCGTGTAAAAAAATGTAATGCACTCTAGTAGTAAGGCTATGGGCGTACGGCCACAGTCACTCGACGTGGACACGCTGTATAAGCTGTATTTTGACAGCTAAAACATGTCAAACTGTCATAATTATGACAATTTGGTTGATGCTAGGGTTTCTTTGGTGACAGATTTTAAGTGAATTTATTCCGTTGTGCCAGATTCTTTGAATACTTTGTTTCTATCTCCAGTAACTGGTTGTTACCGGTGATGATGCTAATGCCTCACATCTTCTACAGAGATAATTGTTGTTTCTACCTTTAGAAAAGCTGATCAAGAAGAAATGCTGCTACAATGTTACATATTGACGATAGCAATGTTATCATATCGTCAACTAAGTCTATCCGAGGTCTGTGAAGTTGGGCGGACCCATCTCACCATATTCAAACAGAGCAGTCTCAGGTATTAGTGCTCAATTTGTGCTAATTTGTGCTGTATATCTTATAATTTGTGCTGATTTCGTTCTCGAGATATTTAAGAAATTAATGGGTACGTCCAACTTCACGCTGGACGGACCCTTATTACCAAATCGATCCAAGGTAGTCTCAAAAATTAGTGCTCAATTTGTGCTAATTTGTGCTGTATATTTCAGAATTTGTGCTCATTTCTGGATCGAGATATTCAAAAAATTAATGGGTACGTCCAACTTCACGCTGGACGGACCCTTATTACCAAATCGATCCAAAATAGTCTCAAAAATTAGTGCTCAATTTGTGCTAATTTGTGCTGTATATCTCAGAATTTGTGCTCATTTTGGTATCGAGATATTCAAAAAATCAATGGGTTCGTCCAACTTCACGCTGGACGGACCCTTATACCAAATCGATCCAAGGTAGTCTCAAAAATTAGTGCTCAATTTGTGCCCATTTGTGCTGTGTAGCTAAGAATTTGTGCTCATTTCGCTATCGAGATATTCAAAAAATTAATGGATGCGTCCAACTTCACGGTACCGCAACCATACAGTCGAAATGAAGGTAAGTGGTTTGAAAAACTAGTGTTCAACATGGACTAATTTGTGCGATATGTATATAGATATCAGAATTTGAGCTTATTTTATCAACAAGACAAGTTATAAGTTAATATTATTTTGTAGGTAGTTATTTTAATAGTATCAGATCTGTTTGGTATAGTCGATCATCTGACATTGACGGATTGTTCAGTTGACATTAATAATGAAAAGGTAAGCGGTCTCAAAAATTAGTGTTCAACTTATACTAATTTGGGCTGTATATTCAAAATTCGGGCTTATTTTATTATCAGAATCTCACGTTTCAATTTGGATGTACAAGCAATAGCAAATTATATATATTTTTTATACCATATATAAACAGTTTAAGCCAGGCAATAAAACACGATGTCGGGCTCGTGGCCTAGTGGCTTGCACACTTGCCTCGTAGTCCGGCAGTACCGGGTTCGAACCCCGGTGCCTCCTTTCTGAGTTTGGTTTTCTGTAGTTTTCCAAATTTCACGGCAAATGCGGAAAGGTTACATCTTAAGTCGGTCTACAGCCGCAGGCGTAATAATAACTCATGGCCAGCCGATGCCCCCTGTAATCGGCGCAAGCTGTTGGGGGATGCTAAGGCATGAATTATTATTATTATTATTATTATTATTATTATTATTATTATTATTATTATTATTATTATTATTATTATTGAATTTGTGCTCATTTTGGTATCGAGATATTCAAAAAATCAATGGGTTCGTCCAACTTCACGCTGGACGGACCCTTATACCAAATCGATCCAAGGTAGTCTCAAAAATTAGTGCTCAATTTGTGCCAATTTGTGCTGTATAGCTAAGAATTTGTGCTCATTTCGCTATCGAGATATTCAAAAAATTAATGGAGTTGACATTAATAATGAAAAGGTAAGTGGTCTCAAAAATTAGTGTTCAACTTATACTAATTTGTGCTGTATATTCAAAATTTGGGCTTATTTTATTATCAGAATCTCACGTTTCAATTTGTATGTACAAGCAATAGCAAATTATATATATTTTTTATACCATATATAAACAGTTTAAGCCATGCAATAAAACACGAATTTAAAAAATCAGACATTCACATAACTTTCATATCTACCTAGATAAAAACGCGGTAAATGTTAGAACTGATATCGATAATTTAAGTGTTATTTTAAATAATTTAATTCACGCCTGAATTTTATTAATTGTAAGCTCTTGATTAAGCTTCTTTGTCATGTTTTTCCCTAGTCCTTGACCAGAATTGTTAGAGCTTGACAAACAATACATTGATATACGAATAATTCAAATCAATTTTATTTTTATAGTTATATTAAACTTACATATCTTTTAATTCCTGATTTATTCCCACTTAGAGGTCAATAAATCAGGAATTAAAAGATAAGTACACAAAGGTCAAAAAATACATATATTAATTAAACTTACACTAATATATCCTCTAATATTATTTGAGAATGTAACTATAATTCGATATATCAATGATTTCTTTGTTTTTTAGATATTTTTGTTGATAGGCGTGGCCATTTATGTTATTAGTATTATGACGCATATTAAATGCCTATTGAAAAAATAATATTATATGTTCTGGAATAATTTGGTATTTAATTAATTTTCTGTTTCATTGACCTACAAGTAGAAATACTAAATAGGAATGGAAAGACAATTACATTTTTTTAATATCTGCTTAATCTTTCAGCAAAATCGAAATTCTAGAAGCATAATGGCTGGTAGAAGGTCAAGCGTGCAAAAAGACATATTGTTTTCTATTTTAGAAAAGCATCAAAACAATATTATCATAAATAAGAAAATTGTTAGTCCATCCCGTACAATTTGGAAAGATATCGTTAATAATAACGACTTAATTGGTAAACTTACTACCAAAGCGCTGTACACACAGCATTAAGATTTTTTAATAAAAAATGTGTTCAATCGGAAGCAAATTCTCTTTTACTTGAAAGAGAACAACAGCTTTCATCGTCCACAGATTCTTTATCGTCCAATGCATCTGCGGATTTAAAAAGAATGCGATACTTTAAGATCTCTTTAAGCAGAGATGAATGGTTGCGGCATCATCCACAAGAATTTTGTAAGCTTAGAAAAAAAAATAGAAACCAACTCCGCATAAATATAAAATTAGTTGGCGATTGGGCAACTACAATATCCACAACAATATTTTCAGTTACCAAAGTGCTTTGTGCTTGGAAGTACAAGGAGCACAACATTTGTAAAACAAGCAACCGTTTGAAAGTAGTTGCCAAATGTATCTTCTGTCACGCCATACTTAGTGGAATATGCCATTATGATGATACTGATGACTTTAATGGAGTTATTATTGATTGCCAAATAAAAGACTTAAATTTGGATGTGGAACATGTTAAGAAGAGGCAGCTTAAGGGAATGACTACGCAATTACATATAATGCAATTTTTCCCAAACGCCAATTAATTAAACATATTTTTATATAAAAATATGCCGTCCCGAAGTGGAGTGGAACCACCACTAGGTAGGGCTATCGCGGCTCTACCGCAAACCCTTGCGACCACCGGGCGGCTACGACTGCACAAGTAAACTTCAGAAATATATGCGAACGAGATGTTATAAGGACCTAGGATAGGCAACATTTTTGACACCGAAGTGTATTTACACTTTGGTGTCAAAAACTACGCAATTAATGGGTACGTCCAACTTCACTCCAAATCGATCCAAGGTAGTCTCAAAAATTAATGCTCAATTTGTGCTAATTTGTGCTGTATATCTCAAAATTTGTGCTCATTGTGGTATCGAGATAATCAAAAAATCAGTGGGTCCGTCCAACTTCACGCTGGATGGACCCTTATACCAAATCGATCAAAGGTGGTCTCAAAAATTAGTGCTCAATTTGTGCTAATTTGCTAAGAATTTGTGCTCATTTCGCTATCGAGATATTCAAAAAATTAATGGATGCGTCCAACTTCACGGTACCGCAACCATACAGTCGAAATGAAGGTAAGTGGTCTGAAAAAGTAGTGTTCAACATGTACTAATTTGTGCTGTATGTATATATATAATATATATATAATTTATAGTTATATTATTTAGTAGTTATTTTAATAGTATCAGATCTGTTTAGTATAGTCGATCATCTGACATTGACGGATTGTTCAGTTGACATTAATAATGAATCTTTCGTTATCTCCTATGTATAATCCACACATCACTTATAAATTGATACCCAGCTTTATAGGTAACGTTTGGTGTATTTTGAGAGTAAATACATCGCTCACAGGGCAAGGGGAGTTATCTAGAACAGGCAATCCAAATAAGCCCGAGTATTATGTATTGCCGATCTAACCAGGCAAACATTTCAGAATGAGGTCGTATTATATAAAAAAATACATCTATACTAAGGCCAATGGAAAATGGCGAAAAATTCTCTCTAACCCTTTAACGGTCTTTGGTCGATAAATAGGCCACCTCAAAAACTTATTGTTGCTAAAGCTACAACGGTCTGATTTCAAACCACATGTTTTATTCGGTCTTGTTCAAGACGACTTCTGGCTTAAATTTTAGCCACATCATCTAATATGCGAGATACGGAATAAGTGGTCAAATTTCTACCAGTGATCCTTAAGCATTAAGTCCGTAAATGTTCTGTTATTTGTATGTTCCAAAAAAGTTAGAAAAGAGTGTGTTCGTATTTAAAAGGAAATTTACAATAATTTGCGGGTATGTGCTCTAAACTCTAGGTAAACAAACGTAGTTATTAGATCTTTTGAAAACTTTAGTGCAAAGATAATATTTATGTGAATGCATTTATAATCTCCCATTTCTGGAGTAAATAGACAAACTAGTTATTGTATTTTTTTGTGTTTTTAATTTTAACTAATTTAATTTTACTAAACCCACTTCATGAATACATACATCTAGATCAGCTCTTTGTGAACTAAGAAGCAATGCTTGAATAGGATCAGGGTTAATACGATCACGTACTCTACTTTCGGATTTTATTTTTCGCAAGATCTCCATTTTCGGTCAATTCGGTGATTTCTAATTCATGTAGTTATGTTCGGCAGCTAACTGTTTACGTACTAGTCTTGCACTTAATCCTCTCTCGCACATTTCTCTGGCAATTAATAGCGTAGTTTTTGACACCGAAGTGTAAATACACTTCGGTGTCAAAAATGTTGCCTATCCTAGGTCCTTATAACATCTCGTTCGCATATATTTGTGAAGTTTACTTGTGCAGTCGTAGCCGCCCGGTGGTCGCAACGGTTTGCGTTAGAGCCGTGATAGCCCTACCTAGTGGTGGTTCCATTCCACTTCGGGACGGCATATTTTTATATAAAAATATGTTTAATTAATTGGCGTTTGGGAAAAATTGCATTATATGTAATTGCGTAGTTATTCCCTTAAGCTGCCTCTTCTTAACATGTTCCACATCCAAATTTAAGTCTTTTATTTGGCAATCAATAATAACTCCATTAGAGTCATCAGTATCATCATAATGGCATATTCCACTAAGTATGGCGTGACAGAAGATACATTTGGCAACTACTTTCAAACGGTTGCTTGTTTTACAAATGTTGTGCTCCTTGTACTTGGTAACTGAAAATATTGTTGTGGATGCTGTGTACAGCGCTTTGGTAGTAAGTTTACCAATTAAGTCGTTATTATTAACGATATATTTCCAAATTGTATGGGATGGACTAACAATTTTCTTATTTATGATAATATTGTTTTGATGCTTTTCTAAAATAGAAAACAATATGTCTTTTTGCACGCTTGACCTTCTACCAGCCATTATGCTTCTAGAATTTCGATTTTGCTGAAAGATTAAGCAGATATTAAAAAAATGTAATTGTCTTTCCATTCCTATTTAGTATTTCTACTTGTAGGTCAATGAAACAGAAAATTAATTAAATACCAAATTATTCCAGAACATATAATATTATTTTTTCAATATACATTTAATATGCGTCACAATACTAATAACATAAATGGCCATGCCTATCAACAAAAATATCTAAAAAACAAAGAAATCATTGATATATCGAATTATAGTTACATGCTCAAATAATATTAGAGGATATATTAGTGTAAGTTTAATATAACTATAAAAATAAAATTGATTTGAATTATTCGTATATCAATGTATTGTTTGTCAAGCTCTAACAATTCTGGTCAAGGACTAGGGAAAAACATGACAAAGAATAAGCTTAATCAAGAGCTTGCAATTAATAAAATTCAGGCGTGAATTAAATTATTTAAAATAACACTTAAATTATCGATATCAGTTCTAACATTTACCGCGTTTTTATCTAGGTAGATATGAAAGTTATGTGAATGTCTGATTTTTTAAATTCGTGTTTTATTGCATGGCTTAAACTGTTTATATATGGTATAAAAAATATATATAATTTGCTATTGCTTGTACATACAAATTGAAACGTGAGATTCTGATAATAAAATAAGCCCAAATTTTGAATATACAGCACAAATTAGTATAAGTTGAACACTAATTTTTGAGACCACTTACCTTTTCATTATTAATGTCAACTCCATTAATTTTTTGAATATCTCGATAGCGAAATGAGCACAAATTCTTAGCTATACAGCACAAATTGGCACAAATTGAGCACTAATTTTTGAGACTACCTTGGATCGATTTGGTATAAGGGTCCGTCCAGCGTGAAGTTGGACGAACCCATTGATTTTTTGAATATCTCGATACCAAAATGAGCACAAATTCTGAGATATACAGCACAAATTAGCACAAATTGAGCACTAATTTTTGAGACTATCTTGGATCGATTTGGTAATAAGGGTCCGTCCAGCGTGAAGTTGGACGTACCCATTAATTTTTAGAATATCTCGATCCAGAAATGAGCACAAATTCTGAAATATACAGCACAAATTAGCACAAATTGAGCACTAATTTTTGAGACTACCTTGGATCGATTTGGTAATAAGGGTCCGTCCAGCGTGAAGTTGGACGTACCCATTAATTTCTTAAATATCTCGAGAACGAAATCAGCACAAATTATAAGATATACAGCACAAATTAGCACAAATTGAGCACTAATACCTGAGACTGCTCTGTTTGAATATGGTGAGATGGGTACGCCTAACTTCATAGACCTGTCTATCCGTCTTCTTGAGAAGACCAACGTAATTTTTGATAAGGTTGTTAAGTGGATGGCAATAAATAGACTGATGGTGAGCACTTGAAATGATCAGAAAATGTGGCGCAGTTGTATGCCAGGTTAGCCAAGTTATGCTATGCTATGCTTTAATTAAAGGGATGTAGTCGTTCTACTTTGCTGACATCTATTCTATTATACATTGGGGTCGGTGTTCCGATGCAAATCGTGTTGTTCTATAGCAGAAGAGGACAATCAGAACTCTCTTTGGTTTAACATTAAGCGATTCTTTCTATACATGTAAACACAAACTGAGAAAATATCTATTGGAAGTTAATGCTTATTTTACTCAAGATTTTATAATTCTTATTAAGTGATAATCTTTGTATTACATTCCTCATATTTCTTTGGTTTGCATTGGAATTATTACACTTTTGCAATCAAATCTAATAAATAGATCGTCAATATCTTTATATTGGTACATATTTATAGTTCCATTTTTTGGAATTAATTTAATTTAAAAACGCTATTTCAAACATTTTAAAGGATGCGTGTTGAAGCTAATTTTAGCAATTTAGTGTTGAGTTCTACAATGTTGCAATGTTCTTAGAATTAGTGATTAAATTATCCACGTTTTTTTAGAGAGAGTTCTTTCACCCTCAACTTCAACTTTTTGCAATCCAAATAACGCTTTATTTAGCAAGCAATCTGGTTGTTTTGACTTTTGATTTAAGACTAGCAGTATTTTCTTGGATTTTATAGATATTTATTTTCCTTCTTCTTCAATTGAAGAACACTGTTGAGAAAAATGGTTCAACATGTATTCAATCATACTAGATTGTTTGAAATATAGTTTTTCAGATAGAGTTTTACTTATCAATCTCATTTTTAGATTGTCGGCAGTTTTAGGATTTGAAAGCAGTTGTGTATTATAAGATTTAAAACGATTGACTAGTACAGTAGTATAGCAATTCAGAGTGAATTTTGTTAGACAAATTTATAGCACTTCTATATGATGCGGGTATAATCGAGAAATATAGCTCATATAACGACAAAATTAGAATTGTATTTTAATGCTCGATAACTATCTTTTGTTGAGCTGAGCGTAGCTGTAGCGACTTTCTAAGCTGTATTATTTGTCAAGACTACTACTGCAGCTTTTGCTGTGTTAGTTGTGTGCGTAAACGTGTTTCCACTGGCTTCATTACAACATTACTGTAAACAATGTTGTGCTGTTAATAATGCCTCAAGCGAGACGTGCTACAAACGTCATCGCCCTTGACTGCACACACTGCCTTCTGTGTGGCCAAATATAATGTTAAATTTATAATAATAAAATAAATAAAATATTACATAAAAATGACGAAATTTCATGTTGCATTTAGGAATTAAATTTTAAAATTAATACATTATGTGACCGAGAGAATAATTAACTAATATCTAATATATTATAGCTACATGTAGGTAACTGATTATAAATAAAACCTTACCAATTGTGGGGAGTCGAGAACACTTTTATCAACCAATTACAAAATTCAGCTAATTCAAAAGGGCTTACAATTTATTTTTTAATCTATTACAATGATATTTACTTGGGTTTGGAGATATAGTATTCGGATCGAGGATTTATGAATGTTTAAATGATAGATAGTGTCTTGGACTTGATATATTTAGACGATAAAGGTAGAATGAAACAGACTGGTGTTATATACTGAATGGAAATGTGCACATAATAACAAAAAAGTATTTGAATCTCTGTAGAAAATAATTTTCCCTACTCGCGTTTTTACAACAGTTTCTAAAGTAGATATGCAAACGAAAATTGGAAAGAGATTGCGTTCATTTAGGCAAATAAAGTGAACATGTATTACTATTACATATACAGTATGCGCGCGTTCGACCCGCTGATAGATGCATGTGTGGGAGACTGTAACTGGGAAGCGCTATGTTATGCTCTGTCTGACACTCTCGGTGTATTAACAATTTCTTCGCATCACCTTGATAGCTGAGTCTAATGTGCATGTACGCAGGCGCAAGTCTGTTGCTATCTCAAATGCATTCTGTCGTGTTTGAGCACTTCGATCTGTTGATAGGATCTTCAATGTGTTAGAGCAGGCATAGGATTTTAATATGTTAGATAAAGAGATACAATGAATGCATTCGTCCAAGCAACCAGTACCGATATACGTTTCCTGTGTTAACTAAGGGACGTCTCTCCGCTGTTTTTTTTCATCTTACACTAAACGTATCAGCAGCTCGTGCGCGCGCGCCCGGTATAGAGTTCCATACTCATACTACTTATCTTACCTATTTCGTATCTTGTGGTTCTAATTTTTTATATCAGTTTTGTCCAAGTCTTTCTCTATTTCGTTGATCCGTTGCTTACCTACCTTGGGGTTTCTACGGCTTATGTTCGCCTGGAACCCCCAGTTGCTTGCCTTTGATAATTTTGTTTAACATTTTAATTGCGTAGCAAATAACTACACTTCTTATGTAACTCCTTTATTAATTAGGAATTCTGATGCTTATTCTCTTAGTATTTTCGTATCGATTTTACTTAAATTCGTTGTATTTATTGTGAGTTTTCTCAGCTTTACTGGCATGTTTAGTTCTTCTTATATTACCATTATTGTTTTTATGGATTTGAAGGCTTATTCAAAGGAAATAAACATAATTTCTTATTCAAGTATTGTATTCTTATTGCAGTATTACTATTGTAAGTACTTTTTCTATTATGTCTTTCAGATTATGAATAGAATCTGATTTATCTTGAACAAACCCATATTGATATGGTATTTTGTCTGGAATCCCTAGTATTTGACGTAGGAGTTTGTATTGGGGGGTTTTTTATTTCTACGCGAATGAAATCTAATTCTTTTAAAGAACTTCTGGAAATGGTTTTGATACACTTTGATGAACAATATATCATGGAACAATATATATGGATATATCAGCAAAACAATGCAGGTATCTACAATGCCAGACAAACCACGAAGGGGTTCGATCAGAAGGAAATCAATTTATTACATTGGCCTGTTCTCTCTCCTCATCTAAAACCCTTAGAATCTATGGGAAAAGTTGGCAAGAGATGAGTAGGTCAATAATAAACAATACGATTGCGCTAAGGAACTCAAATCAACATGGATAAAATTGATAGACAGTATGAAGACCCGAATGTTTAAAGGTATTTTGAATAGAGGATGTAACACTCACTACTAAGTTTAGAAAGAATTACCTATAGAAATTTCACTGTTTTTAGTTATCATTATTGTAAATACATATGTATTCTCTATAGGTATAAAATGTAATAAATTGTTTTAATATTATTTTCTCTTGAATTTGTGTTTCTTTGTAGTTCAATGGATAATTTGCCGTGGATATTAAGAAAACTAAACATCTTGTTCGAAAGTTCATACAGCAGTATAGAAATTTCACTGAGTGTATTTACTTACATTTGATTCTTTTTAATATTAGGTTCATACTTCATACCATTCTTCTGATTTTTACTCTACTATACAGTATTCGATTTTCACCACACTTGCCGCATCCATATATTGTATGTATTGTAACAAATCTTGAAATATTCGCAAATACCTACGATATTAAAGCTGTATTGCGTATAAAACGTACATTTTTCAATACTACTGTGGCTCTTTTCCCAGTTAAAACTTTCAAGTATCTTCTAGCAGTAAGATAGAGCCCGTAGTCGTATAACGGCATAACTTGGGAAGATTACGTGCAGTTTGCTTTGGGAAAAATTTATGGAAGAGTCGACGTGCCGGGACCGTGGATCGCGGAACACAATTCCCCACACACAACTTTCCGTCGAGGCTGGCGTGTCATATAAGTGGAGTACTACTTTTCGCCGGCCGTCCCCGAAAAGCACATAAATACATGTATTATAAAAGTCTGTAAAGTTGCCGATATCAGGCGAGTACGACGCGAGGCAATGGTAATGGCGGCGGCGAAGATTGGAAACTTTTCCTCCGGATTCATCACGTCTTTTGTGAATCAATCATAAGTTCTGCAGTTACTATAAGTTCGAGAAAAAGCCGTCTTAACATGTGTCTAGTTTTAACTGACTCCCTGAAATACTTCTTTTGTTGTGAAATATGTCGACGGTACATTTATCTTGTTGTCGAGTAAAGTTTCCTAAAGGAGGAGCTTTCTTATTTTGAAGCTTTTCTTTTGTACTTTTCTGTATATTTATTTTGTATCGTAGGGCGAAATTGGTTTATTCAGGATATTCAGCAGACATTAAAATCAAAGCTAATAGAGTAACGATATTCAGCAGACATTCAAATCAAAGCTAATAGAGTAAAAAAGTTTTGTAAAGGTATTTCTAACTTGTTCGTATTATAGACTTTCAAAGAAATAACAAGATGCCTTTGCAGTACATACACGCTACTGAGGTGAAGTGATACGACACGTGGTTGCAGATCGAATGAATGTCTTTATTTTACTCACGCCAAAAAATACGTGCATATAAAAACACTTGTTTACACGTTTAACAAATAACACCTATACACATATGAATATATATACTCGACACATTAGCAACATACCTATATACATACATATGTATTTAAACTTTAATATTAATTATTACAAATATACAACATTACCTTCCCTTTTCATTTAGTTCCTCGGTCTGAGGTTATATCTACTGGTAGGAATAGGTATTTCTTCTTGAATTACATTTGAAATATCTTCGACATTGTTTGACATATCACTACTATTATTTTCTATAACTAAGGTTTCAGATGGTAAGGGTATAGAACAAGCTAGTGATGTAGGAGGTGATGAAAGCTTGCCGCTATTTGAATTTGTAGCAATGATATGATGTGAAAGACGTCGCCAGCTTTTATTTCCCCCTACACTTACATCGTGGGTTACATTACCCGACTTTCTTAATACAGTGGCTGGGGTCCATCTAGTTGCAGAATCAGAAAAATCTCTAACTAATACATTGTCTCCAGGTTCAAACTTTCGTAAAGTTTTTTCCAGTTCTACCCTACTTTCTATTTTCCTGGATACAATATTGTTAGTACTAGGCCATAACAAATCCAAACGCGTTCTTAGTTCTCTGCCTAACATTAATTTTGCCGGACTTTCTTCGGTCGTACAATGTGTAGGCTATTCGGTAATCCATTAAATATCTCGTAAGTGCAGCATCAAGGTTTTTTCCCTCCTGCTGTGCTTTTTTAAGAGCGAATTTAACATTTTTTACAGCATTTTCCGCGATACCATTACTTGCGGGGTGGTAAGCTGCCGCAAGTATATACTTAATACCGTTAGCTTCCAAAAAGTTTTCGAATTCCGTTGATGTGAAAGGCGGACCATTGTCTGAAACTATTGTTTCTGGCAAGCCAAAACGCGAACAAATTGAACGAAGGATATGAATTGTTTTTTCAGCCGTCGTAGTTGACATTTTAAATACTTCTAACGATATGAATCGATAATCACTATGTATTTATGATTATAGATAGGACCAAAAAATCTATGTGTATACGCGACCATGCGCGACTTGGTATAGGCCAGGGACTATTTGATTTTACAGGATTATTTCCTACTGAATTACATACACTGCAATTTTTCGACATGTTTTCAATATCGCGATCCAAAGATGGCCACCAGCAATAAGATCTGGCAATAGATTTTGTTTTTGTAACCCCTAAATGTGAAGAATGTAGTTTACTTATAATATAATGCCTAAATTTGGATGGTATTATTACACGATATTCCCATAATATACAATCGTGTTGCACATGCAATTGTTCTTTCCTGATATAGTAATTTTTAAACGTTTCTTTAGTATTTTTATCGCCTGGCCATCCATTTATGCAAAAATTATGAACTTGACTTAATTGTTTATCCCTGCGCGTTTCTTGAGCAATTCTTCGACAGGAGAAATTTCATTTATGTAATAAAAGTGACCCAAATCAGTAGTTAACTTATTCATATAATTTATTGGCAGTCGTGAGAGAGCATCTGCATTTCTATTGTTTTTGAACAAACATATTTAATATTATATTGATATCCTGACAAAATTAATGCCCAGCTTTGGAGTCTACTCGCTGCCATTGCCGGTAAGCCACGTGTACTACCAAAAATTGAAATTAAAGGTTTGTGATCGGTTAGCAAAGTGAATTCCTGCCCAAATAAATATTGATTGAGCTTATGCACTCCGAAGATAATAGCGAGCGTCTCATTATCAATTTGTGACTATTTTTTTTCATTCCCGTTTTAGGTGCGCGACGCGTAAGCAATAGGTCGAGATTCCCCATTTGGGTACTGAAATGAAATTACTGCCCCTAATTCGTAACTACTAGCATCACACGCCAATGTAATCGGTAATGACGGATCGAAATGTGCTAAAAAATCAGACGATACCAATTTACTTTTAACATCGTCAAAAGCTTTTTGTGCTTGTGTATTCCACGACCATTTTATATTATTTTGCAATAGTTGATATAATGGACTAAGCAATGTACTTAAATTCGGTAAAAATTTTCCGTAGTAATTAATCAAACCTAAAAAAGCTTGTAATTTTTTTACATTTGATGGAACCTTTGCGTTCAAAATAGCTTTTACTTTCTCGGTTTACGTATGCAAACCGTTTGCATCAATAATGAACCCTAAGTAAGCAATTTGATTTACGAAAAATTTGCATTTGTTTATTTCTACTCTCAACCCAACTGATTTCAATTTGCTAAATACAGTCTGTACCCTTTCTAAATGTCGGGCTAGTGGTCTAGTGGCTTGTACACTCTCTCATAGTCCGACAGTACCGGGTTCGAACACCGGTGCTTCCTTTCTGAGTTTGGTTTTCTGTAGTTTTCCAAATTCCACGGCAAATGCGGAAAGGTAACATCTTAAGTCAGTCGACAGCCGCAGGCGTAATAATAACTCATGGCCAGCCGATGTCCCCTGTAATTGGCGCAAGCTGTTGGGGGATGCTAAGGCATGAATTATTATTATTATCACTTATACGCGAGCAAAATTCATTTTAAATACCTCGTCACCAGTTGAGGTGAAGTGATACGACACGTGGTTGCAGTTCGAATGAATGTCTTTATTTTACTCACGCCAGAAAATACATGCATATAAAAACACTTGTTTACACGTTTAACAAATAACACCTATACACATATGAATATATACACTCTACACATTAGCAACATACCTGTATACATACATATGTATTTAAACTTTAATATTAATTATTACAAATATACAACAGCTATTAGTACTAAGCAGCCAACTTTACTACTTAACTCATATTAGGTAAATTGTGAAGATAGGGTATAAGTTACTCTTTAAATATTTAAGGCATAATATCCGTTTGGAATGTTCGTGATATAATATTTTCATTGTGCTGTTTTAATTTTAGTATAATATGGCCCGAAGTGGACAATCCTTATTTCTAAAAATTAATATTATATTTAAAAGCGATATTAAACGTATCGAAGCCGTAACAAAAGCCGCGTATAAAAGCTTACCAGGCGTCTTGTTTTAAGAGCCTCCCCAATAAAAAATCAGATGGACGTGTGTGATTGGTGGTCCCGATAAACATTTTATCTATCACGACTTTCTTTGTCAGGAGTGTTTTCTGTAAATTGTACTGAAACCTGTGTTAGCTATCACAGAAAACACAAATTTAAAGTCGGGTTTCTATATTAGTTTATTAAATAAGTTAGTAGAGCTTTTGAGAAGTAAAGTGCTCGCGTGTATTCAGAATACCACAAAAATATCGAGTACGCGCGAATTTATGATTAAACCGAGCATATTTAGACAGCACCTAGCAGCACCGAGCGAAATCGACTCGAATGTCTCTAGATAGTCAAGACCACCACCAAGGTTGATCGGGCGTCATGTAAAATATAGTATTGTAGTTGCGTACGATTTTTATGGCGTTGGTAACGATCATTATTTGGTATTGCATTGTAGCGTCATTATGTGGGCGGGATCATAAAAACCACCAAAAAATTGTCAAACTTACTTGGAAATTGGTATCTTTGAAACAATTAAGGAAATTCATATTTCGACGTTAAAAGTTAAAAATATATATTGTAATGGTCAAATTTACGTGAAGTTTGGTACAATACTCTTTGACACAATTAATCATGCATCTCTGGGAGAGTGGCAAAGTTTGTATGGGGTCTAATACATAGATTTACTTGCAATTAGACTTTATATATGCAAGATGTAAAATATCCATGTTGTAAGGTATAGAATAAATCAGTGTATAATGAAAAACTAACGCCAATATCATATATTGTTTCAATCCCCTTTCACCTTTATTTTAAATTCAATAATTTTCAACATTTAACGTCCCAACTTGAGTTAACATGCACGTATGATTTATCTCTTTTGTAGCAATCGATTGTAGATTCTAGCTGAAGATGGCCTTTGGCCGAAACATGTACTAGATTATTATTAAATTTCTGTAAGGAATAAGAGGAAGTTTTTCATTATACACTGATTTATTTATTCAATTTGTTGTGTACCTGTTTTCACATGATTTAGGCGTTCCTCAGATTTAAATCCACTTGACTTCTTTCAGTGGGGTGATAAAAGAGTGAGTTTATTTCCCCGCAATAGAGAATATTGTACAATTACAGTAACGTATAATCTGAAACAAATCCCATCCGTTAATACAATTTTCTTCCAGCTGTGTGTGACTCACTTCTACGTCGTGTGTTTGACTTCATGATAGGAATGTCGAGCAGATACTGCAGTGCTATCCGTCATGAAAATTTTGGACTTATTAACATAAATGTCAATAAGTAAGATAAGTAGATATATATATGGGTGAATGAACTTCAGATTCAGAGAAAACGGAAGCACGTGTTACTACTCATAAAAGGAAACGAGATGACCTGACATTCAACATATTATATTACCAAAGAAAAGTATTGAATACTTGGGGGTCTTCTTTGAAACAAAAGGCAATGTCAGGAAATATCTAGAGCAACTCACTGGCAATGCGGTAAACATAATGGTGAGACTAGTACAACTGCTGCCAAATATCAGAAGTCTAAATAGCTCCAAGAGAGCTGTTCTTGCTAATATGGTTCTCTCGATTATTCTCTACTATAAATGAAACCGGCTACTAGTAGAAAGATCTCAGCGTAAGGTACTAATCAGGCTGTGATACTCCAAGTAATTGCGGGGATCTCTCCTAAAGATCTTTTAGCACAAGAAAGGTAGTCTATGTATGATCAAGGGAAAAATGGAAATATAAGGGACGCAAAAAGCCGTGCCCTAAAAATATGGCAGGAAAGGAGGAGCAACAACACATTAAAAGGCCAATGGATGAAAGAGCTAATACCGAATATAGTGAAATTGGTTAAACGTTATCATAAGAGGGTAGATCTTATACAAGTCTTGACAAGCCACGGTGTTTTTGGAACATATCCAAACAGAATAGGCAAAGCTAGGGGGGACAAATGCGCAATATTGTAATATTATGGAGCCACCAACACTGTAGTGTGTACACACAATATTTCTATGTAACCGATGGAAGGACACAAGTGGAGAAGTATGGAGCAGGCTGGGTAAAATAACCGCAAGAAACTTGGTAGATACCATGCTAGAGTCCGGGAAAACTGGCAGGATTTGCACAAACTGATGCCAAAATAAGGAGAACCAAGGTAACAGAGGAAAAAGAGATACAAAACAAGAAGGCATTAGGAAATTAAAGTGATATGAAGATAGGATACTCGGAACATTCATGAGGTTGATATCTGACAAGAACCATCTTGTCAGATATCAACGGATGCTCCAGGAGAGATGGACAGGTGGTTTTAGTGGGTAGATCAGTTACTGCACATACCAGTTGGGGGTCCCACACTATATTGTTGCGATAGAACTAAGCACATGATGTATATAAAGGATTTTACACCTACCAAAAGTAAAACACATATGGTTTAAAAAAATTAGCAACTTGACAGAATACCTGTACAAAGCAATCAGTTGTACATGGTTGCATATAGTAATGACATTTATTACTAAGAAAGTGATGTTTCAGTGTATTATACATTTTACCATAATCAAAACCTTTGAACGCTTAACTTGAATCGCTTTCTTATTTATTCTATAGTATAAGTACTCAATTATTATACACAGATCGCAATAAAGGTAACTGAATAATGAAGCAGTTATTGTTGTATATACTTCATTATCTTATTTTAAACTACCTGAGGATCGTATCCAAGCAGTATACTAAAGAAATTATAACTTAGTTCCTATTTCTGTATGCAGTACGCATTTCAATCCGAATAGATTCAGAAACAGTATTTTTTGATTATGCATTGCGAGAAGGAGATAAGATAAATAGTTTAGATATGAGCATCATTTCTATTAATTTTATTTTTTTATAATATATGTACATACATATATGCATTTTTTTGCGCTTAGAAGACCTAAATCGTGCCTAGTGTACTGTGTATATAGGTATTATCAAAATTATATAAACTTTAGAGGATTGATTAAAAGGGCTCTATGACTATTTGTTTTAGTTTGTGTTTGCTGACTTTTAATTTCCACACTTCTAACTAATAAAAGTTGTAAAACTGTCGATTTTGTCGCAAATACACCAGCATTTTCGTAGTTTGAAAAATTCATAAATTCGACACAGTTTATAAGTCAACACACAAAATTTTGGATTATCAAAATTGTATTTCTTCTCTCTAGCAATATAAATTTAAATGAAGTTTTATTATCTGTAATTATTTTAACAATTAGTATACATATGTATATTAAAGAATCAGCACATTTAATTTTTTTATTCTAATATATCTGCGACGAAAACAACCGTTTTTTAACTTCTAGATATGTCGTATAATTAACTCTGGCAACCTTTGAACTGTACCTACGTACTACCAAGAACCTCTCTACTAATAGCTACGTTAATAAAAAAACAACTTAATACAAAATCATTAACTAGGATGTATATAGTTAGTGAAAATGATTTTTTTTTGTCTGCGAATGTATACGATTGTATGTATATAAAAATTTGTTGAACAAAAATTTCTATGCTTATGAAATATTAGTTACAGACATAATGTATTTTATCATTGGATACATCTTTTCTAAATATAGATGGAAAATTATACATTAGTTGAAGGTACTATAGGGAATAATTCGTGCCTGGATTAATTTTCATGTAGGTGCTTTTGACGGGTGGGTATTTTGGGATTAGTTATCAATATTGTTTAGCTTTGCTTATAAACATCTAATAACAATATAATATTTCACATAAATATTCCAAATAAAACCTGTATTAAAATCTTAAATTACGGTGTCAATTTTTATCTACTCTTAGTGTTACAAGTTGTGATTTTTTTGTATTTGTTTATAAAGTATATTAAACTACTACTATGACAATTTAATGCCAAAATCGTCATTCTATGAGTGGGACAAGAAGTTTGAGGAGGGTCTAGGGTAGTGCAATAACGCTTCGCGCTCTGGTCGACCAGCTGAAGTGTTGAAGGATGATCGTCGATGCTCGATTAGACCTAACGGAACGGAAGTTATTGGTATAAATCGTGAGACAGTTCAAGTGATTTTACGTGACGATTTAGGCATGAGGAAAGTGTGCGCCCGATTGGCTCCCAGATTGCTGACTTCCAACCAAAAGGAAACTCGAGAACGCATTTGTCAGAACTGGTTCGACAACTGGGGAATATTCGATCGTGTGATTACTGGTGATAAGAGTTGGATATTCTAATACGATCCAGAAACCAAACTTCAGAGTTGTGAATGGAAGAAATCTGGGGAGCCAATAACCAAAAAGGCGTGTATGTCCAAATCGAAGGCGAAGGCCATGATTATCACATTTTTAGACTCCAAAGGCATCACTTTTTAAACACCTGGTGCCCAACGGGCAAACTGTAACTGCTGCCTGCTATGTTGAGGTCCTGAAATCATTGCAGTGCCAGATTGCACGAAAAAAACCTGAATTGTGCCCCAACAAGAATTGGTTGCTGCATCACGACAATGCGCCAGCGCATTCAGCCATCTTTACTCTCTTGTGCTGGAACACCCACCGTACAGCCCAGATTTACCCCCATATGGGTTCCAAGACAACAGATATGGAAAACACTGGAGAAATATGAAGTGGAGCAGAACCTAGTCGAGGCTATAGAGTCACTATACAAGACCAGTGCAAATGTAGTCAGGGTCCTGAATGAAGAGACAGAGAAATTCATTACTACACAAGGAGTAAGGCAAGGGGGTGTGCTTAGTCCACTACTATTTATTTTGTACCTCAATGAGATAATAATTGGATGTAGTGCTACATCAAAAAAGACAAGTGCTGGATATAATAGGATGGATAATGTATGTATCAGCGAATGCGTCTTTGCTGACGATATACTGTTGATTGCAAACAGTGAAGAATCGCTACAATACAACACCGACATATGGATTAAGGCGCTAGAAGAAAAGGGAATGAGTATAAATACAAACAAGACCAAAGCTGTTGTAGTATCGAATACTAAGAAAAATATTAACATCAACGTTAAAGGAAGATCTGTGGAACAAGTTGATAATATCAAATATCTAGGAGCATTGATCGATGGAAAAGGAAGCTATGAATCTGAGATCAACAGCAGAATATCCTCCTCAAACAAACTCTACCATAGTATGAAAAATGGTTTCATTGGGAAAAAAGAAATAAGTCAAACAACAAAAATCTCAGTATATAAAAGAATTTATCTCCCTACTCTGCTATATGGATGTGAATCGTGGGTAACAACAGAAAAAATGCAAAAAAAAAATACAAACAGCAGAAATGAAGTACTTAAGAAGAATATCAAATGTAACATTACTAGACAAAATCAGAAATGAAACAATAAGAAACAACCTACAACTAGTAAGTGCAAGAAAACATATAGAGAAGATGCAGCTAAGATGGTGGGGTCACCTAAATAGATTAGGTAAAGATAGACAAGCTAGAAGAGTGTGGGAAGCAAAGAAACCTGGTAAAAGAAGAAGAGGAAGACCGAGAAAAGAATGGGATGGAGAAATAGGAGAAATACTGAAAAAAAGAGGCATAACATGGAGACAAGCAGAAGCACTATCCAAAAACAGGAAAAACTGGAGAAATTTTATCAAGGAAAACTGAAAAGGGAAGACGTACCTCAACACCTAACGGTAGATGAGGACCTGATTATATATATATATGATTTTTTCCTCTTCCCTAAAACGAAGGAGGTGCCCAAGGAGACTCCTTTTGCTGCTGAAATGGTCATCAAACAGGCACGTACAGAGTTCATGAACGTTTTTGATGAACAAGCTTTCCAAAATTGTTTCCAGTCGTCAAAATCATGAATGGAAAATTGTGTACGGGCCGGAGAGGAGTATATTGAAGCTCTTAAAACCAATTTTCCGGATACTTAATTGTCAGACGTCGTATACGTGTATTATGGTAGATATTGGAACCCTTTTTATTTACTTACTATATATTTTGTGTCTTTCACAACGTAACGTACAATTTTTTAAAATAAATATTGAATACTGTTGTATAGGTATACTCTTCTTACTTTGATTCATTTAAAAACCTATTTTAGAAACTAATTTCCAGAAATTGTGTCTATCTATGTTGTATTCTTATTTATTACAATTCAAGGTTGTATGTGATATGATTTGGCCTATAAATGTTTAATAGACCAATTGTTTTAGCTACTTAGCATCTAGAAAATATAGTTTTTGAGACTACAGTATGGACCTAGGTTCAGTAAGTAAGTAAATTAAAAATACGAATAATTGGTATTTTCCATTTTGATGGGCATAACGAAACCAGGGTTGAAAGGTTCTGGTAACAGTTACTAATAAGAACGTTTGTTGTCATTTTCCAACTATTAAGAAAATGCCACTGTTAGGTATGGGGAATGCTAACATAACTCGATGCAGAATTTAATTCTGTATCATAATGTTAAAAACAAAGTAGGGAATTGTATTTGAGAAAATCGAGTTTTAATAACCTGAATTTGTACTAAAAACAATTAAATTTTTGACAATTTGTATATAATATACTAATTGTGAGAACTGCAACAGAAACGTCAGCACCTCTTCCATTCATACCATAAATTTGAGAATGTTCACGCTAAAAATGACAACTACGCTTAGATTTCGAAAATGCAAAGTATCATTTTATGTAAAATAAAAAAGCAGCTGTCAGTTGCCGGTATGTCCGGAAGTGCCGCCATTCTCAAAATATTTTAGTGAATAGATTTAATTATCTTAGATGCATATGCAGCTTTGTAGAGATTTATTATCATTTGGACGCCCGATCTTTCTAATAGCCGGTCTCGATCAATCACCCTGTATATTAACTGATTTCATATTGATATCAGTTTGTCTTTTAGGTAGAAACAATTTAATACACTACTGCTGCATAAGGGTGTATATGCGGTCATACAGAGAAAACATTACAAGTTTAATGGTCAATGATGTTTCCCACTAATTGCATACATTGAAAACTGCGCCAATTTAGAAAGATTTAAAATACAATTCAAAAGCGAAATAATGTGATAAAATTCCGTAGAATTTCTATCGAATGTTAAATTTTCCCAGCGGAACCTATGTAAAATGCCATTTTAATATTATGCAACCATCTATATGCAGACTGTCTGATGCAGGATTGCAGAATTTGGTTTAATGTTGGCGAGATGGCATACAATTTATGCACATAACCGAGCATATAACCGAATGCACTGACAAACAGTACTGCAGCAGAATATAAAAGAGCTTAATTTATAGTTCATCAAGTACCCGTAACGATTCCTTCGAACCTTCATAAGTTGGTATGCAATTAAGTTTTTGGAGATAATTCGTATGCATTCTGCATAGTTAAACGATGCAGTTGTAACTAATTTTGACGAAATATGGAGTACTAACTGAATTCCTCGCCTCACGTTCGTGATTGCAGTAATACGCAGAGAAAGATAAAAATCAACATTTTTATTACTTAAAATAATATAAGTTTGAAAGAAAGTAACGGCTGTATAATTTGTGTTTCAGTCATTATTGCTTTCAATACATGCTTTAAATGATTTACATGTATTGTGCATTTTTAATATGTACATATATCATCTTAATATCGCTGTTTTATTTAATTGTGTTTATGTAGCATTTACCCCATTACCAGGATATTTTTAACTTCTAATTACGAACAATAGTATTTGTTTGGGTCAAACAGCACCTTGATCAATTGTTGAAATGATAATGAACACTGCAATGTACCCCGTGACTCGCCACCCACGGTTTGTAAGGCCGTATAGGTAAAATTGATTCTTGATCGGCGACAGTTAGTAAAAGAGAAAACTAAATCTTAACTTAATTCACTCGTATATTTACATACAAAAAAAACAAAACATAAAACGGCAACATGAATTACAATGTATGATTGAGAACTGAAATGGTCAATTGTTGTATCAGAACTGCCCTCGCAGTGAATTTGGTTCGGTTTATATACGTAAAAGTCATATTAAGAACACAAAGAAAAGTATGACGACATAACAAATAAGGAATTCTGAAGGAGTACAATAATAAGTTTTATTTCCTAATTGTAGGTAAATATGTTAAATGTGTATTCATAGAAGAAAAGTTATTAAGACATTGAAGCAGAATGCAAATGTAAATAGTAAGATAAAGCATTTAGAGATAATCAACTACTTACTAAATTGAATACCCGAAGTGAACACTTAAAATTACATTAGCCAAACTAAGAATATGAAATGAAATAAAGAGACTGAATACAATTGAGAACGGATTAATCTAAACATATAAACTACATATACGTACATAACATTGTACGGAAAATATTAATAAAATTGAAGGCACATGAGCCTGAACATACTGCCCGCCTTGAAAGGCTTGACTTTCAAAGAAAAGAAATAAATAAGAACAGAATAATACAAATATATACATATACAGATCACTGACACACTCATAGAGGTAACACACACAGCTTGGTTGCAGGTCTCTTCATACACACTCCTCTCACTTTCACTGTAGCTGTCCTAACAACGCCATCTGGTCCTGGATGTACTTCTTGAACCCGACCCGGTAACCACCTCAATGGAGGAAGGTTGTCCTCCTTAACGATAACCAATTGTCCAGGGTGTATGGCTTCCTTTCCTTGTGTGTTCCATTTGGACCGCTGTTGGAGATGGTTCAAATACTCTTTGTGCCATCGTTTCCAGAAATGTTGCTTGACTTGTTCGATATGTTGCCAATATGACAATCGATTCTCTGGCAAGTGCGTTAGCTGTTCTTCCGGAAGTGCGGTAAGATTATCTCCAATTAGGAAATGGGCAGGTGTTAGAAAGGAATCGTCATTTGGATCTTCGGATAATGGGATTAAGGGTCGTGAATTAAGTATTCCTTCTATTTGAATTAGGAGTGTGTGCAATTGCTCATAAGTTAATTTTAAATTGCCGGCCACCTTATATAAGTGCTGCTTAGTTGATTTAACACCAGCTTCCCATAGTCCCCCAAAATTGGGGCTTCTGGGTGGTATGAAATGCCAAACAATTTTATCTTGTGAGAGAGTTCTTGAAACAACTTCTCTAAATTGTTCTGATGCGAACTCTTGATATATCCGTTTAAGTTCGTTGTTTACGCCTACAAAATTGGTAGCATTATCTGAATATAGGTTTGCTGGTTTACCACGACGTGATGTAAATCTTTTGAACGCATGCAGGAACGCTTCTGAGGTTAAATCGCTCACGATTTCTATATGTATTGCCTTTGTGGCTAGACATATAAAGATAGCAACGTAAACCTTATATGCCTTTGAGTTGCGACGTTGATGTTCTCGTATGTGAAATGGTCCACAGAAATCGATTCCGGTGTTGATAAATGGACGCGATTGTTCGATTCGACTGGCTGGTAATTCTCCCATTATATACTCGACGTTTCGTGGGTTTGCCTTAAAGCATGTAATACATTTTCGCAGAATACGTCTTGCTGTATTTCTGAGACTTAAAGGCCAGTACATGCATCGTATTGCCGCCATCGTGCCTTGTAAACCTGCGTGTAGTTGCCCTTTATGATAATATTCTATGACCAAAGTGGTGAACCTGTGATTACTGGGTAATACAATAGGATGTTTATGTGAATATGGCAAATTAGATTGTTTTAGCCGTCCTCCCACTCTGATAAGTCCATCAACGTCCATGAATGGGAACAACGTAAGTAATTTGCTTTTTGAATTTACTAATCCCCTCTGTCGTAATGCGCTAAGATCCAACTGAAATTGTTCTGCTTGTACCAGTTTTACCAATTGTATAGTAGTGCATTGCAATTCCGAATGTGATAGATATCCTAAGTTCAGATTTGAAGTGTTGCCTTTTACGCGAGCCCTACAGTTTTTAACAAATCGGTTGCAATAGCTGACTACTCTGATGAGAGTGGTTAGTGATGAAAATTTGGAAAATATTTCCGGAAACTGTTTGTTGTCTGATGTCAGGCACAAGGAAATGACCTTTTCTTCGGGAAGTGGATCTTCATCGGAAACATCAGTATTTGTAGAAATTTTTTGACTTCGTGTGTCTGACAACCAATCGGGTCCATGCCACCACAAGTTGCAATTAATGAGTTCTGGACACGGCGTTCCACGAGATATTATATCGGCAGGGTTCTCTTCTGAGCGAACATGAGACCATTGGTCGATAGTTGTAAGGTCATGTATTTCACTTATACGGTTGGCGACAAATGTTTTCCATTGCCTTGTGGTGGATCTTATCCATGCTAATACTATGGTTGAATCAGACCAGTAGTATGTGTTTGAAAATTTTAGTTTTACAGAATTCAGGACCTTCTGCATTAGTTGACATAATAGAAGTGCTCCTGACAATTCTAATCTCGGTATCGTAAGTGATTTCAGGGGTGCTACCTTTGACTTTGCGCACAAAAGATTACAAGAAATTGTACCTTGGTTAACGGCCCGAATATACACGCATGCACCGTACGCGTTTTGACTTGCATCACTAAATCCATGTAATTCTATTTCTGAGTATTGGTCTATCGAAATGATCTTTCGTGGAATTTGTAATCCTGTCACTGTTGACAATTGCTTCTTGTATTCTATGAACTGGTTGTAAAATTGATGTGGTATTGATTCGTCCCAATCAATTTTGAGTTGCCACAGCTTCTGCATCAAAATTTTACCAATGATAATTATTGGTCCCAATAGCCCTAATGGATCAAATAACTGGCAAACAAATGAAAGAATGGAGCGTTTTGTAACATTCCCTAATGTGTCCACGCAAGGTGGTCTATAAAATAGTGTATCGGCTGCCGTATTCCACGATAAACCTAGTGCCTTAATATTGTCAGAATCGATTGGTTTCGACGACTCGGCTGACATAGATATATTCATATTCGTAAAAAGTTCTCGATGACTGGAATGCCATTTCCTTAATTCGAAACCACCTCTCTGTAATAATAATGATGCCTCATTGATTATGGTGTTCGCTTCTTCGACAGTATCAGCACCGCTTAGCAGATCGTCCACGTAAAAATCTTGAATTAAAATCTTCGCACCGACTGGAAATTCCGCCCCCTCGTCATAAGCTAGTTGTTGTAGTGTTCGAATCGCGAGAAAAGGAGCTGCTGAGGTGCCATATGTTACGGTAGCGAGGTCAAATATTTTGATCTTTTCCTTTGGGTCGTTTCTCCAGAGAATGCGCTGATATTTTCTGTCCGATTCATCGACTAGTATTTGTCGATACATCTTTGCAATATCCGCTGTAAGTGCAATCCGATTGGTTCGAAAACGGCAAACTATGGAAAACAAATCTTGCTGTATCGTAGGTCCAACCATTAATAAATCATTTAATGAAACCATTGTTGATGTTTTACACGAACCGTCAAATACAACACGGAGTTTTGTAGTAGTGCTATCTCTTTTCTCAACTGCATGGTGAGGTAAGTAGTATGAGTTTGTATTTATTTGAGCTGAAGTACATAAAGTCATATGTCCTAAATCTTCATATTCTTGCAGGAACTCGGAATATTGTTGTTTTAATTTCGGGTGCTGACTGAGCCGCTTTTCTAAGTTAAAAACCGCTTTAATGCTGTATTGTAGGATTCACCCAATTGATTGCTTGTTTCTTTAAAAGGTAGTCTTACAATATAACGACCTTGCTCGTTTCGCTTGGTATGTGAATTGAAATGGTTTTCGCATAATACTTCCTATGTTGTTCTGTGTTGCTTTGTTAGACATTCTTCTTGTTTCCAGAATGAAGCAAGTTTGTCATCCAGTGTTTCATTGCTTACAAAGTTGCAGGTGGTTTCTTGAATAGAGACCGCTGATGCCACGGACCCAGCGATGATCCAGCCGAAATGTGTCTTTTGAAAGCATGGTTGAGTGTCAGAAGCCTTAATTTGTCCGATGCACATTAATTTCCAGAAAAGGTCGACTCCTATTAACATGTCAACTGATTTGGATTGGTGGAAATTTGGATCTGCTAGTCTAATGTTCTTAGGTATTTCAAAAACAGAAGGTTTTATACTAGTCGCCGGTAGAGCCCCCGTTATTTTTTCGATTACGAGGCATTTAATCGTTGACTTAAAACCGTTAAGTCGCGAAGAAACTTCTACTGTTACAGATCTATTAATGTTGGTAGAAACTTGATTTATTCCTATTACCGGCATTGAGATAGTTTCTTGCTTTAAACCTAATCGATTTGCTAGGTCCTTTGTTATAAAGTTTGACTGTGATCCGCAGTCAAGCAAAACTCTACATTCGCGTGCATGCCCCTTTTTGTCATTGATTAAAATAAGAGCCGTAGACAAAAGAGTATGGATATCTTCCGAAGGTTGAGTAGCATGATTACTGATAGTAACATTTGCATTACTAGATTCAGCGTTACTTGGTTGAGCACGGTGTAGTAACGTATGATGCCTTTTCGTACATGTTTTACAAGTGTGAGAATTTTTACATTCATATATACGATGTCCGATCTTTAAACAGTTCAAACACAGGTTTCTTGATTTGGCTTTTTCTAAACGCTCTTCTACAGATAGTTTGAGAAATGTGTCGCATTGATAAATTGAATGATTTTTTGAGCATATCGAACAAACGTTTTTAGATGATTGTGCAACATTGGCTACTTTTGTGGGTTTTGTGGATACTGGATCACTAAATGATGTATTCGCTACAGACTCTAACGTTTGACAACGTTTATCTAGAAATTTGATGAGTTCGCTAAGTTTAGGAATGTAGGACGGTGTTGCTAAGGTACTCTCCCATTCTGTGATTGTTACAGTGTCTAACTTGCTTGTGACGTGATAGATTAACAGATCATCCCAATTATCTACTGGTCGCTCTAACAATTTTAAGGCTTCTGTGTGAGTAAAGACTTGATTTAGCAGGTCGCTTAGACGCGAGTGATCTTGGCGCGAGACAGCTGGTAAGTTTACAATTCCTTTGATATGTTGGTGAACTGTGTACCTTTTGTTGTCATATTTGTCCTTTAACATGTTCCACGCAATTGTGTAGCTGTTAGCAGATATTGATAACGATTGGATCATCTTAGCGGCCTTTCCTGATAAGCAGGATTTCAAGTAATGAAACTTTTGAATGTCTGGTAGTGAAGCGTCGGCATTAATTAACGAATCGAACGTGTCATAGAATGGTCGCCATTCTTCATATAAACCCGAGAAGGAAGGAAGTTTGATATCTGGCAACCGAGATTTATCTTTAATGCTAGGTGGTGAATCGTATTTAGTATTGTTTTTTGATGATTTGGATTCTAACTTATCTATTTCTTGTTGCAGGCGATTAAGGATATCAGAACAATGCAATTCAAAAGTGTCGTATTCTTGCCCTGGATCTTCGGTTTCCTCCATCGCTTCGATTTGGCATTGAATTTCAAAAAATTCGTCTTGTGATTTGGTTATTTTGAGATGCCGCCGCTTTACAATATCTATGTTAATATTATCTTTATTTGCTTCTAAGTAGTTTTCTGTTTTAGTATTATAAGCTTTATGGGCAGCTCTTTTTGCTTTAAGTGTTTTTAATTCGGCAGTCATACTCGCAATTGCACGGGTAAAAGAATAAGGAAAAACTGATTGGAGACTTACCGTTTGTTTTGTTCTTGTCTGTTGAATTCCCAGTAGTTGCTTCTGGAGAGTAGTCACTAGAAATCCGGCTCGAAGGACCAAAAATGTTTGGGTCAAACAGCACCTTGATCAATTGTTGAAATGATAATGAACACTGCAATGTACCCCGTGACTCGCCACCCACGGTTTGTAAGGCCGTATAGGTAAAATTGATTCTTGATCGGCGACAGTTAGTAAAAGAGAAAACTAAATCTTAACTTAATTCACTCGTATATTTACATACAAAAAAAACAAAACATAAAACGGCAACATGAATTACAATGTATGATTGAGAACTGAAATGGTCAATTGTTGTATCAGAACTGCCCTCGCAGTGAATTTGGTTCGGTTTATATACGTAAAAGTCATATTAAGAACACAAAGAAAAGTATGACGACATAACAAATAAGGAATTCTGAAGGAGTACAATAATAAGTTTTATTTCCTAATTGTAGGTAAATATGTTAAATGTGTATTCATAGAAGAAAAGTTATTAAGACATTGAAGCAGAATGCAAATGTAAATAGTAAGATAAAGCATTTAGAGATAATCAACTACTTACTAAATTGAATAACCGAAGTGAACACTTAAAATTACATTAGCCAAACTAAGAATATGAAATGAAATAAAGAGACTGAATACAATTGAGAACGGATTAATCTAAACATATAAACTACATATACGTACATAACATTGTACGGAAAATATTAATAAAATTGAAGGCACATGAGCCTGAACAGTATTCATTTTACGTTTTAACTTTTAAATAATCTTTCTAAAATAGTTGTAATAAGTGACTTCATTAGTTGATAATTAGACCTGATAATTCTCTATATTCCATGTAGGATTATTATTCCAATAAAATATATGCTATAAAGTAAATTGTTATCTAAATTGCTTAGTTTATTCTACATTGATGCTAGTTGCACGCACTGTATAACATTTTCTTTACTATATTCTTGTAGTAGATGTACTACCTCTGACAATGTATTAGAATATACGAGAAAGCTGAGGGCGCTGAAAAGAGTTAGTTCTTTTTAAACCCTGTAGTTTGCTACAGTCTCTATAATATCATTTTCCATGCTTGTCTCAATGTAATATATTTTAAGCATATATAAAGGTATGTAGTAAAGCTTCCGTCTGATTGTATTTACGTATGTTGGCAATGTAGTAGTATATAACTTCTAGACAAAGAAAATAAGATTTATTATTCTACGCTGCTATAAAATCCTATAAATCAGTTTTACTTTTTCTTTGGCTTATTTTAGGGCCGTGTAATATGAAGAAGAGAACATATATTTTTAGTCGTTGCACGTTCTAAAAGAACAATTGCAGTCATACTGAATTCTGCGGGTAATTTTTGATGGAGAGTTTCCAAAGAAAAATTTGACGAAAACTTTGCGGTTCATTATAATTTGCACACTGGGACTGATTAGTGTTTACTTGTTAAATTAAATAAATGTTTGTTGATTTACTGATCAGTTAGAGTATGTATAATGTCCAATACTGCATTATATCCAACAGCTACCTACTACTAATAACCTCAACGAAAATATTTACGTCATATGGTTCTAAAATTGCACAAATTTCCTTCAAGGATTCCAATTTTATTCAGCATTAGAAAACGTATAAGAATATTAAAAAATTAAATAATATTACTTACAAGAAGACCTAGCCGAGAGCTTAATTTAATAGCATTTACATATCCGCGAACTAAATTATAAATAACACTTATATTAAAATAAACGGGTGGTAATATGGTTGCCTTCTCAAATAATATCGAAGCATTTATTAATGTAAAAATTAATATACTCAACTACAATAATAAAAATGGTTTTAGCGGGTCGATAGCCGCAGTGGTTAGGCGACTGACTATCGTTGTGGCAGGACGATAGGAGCGGGTTTCATTTCTCTGGAGGGGATGTAACATTTCTTTCACAGTTAAAATCCGGATCGACTTACCATTCGCTGTTACGAGCAAAGTGATTAACGGCGGGGCATTATAAAAGGCAGTATGTCACAAAGCCATTTACACACACAAAACTACACCACGAGAGTTGCATGATAGCCAGACAAGTAATACAGCTTACGGAGTCACTGCAACTAAGCACCCACCACATATAAAAACAAAATTACTAATATCGTTTTTAAAATTGATCGTGTTTTCTTTTTTAATATGCTCATATATCATTTCTTAAATTAACTTTTGTGTATAATGATTTTTTCTTTAAAAAGTATTTTGCAAATCAAAGACATATATGTCATACATCTTTAAAGTGCTTAGAGAAAGCAGTTTCAGCCGCTGTCATGTAAAATAGTGTTTTGGTGGTTACGAAGTCGTTTTTTAAAATAAGGTATTGTTTATTTTTGATTTCGTGTTTTATTTTTTCGTTTAAGTTGTTAATATATGGGCTTATGAACAGGCTTCCAGTAACTTAATAAAATTTAGAAGAATCACTGAATTAACTTTTAAAAGGACTAAGAACTAAGAGAACTGTGTCACGTATGGGTATGATAGAATATAGCCTTGTGATATCAAACGAAAACTAGAATAGACCTCAAATTATTTAGGAGGTTTTCAAGTCTGTCAAGAACTTTGTTAAAGTTCCCTATTGAGTAACAAACAGTAAAATTAATATCTTCAACAATTTAAAGTAATTTTTTTGATTTTAGTTAAGTAACATTCTTAGGATGTTCTAGTTTACAGATAATCATGGCTGGTAGCTGAAAGTAGTTCTTTTGTAGATAATTTGAAATTGTGAGAAAAATAGAGGAACTTTCATTCTATTTTTATTTTATTGAGTTTGTATCTCTAATACACACAGAAAAAGGATTTCTGTATTTAAGAAATTATTTTCTCTTGAGGAAATCCACTTAACGTAAGTAATTTTTTATTTGTTAAGAGAAATTTTACTATCTATAAGTTAATTGAATATCTTGGCAACAGTAAATGAAAATCTTAAAATCAGATTTGATCCAAGAAATAAGACAGACAAGAACATCGTTCACTTGATGGACATAACCAAAAAATGCTATAGGTGGCGCTTCTGCCACTATATGCAACTATGCAATAGACGTAATACGTGCACATGGGTTCTTGTATTGTGATTATAACCTTATTCTTATAATAGCGTACAAAATTAGGGACATTCAAAACCAGGAAATGTTAATGCTTGTGATTAAGTCGTCGTTGAATGCACCTTTTCGGCGGTATAATATATGAATGATATATATATATATATATATATATCATATAAAGGATTGCAATTTTATTGCAGGTGATTAATCTTATGATTTTCAGAAGTGAAGTCAGAACCAGGAATTTTCTACACGACAGAGAACACGAGAATCGTAAACCAGCTTATTTCTGTACTTATTTTAGCTACATTCTTGCATATTTATTTCAAGAAATTAGAATTATCAATCAAAATTAATATATACTTATTTGAATATGATATATAATATGATATAATGATATATTTAATCCAAATCAAATAGTGCTTTAATTTAAATACTACTTTTTCTTACTGTAACCCAATAAACTTTATATAAGAAAGTTAATTACTTAAATATAGTATTTAACATTTCTTGCATTAACTATTATTTTCTTTAAACAAGAAAATGATTTCTAAAATTCAGTATAATTTCTTGAAATTCCAAGAAATTAAATTTCTTGCTGGAAGAAAATAAGTATTTCTATAAAAAATAAGTATTCTCATTCTCATATTATGAGAATGAGAATGACTTGAATTAAGTTATTCTTACTTAAACCTAGTAATTTGTTTTCTGTGTGTATAAACTACATGCATTTCATGAGAGACACATCCTCGTCATCTGTCCAAGCCTTTATGGGAATATACGAGATTTAGATTTAGTTTTGCATTTTTATTTATTCTGTAGTGCAAACAAAGTATAGAATTCGTCATATGTCAGTACGGAAATATTAATTACATGATCTTAAATACACCAAAATAGAGTAATTTTAGTATTCACATAAAAGTCTATAGAAGAGTACATTTGTCGTACATATGTATATGCATATGCATAGGTAATAGACTGAGATCAACATCAACATTGCTCAAGGGAGGCATCTTGCATTCGTATATTATTGTAATATTTGCTTGTATCATGGATACTCGCATACCTTTGTCCGGCTCTGTCAATTTGGTTACAAATTTTCCAGCACTTCTCACTTCTCGTATCTGAGGTCCATCAAAAATACGCGCTTGGTTTTGATAAAATTTTATATGACTTCTAGTTTTACGTGCATTATTTCTTTTTCTGTTGAATATTATCCGAAAATGAAGTTCTGCCGTAGTGCCTGCATAGTGTAACAGTTTTTCCAGTCATGACTCTTTTAAAAACAAAAAGCAACAGCGTATGGTATGACCTGATTTCATATGCAAAATAATTGCAATAACGTTAGAATTCGGGCGTATACGAGTATTCTAGGAATAGTATTATGGTTTATTTTCAATAACAACATTTTCATGTATTCATGGGTGTCCTTCGCAGAAATTTAGTATTGTCTATTGGAAAGGAAGCATAAATATTTCTGTATCTAACAAAATTGCGAATTGACGAATCTATGAATAATTTCTACGAATAGAATTATGATATATCCGGAAACCTTTGAATAGCTTAGAAATATCAGTGCAGTACTTCCCCTAGAAAATGTCCGTTTGCGATAAATAACACTCTCCTTTATCTGTTTTCATTAAATTAACGTAAAATGTAGAATTAAAAAAGTATTCTAAGAAGTTCGAGCATGTTTGCGGCTGCTTAGTGAAGGGCGGTGACAACTACGAGGAATATGACGCCACGCATTTCAAAGAGAAGTAAAGAATTCTAATAAATTAATGATCGCGAAATATACTAAAATTGACACTTCTGGAATCGATACTTGGAGATATAAAAGTTACATCCAGCGGAGTGATTCATTTATTGTTTAGCTGTTGACGGGGGCTGGCGAGAGACAAATGAAATGTCACTGCACTGTCACTTAGTTCAGAAAGTTTGAAGCAATGTTCCACAACGTGTGTTATGTGCGATTTCAAGAATCGAAAACCGTACAAAAGGCTGTAAATGTTCTCCGAAAAGTTTTCTTATGTTTGCGTGTGTTACCTATATGTTACGAAATCGCAAAAGCAGCCTTTCAGTGAATTAATTCAATAATCTTATGAACAATATTTTAGTTTCAAAATTAAACATTAAAACAAAGCATTGGTACCACATACATATATGCTGTATTTCGTACTATGTCAAATTAGTTCACAATCACTAGATTCAGTTGTTTTTGTGTTTGTTGAGATATTCAAGCAGTTTGTGAAAGCGCTAGAAAAAAGGCAACTGTTTTAAATACTTAAGACGGAAGATTCCAAAGCTGTCTGATGCAAAAGTTCGCGAAGGAATATTTGTAAGGTCTGCAAAGGAAGGAGGCTTTTCAGAGTTAAAAATTTTGAAGTTACCATGAATGAGTTAGAGTTGGCAACATGGACTTCTTCGTTTAAAAGTATTTGCAAACAATTTTTGGGAAATAAAAAGAGTGAACATTACAATATATCGTAGTTAATTCGTTGGAAAACTATAAAAATGTAGGTGCCGAATGTGAATTTGAATTTCTTTTCTGTTAATTTAGGAAAGATGAGTGATGAGCAGGGGGAAAAATTCCATCAAGCTATTGCTGAAATGGAAAAACGATATTGAGGTAGATGGAATCCCGTCATTATAGGAATTTATTGCTGGTTTTTGATTATAGAATGTAACAACCAACACAAAACGTAGAAATAACTCCATTTATGCAAAATCTTGATTTGTCATCAATTTTCCTTTGTATGCAGTTAATTGCTTTCGTATTCATGATACTAATTCAAGATTCTAGTATTGTTATGTCTAGATTTTTGTACTTACCATTTCTTTTACAAGTTTTAATGTTTAAAAAAAGTTGTAAA
Source organism: Holotrichia oblita (assembly GCA_023690525.1). Classification (NCBI taxonomy): domain Eukaryota; kingdom Metazoa; phylum Arthropoda; class Insecta; order Coleoptera; family Scarabaeidae; genus Holotrichia; species Holotrichia oblita. The sequence goes on from CM043021.1 coordinate 31,644,025, forward strand.
TAGAATTATTATTTATCTACTAGTGGAGTATGATTATAACTCTAAAAGTAGACGTGGTGAAAAAATTTGATTTTTAATTATGCTTTCAGATAAAGGCTGTAGGAATTCTTTTTGCAACAGTTAAAAAGTGTAAAATTGTCTGTTAGTGTAATTGGTGTTTCCTCCACTAAGAAATTCTATTCTTGCAACTAGGACAAAAGAAAACCTACCTGTGATATTAGTTTCAAATTCTGCGGCAAACCATTTAACTAAAATTGGGTAACTTATTTTCAGAATTACTGTCGGCAGTACTTTGACTTTTCTCGCTTTACTGATCAATTTGCGATTGTAGATTATTTTTATCATGTTTTGTTATCGCAAATATCTTCCTTCATTTGATCAGACATTGTTAGAGGGTAAAAAAATTGTAGCGGCGTTAATATTCTTTAAAAATCTTAGCTTAATATTGTGTGAAATATCGATCTGAAAAGCTAAAAGTCTTTTCTTTGTCAATAATTGTTTAGTATTATCAAAGCTAATATGCTTATTGGTAAGTTCCCATATTCATCAATAAAATTTAATATGCACTAAGCTAGAAGCACTTTAAAAGTTTATAGGTTGAGTTCAGCTAAATCATCATACCATACAAGTCAGAAAGCTGGATGAACTGGGAGTTGCGTCGACTTGTGTTAAAACTTCCTCTCGTATGCTTCCTTATCGCATGACTGGCACGGCACTATATATCTGTACTAGCAAGGAGATTTATTACAAGACTTATATAACCTTGTAATAAGGGGCAGCTTTTCGAAGTTTTCCTGCATGCATACTTGCCAACCGCTTTTCGACTAACCCACATATTATACAACAAGAAAGGGACGACCGTAGATTCTGTTTGACTGGGTACTCTCTCAAGGGTATCGAGCTCCTCTGTCGATGTTAATTAAATACATTGTGTGTCTGTCATGCAAACATGTCGTCCTATTAGAACATTTATAGGTGTTTACTGAGACATTGTTTAACGCTAAATTGCTGTTTGCGCTTTGCGTCTAGGTGTAGATGAATGATATAAAACTGTATGCATAGTGCTTCTATTGATTGAGCACCAGAGGTTGATATTACACAATCTCGGACCTTTTATGGAATAATTTTAATAAGCAATGGAGGATATCGTAAGTAGATATGATATCGTAAGTAGATACGTTGAAGAGTATCGTCCAAGGACATTGTGAAACTCCGTTGTGAAAATGGGTTGACGTCGGATTCGTCTCACAATCACCAAAGGCTCCGAATATTAATAAAAGAAAGAACAACAGCACTAGATTGCTTATTACGTTTTCTTTCATTTCAGGACATTTATATTTCAGTACGTTCTACAGGCTATCGTCATATCAACAGTTTTATTTTTCACTAGTGTACCCTCATACAGAAAAATCAAGTTTCGGTAAAACTAGCGGGTCAACTAACGGGACCACTGTTGCCATTCAAAAAATTTGATAATATACGGGGTGTTCAATTTAAATAAGTCAGCAAACGCTCTTTGGCAATAGCCAAATTGACTGCCTCGTAACAAATACCATGTCTAGTAAATTTATATTTTGTAGCTTTAACACAGTCCTTAGCTGCATACTTGCTAAATAGTTTTGTCTAAATTAATCGTAATACCGTCGCATGGAATTAATATGGTAAACATTGTCACGGCCATTTTTTTTCATTATCCATAATACCTCAACAATGCGACATCCAAAATTAAAACCCTACATGTCGTTGAAAACACAATTTAAAGCAAATGAGAAAACATAAAAGATATACATGCTGTTTCATTTGAAATAAATAATTCTCGAATGTGTCCTCAAATGGTTTTTTAAATATGTGTTGTTGGTTACTGTACCACTTTTACCAAATAAATTCCTTCAATTTAATTTAATAAAGCCTGTATTGGACTTTGATGCATGATGCGCAACCCTATATAGTACTACTATGATCGGTTCACTTATTTAGTGACATTTGGTTAGACGCAGTTATTTTAATTAATTCTGTTTTTATATCTTTTTAAACTTTGTGCAATTTATTCTCTTTTATTTTATTACATTGTCGCCAAAATAATTTACATGCGGTTGCGAATCACTTTTATGATTCCTTCCTCCTCTTTGTTTTTTTCTTTGGGTAATATCTTATTTTTGTGACTATGTACAGTCAATACATGTACGAGGTCTGACAATTAAGTATCAGGAAAAAATTTTTGTGCGGCTCTCTTGGCAACACTGCGATCCACCACATTGTCAGACGTAGTAGAGGGGACCTTGAACTAAACGCCACCCAAGTTTCAACTCGTTTCACGCGCTAGTCTGCGTTTTATACGGAGTAGTGAACGTATGTTTCGCAATTGTGTACCTAATGACTACGTCAGAATATTTTGAGCAAAGGGTAAAGGTGAAATTTATCGTTAAGTGGAGGAAATCGAGAATTGAAACGTTCACAGCGTTGAAGGAAGTGTATGGCGACAATTTAATGCCAAAATCGTCATTCTATGAGTAGTGCAAGAAGTTTGTGGAGGGGCTAGAGGAGTGCAATGACGCTCCGCGCTCTAGTCGACCAGCTGTAGTTCGCACCCCACCTCTCTGCAAAGAATCGAGCAAGTCGTGAAGGATGATCGTCGATGTTCCATTGGACACGTAACGGAAGTTATTGGTATCAATCGTGAAACAGTTCGGCTGATTTTACGTGACGATTTAGGCATGAGGAAAGTGTACGCAAAATTGGTTCCCAGATTGCTGACTTCCATCCAAAAGGAAATTTGACAACGCATTTGTCAGAACTGGTTCGACAACTGGAGAATGTTCGATCGGTGATTACTGGTGATAAGAGTTGGATGTTCAAATACGATCCAGAAACCAAACGTCAGAGTTGTGATTGGTAGAAACTCGGGGAGCCAAGAACCAAAAAGGCGAGCATGTCCAAATCGCAGATGAAGGCCATTATTATTACATTTTTCGACTCCAAAGGCATTATTTTGAAACACTTGGTGTCCAAGGGGCAAACTGTACCTGCTGCCTACTATGTTGAGGTTCTGAAGACATTGCAGTACCAGATTGCACGAAAAAGACCTGAATTGTGGTCCAACAATAATTGGTTGTTGCATCACGACAATGCGCCAGAGCATTCAGCCATCTTTACTCGCAAATTTTTAGCATCCACAGGGAATCTTGTGCTGGAACACGCACCCTATAGCCCAGATTTACCTCCATGTGATTTTTTGCTCTTTCCTAAAATGAAGAAGGTGCTCAAGGAGACTCCATTTTCTACTGAAATAGTCACGAAATAGGCATGTACAGAGGTCATAAACGCTCTTGATGGACAAGCTTTCCAAAATTGTTTAGAGTCATGGAAATCACGAATAGAAAAGTGTGTGCGGGCCAGAGGGGAGTATATTGATGTAATATCTAATTTGTGATCAATTTGAAATAAAAGCTCTTAAAACCAAATTTTCGGATACTTAATTGTCAGAATTGTCATGTTTATTACATGCCTGGTTTATTACCACAATTTGTAATATTATTATCAACTACATACTCTGGGTTGAACATTGATTTCAGTGTTTGATTCAATCATAGTGTTTAGTTGCGTATATTTTTCTAGATTACTCTTAAACAGCGTTCATACTGCTCCTTTTTCTGTGACGTGATAGTGACATAATGTCGACGGAGTTAGAGCATGTAGTGTGGCGTTTATTTAAACAATTTTTTATGATATTTCGAGGCAGCTTACAGTAGCTAGTGGGTCCTTCAGATAATGGATGCAATGCCTTTAAAATTCTGAAAAGAAAAGTTCGAGTTTCAATTGGATTTAAAATGTCGCATTTAAGAGATTTAGCCCTAAAGTAGTGGATAGAGTCCGTTTGCGCCTCGTCACTTTTAATTAAGCTACACGATTATTTTTTGTGTTTTAGGCCATTCATTACCTATGGAATTCCATTTTTATCGAATGCAATGAGATTGTATTTTGGATCACAAAAGTTAAGGAAAGGTCTACACCATATACCAAATGGCTTATAGTTTAACAAACAAACATGCTGGAAATAGTAGCACGGTCTAACAACTCGCTTGTCAACTCTAACGTTGGCCTTCTCCTCATAGAATTGTCGTAAGGGCGGCATCGCCCCCAATTGAATTAGAAATATACTCTCACTCGAAGAATAAACATCCCTTTTACAACCAAGAGCTAGAAACCTATATGCAGCCTAGCATTTTTCTAAATTTTTTTCTTTTTTAAATTAAAACCAAAAACTATAACAATAAAGTTATTAAACATAGTAATATAACTCGAATTACTCACTCTATCATACCTGAAAACAAATAAAAATTACATGGATACGTATAAAAAAGCCAGACAATAACATCACAATTGCCGAAATTGTCCATATAAGTGCTTAATACACAAACTTAGTATGTTCTCCTGGCATCCCCTACCCAGTTTTCGTTTTTGAAGAAGCCACTTACATTAGTAACGAACGTCGAGTAGATTTGGCAATTTATGCTTTTATTTTACTTTACTTTGTGTTTAATTTATTTTATGTTATACACATAGGTATATACTACACTATTATGATGTGGCCAAAATTCGGAAGCCTTTATAGTAGAGACGTGGACCGCGGGAGTCTTCTACATTATTTAATATTCCATATTCAGTCTATTAGTGTCCTTGAGTTTATGGCTTTGTTCGTTGATTGCCACACAATCTGAAAAAAATCTACACAAGAATTTTGAAGTGATGTAAGTACCTATTTGTGTTCTGTAACAAGGTGGGAACTATAATTCGCTACACTTCATTTATCATAAACAACTTCGCAATAACATATTTTAAACAAAACGAGAGAATCAGACTAGTGAATTTAATCGTACTGCGCAATTACTGTCTTGTTACAATTAATCTTGGTGAGTAGACTGAAATTGATTGTGTAATTAAGAATGCAAGCGATTACTGCATAACTTTGCTTCTAGGAGTTATACAGTAAACCAGAACTTTATGAAAGTTTAATTTCGTATTCGTTTTATTACAATCAGAGATGTTAAGTCACACAAATGCGTCGATTTACGTGAGATATAAAGCACTTAATTAATAATAGTAAAGATAATAACGCAATGCAATAAATGATCGGCAAGCACTTTTTAACTAATTAAGATAAACATAGACATACATTACTCCTTGGCAGTATACTGCGAACCTTGAATTGAGTTGAAACAAATGAAATTAATACAAATAAAGCACCAAATTTGTTAAGGTTTAAAATTAGAATAATATTCGCGAGAATTAGCTAGTGTCATTTCTATATCTTTGACAGAAAATTCCCCTGTCTCCCGTTGTAATTACTCGAAACGTGGAAACTTGTTGTTTTCACGGTTGTTAACCAGATATTAACAGAGTTACGGTAAATGCGACAGGCAACGGACATGTTATAAAACAATTTTACGACGTGTAATGCAATTTTGCTTTGCATATTTTCTACGAACACCGTGTTCACCATACAAATATGCTTAAAATACGTATTAAAATTGCAGCGAGAAGTTAGGATGCAACACTAGCCCTATTATGCAGCAGTTCACTTACTTATTACGGCCATTTTATGCACTAATCTTTCCTAATATTCAGCTCCAGCACATTGCCCAAAATTTAAGCGAGGTAGAACGTGACTGCATTAGAAAATGTAGAAACGTAAAAGGATACTGTATCTTAATGGAATGACGTCGAGCTCTTAATACAACGGCTCATGGTAGTGTGAGGAATGAGATAGAAGATGGATGCTGACAGAAGTGATTATTCATACATTATGCATGAAATTTGACAGTGGCGGTAGGTGGAATAGCTCTGTGGCTTCGTATACGACGAACGGACAGCCAGCCTTAAAATTTGTGTAAGTTCTAGGTATCTAGCATCCGGAATGTAACTGTCTGTCTACTATGAATTAAACAAGGGATTATTGCATGTGTTGGTGTGTCTCGTTTGCATAACCGCATTTAGGATCTTACCAATGAATACCATTACAATCAAAATTCTTGTTTTCGAGTATAATACGACTATCAAGCTTCTTCCAGTTTACTGCTGCATAAGGTTACCTGTTGTGATTTTAACTACAAATAGTATACTATTGTCACGAACCTACTTAATTAGGATATAATATACCGGTAAGATTTCAGGTGAAGCAACGACGGAGGAGTGTCCAAGTCCCCACTATAACTCGCTACCTTACTTTACTACCGCTCTGGTTAACGGAGGGGAGTACATATACGTAGTTGTTCAGTTGCGGGGACTGACACATGCGCTATAGAATCGTTGCGTTACCAGAAATCTTACCGGTATAGGTACTTACCGTGACTCGGGGGTAGCTCTATCACAAGGTAGCGAGAGGTTGTTATACTTAAACTACTCTTACTTACAACTTGTTTATTTTACTTTATACCTTACACTATTGTCAACCTACCACTAGCTCTCTAACTTTTCTACTACTCGATCATCGGTCCCATCATCCGTAATCCCCCGTCAGCAGATGCCCTGTCTCGGTAATATCCGTTTCGCAAATCTGCTGATGAGGTTCCGGTGAATTGATCGAAGATCACTTATTTTACTATGTAACGGAACTTTTCGTGGCATTATCCTCCTCTTCCAAAAAATATGCTGGAGCATATTTGCTTTCAAATTTCTGCTATGGTGCTGCCACCAAAGTTCCGTTACCCTAACCTAGAATTAAGATCAATCAATTTCAAAATTTCATAATACATGTTAATTCAAAGTTATACTTAATTAAACATTAATAAAATAATATTTACTTATCTTTATTCCCTACGACAATTCATAGTTACATATATCTAAAAATTTATAACAATTTCTACCAATAATATTTTGTGTAAATTTATATTTTTTGTATATTAAAGCGTAATATATAAATGTCTTATTTTGTTTATTAGGAAATAATTAAAATGAGTCACTAGACTAGTTCTTTACTTAAGGTCTGAATTACAGGATATATTAAATCGATACTACCAGGTAACAAGATTAATATTAATACATCAATTCTTGTTTATAACATAAGATAAACACAAACTACAAGTTATTAAGGTTGTATAGTCAGTATTGATCATGCCTTTCTCTTTGTATTATTCACATTTTGACAACATTTAATATGATACAGGAACAAAATTCATTGTATTTGCTTCTTTGTAGTACCTGTCTTCATCTTCGAATCATTAGCAAATTCCCACAACCCCCTTTTCATCGATAGTGTATTTGAACGATATCGCTCAGATATAGCGGATTCATAGGTTGTTGACCATGATTTGTCTTCATTCTCAGCTATTAATTCTATCGCGGCGGCCTCCGAAATACAGCATTTCCATTGTTGTGCCTATAGAGACCAGGTTTTTTGCATATACATAACGAAAACCTTAGGGCTTTGTTATTGCCTGGATATTAGTTACTAGTCAGGCATTGGTTACACTATTAGGCAGTGTTTTCTGTCCCAGTAATTGATTGGTGAATTCAACTGATTATTGAATAAGGACAGTACTCTATGTGATAGCATTCGATATGAATTCTAGGATTACTGCTGCCGAAGTTGTTGATAAGGCGCTCGCGCCAGGGATTGCGCTGTTGGTTGCTGAGGATGATGCGGATATTGTTTCGTCGTAGTCATTGTGAGTGCTTCTGTCGTCATATAAATAACATGTGAATAAACTTAGACAAGATACTACATAAAATATTCTGGTTTAGTGACTTCTACAATATTTATTTATTTTGAATAGATAACAAATTTAAAACACGTCATCATAAAAACAAATTACATACTTATGTCGAATTAAAATACAACTAAATAACCAAGTCTCACATGAATTTGAAAGAAAATTAACCTACGATTAAAAAATTTAAAAAAACTAATAATATTTTGAGAGGGGAAACAAAACCCACACACAAACAGGAAAAAAAAATAGGCACGGAATCGAAATGCGCCTCCACCACTATATCACGAACCTACTTAATTAGGATATAATATATAGGTACTTACCGTGACTCGGGGGTAGCTCTATCACAAGGTAGCCAGAGGTTGTTATATTTAAACTACTCTTACTTACAACTTGTTTATTTTACTTTATACGTTACACTATTGTCAACCTACCACTAGCTCTCTAACTTTTCTACTACTCGATCATCGGTACTATCATCCGTAATCCCCCGTCAGCAGATGCCCTGTCTCGGTAATATCCGTTTCGCAAATCTGCTGATGAGGTTCCGGTGAATTGATCGAAGATCACTTATTTTACTATCTAACGAAACTTTTCGTTGCACTATTAGTATAAAACTCCTAAATAAAGAGGGTAAAACCAAAAGCAAGTTCGTTATTGAAACCTCTACATGTATATCTGCGGTGAAACAGAAAGCAGATTAATGAAATATAAGGTGTAACTTAGCATAATGTTCATTAGTAAAATGTGGCTGTAGAATTTAGAATTATAGTTTTGAAAGAAGGTTTGAACTAAATAATCAGCATGTAGTAAACGATAAGGTTATGCAGGTATCAAATAAAGCGCCCGAGTGCAGCTGCAAAACAAGCATATACATATACATACATATATCTCAGTTATGTGCGGAAACCGGTGCTAGTTTATATTTTTCTGCCACTTGTTTTCAAAAACATAATTCCGCTTTCCAATATCGGCTGAAGTAAATCTAGGTATCGGTATGTGCTAAAGTGTATATGAGTCATGCTGCATCATAATATATTGGGAATGTATAATAGTCTAGAAATTAGGAGTAACAATAATAATTAATAATTTATACAATTTTTAACATACATATATTGGTTAAATCTCCTCATATCATGACGTCTTTAATACTTTCGTAGGCGCCCTCGTTCTCTTCATTACTTGTTAGTAGGTAATTTAATCCTGAACTACCACTACTATACTAGGGGTTCCGAAAGCTGATAGACGACTGTCGGAATAAAGGGATAACAATTCTAATTAGTTGTGATGTATCTAACAGAACTAACAAACCGACTTTTGTCGATGTCAGAGGAAGGAAGCTTACTGACGTGTCCATGGAAAGAATAATCGCTTATCGACTAGTTGAATATTGACATGTATTGCAGTCAGTATCTCGCTCTCTGATCTTACGGTTCCACTCAGAATGGGACGCTAAAGAGTATACTTTCTGTCAGGTTCATGGGCTGTTGGGATCACCAAACAGTCGTGCTGGAATCAAGTGCAGATCTATTCTAGATCATAACGATGGCTTATGAAAGATCATGCCCCATTCGCACAAAGATAATCTTGCTTGGCGGTACGAGGATTTTACAAAATTGACATCACAGAGGTGAGGCACCTATAGAACCGTGTTTTATGAAGCCATCAAAAAAGGCTAACAAAATTCCTGAGGGAAGTACTGTGAAAGAATTGAAAAGACATGTGGAAGAGTTCAGAAACCATGGCAAACAGAAGACAGGGCAAATACGATTCCTAATGAAAATCGATGGTATCTTCACGTACACAAATATAAATACACGTTATAAATGCAAGTTTTAATGTAGACTTGCTTTTCGGCATATGAAATTACCAGTAGCATCGATACAGCAAAATCAGGTTGCACACCAAGTAATTAGGTGAACAGTGACGTGTTTCTTATAATATAAATCACCTGAGAAACACGTGGACCTGACTCCTTGTGTACATTGCTAAAGGCAAGCTTTGAACCACCTTTTATGTTGTAATCGATTTTAGAGAGGTAAAAGCGGTTATCATACTTAAGCCGAGTAAGGAGATGACGTGTAGTAAAGCAAAATCTTATAACAACCCTTAAATTTGAGGACACCGTCTTCAAAAAGATGTAAGACGCCTTAAAGTCATAAAAGACATACCGATGTAGTGCAGGTACACAAACATAAGCTGGTGATATCTCTGTTGTTTCCAATGTTCTTGATATTTTACGATGCCAATTTTCGAGTTGTTGTGTATCTTTGCGGTTGTTCCTATCATCAAATCGCAATTATTGCAAAATAACTTGAAAGGTATTATCGAAATAATACGTCGATATATTTCGCCGTTGTTTGCCAATATAACCTTCTAAATCCAGGCTGTTTTCTTTATATGTAACGAAGATGTATAAAAGGTCAATCAGTTTTCGAATTTTGTTCACAATTATTCATCTGTTAGAAAATACTCTCACATGTTTAGTTGATGTAGAGAATCTTTGAATAACGTTCTTCGGCCCTGATAATTGTTTTATTATGTTTTATATTCCACGCCAAACTTGTTTACTTGAAGATGATAACGTGTTCCAGGGTATTTCGTTTCATACAATATATACTTACTTCATCGAAAGCTTCTCCATTCTCCACTTGTTTTGGTTCTTCGCCTTCCATTGCCAAAGATTCTTAAACCAACAATTTTATATCTTCTTCTTTATTTATTTCTTTGTGTAGCGTATTTGTAATTTTATTAATTTATTTGTAATATCGCTTAAGTACCTAATTATTTTAGGTCAATCAATATATTATGCCAATCCAGTTCACCTCAAGAACACTGAGAGGGAGCGAACTCCAATACAGCGTCTCAGAGAAGGAGATGCTAGCGATTTTACATGCCATCACCAAGTTCCGATTTTATTTGCTAGTGAAACGCTTTACCATCGAAACCGACCACATCGCTTTACTCCGTTTGATATATAGAAAGATTAACAACAGCCGAATCTATCGATGGAGCTTGCTTTTGAATGAATTTGATGTCAAACTCAAACCCATACGCGATAGAAAGATGATATCCTGAGTCTGAATAAACTACCACAAACGAATTCAGAAATAATTGTAGCCAACATCAACTTTAAAAGAAAAGGAATATGTTCCAATACGAGAATTCGTGAAATCCAGCAAGCAGAAGAATTGAAGACCATCTGGCTAAAGGCAGAAGAGGAAATAAAAGGGTACAGCATAGAAGGAGGAATGTTTAAAAAAGAAATAGAAGATAGAAAAGTCTACGTGGTAACGGAAGAGTTCACCAGAGAATTAACAACAATGTTTCACACTGAGTATGTACACAGCGAAAACCTAAAGGTTTGGTTAAGTTTCGGGAGACATTTTACTGTAAAAATGACAGCAAAATCATTAAAAACACGCTACGAAATTGTGATATTTGTCAAATTACAAAAGACAACAATCAACTTATAGTATATATGACGAAATCAATCAAGGTTAATGATAAATTAGACATAGTCGCGATAGATTACTTACATCAGTATCACAGGGATACAAAAATATACTAGTAATTTATTAAATATTCACCAAATTTGTAAAATTATGCCCGACGAAAACATGCGACTCAGAAACCAGCATCAGAAAAGTGGATGAGTTCAAACAAGAATATGGCACTCCCAAGACAATCCTAAGTAACACCGCAACGTACTTCTCGAGTGAAACACACCAGAACTACCTGGCTGACAACAATATAAAAGCATATTATGCAAGCATCAGATATCCATGCGGGAATCCCGGCGAACGGAAAATAAAAGAGGTCATCAAATACCCAAGGATTTTATTAGACGGAAACCACCATCTGTGGCTTAAAAACATCAAGAAGATAGAATTTATCATGACCGAGACATCGAACACTGTCGATGAAGAGACACCAGTATTACTCATGACAAGGAAACATCCAGACGGACCCTAGGAAAACACCGACGAACCAGAAATGATGAGACAATAACCCAAGGCATTCGCGAAACACCGGAAAAACCAAAAGATGGGAAAAACGACAAAATAAAAACAAGACAAGAACTCGAACGTACAACATAGACGACCTTATACTGGTGAAGACCACAGACAGGAAGCAGAAGATATCAGCCAAATTATGCAAATCGTACACAGGATCATACAAAGTAACCAGATTCTACGGTGACACCTACGAACTCACTGATCCAGACAACAACATTTGCAAGGGAAAGCACCACACCACACATAAAACCTTATTACACACCAAATTAGAATTGTAAAATGTTGGGTAGCATAACAAAAGGAAAAAAAAATGTTCTCAAACATTTTTTTATGCAGAAGGGGGAGAGCCAGAAATGTAGTGACATTTAATTCAAAAGGTATAAATTAATTATTAAGTTGATAAATTATAAAAACTAGCATTTAAGTTGATAACCCTGTATGACAAACTGGACTAAAATCTGACAGTTCATCCAAATGACGTTTCATAAATTTTACAATCTACAAAATCGAAAACATATCTTAAGGATTTAATTACTCACATGACACCTACTTATTAAACTACCAAATACTTTTTTAAAATTATTACATCTAGCCCAAGGTTCCTATTCAAACGACCAAATTTTATTAGGTCAGTTGTACATCTGGTCACATTAAATTAGGCGGCGATGAAAATCAAAAAATCGCTTTTCCAGAAAAATATTAAAAACAGAAGCATCCGATCTACCAAAGCATCAAGACCTATCTTAAATTTGTCTCTAAAAAGTAAACAACTTACTAAAAATCACAATCTGACATATTAAATCATCGTATTTATCCTGTTCGATACCCAATTCACCTTTAAACACCAATTCAAATTTTATTAAATTTCTATTAAGAATCTTTCAAAACAATATTCTGAAGAACCAGAATCCAGACCTTTTCCATTCCCGAAGCAGTTTTTGAGAAAATATCTTCCACGACGTGGTCTCGACCACATCTATCCTGATTCCCAGCTCGTACGTGAGGATTTCGCTCGATACCCCGATCTCGACCAATCACCCGACTGAGACACACACCCGAACGTAACCTTATCAGATAAATAATTTTAGTAACTAAGTAGTAATTTAAGAAATTGATTTTTATAAAAAAAATAAGACCCAGGTCTGTAACGTTAGTATTTGGCGTAAGTAGTTAAATAAAAAAGATTACTCACAAATTAGAGTGAAAAAACCTTAAATCTAGATTCCTTGGAAATCAAACCCAATTTAATTCATAACCATTTCACTATCGTTTTTGAGTACTTACTTTCAATAAAATACTAAGTCTTTGTTATATTGTAAATCCTAGATGGTAATTACTTTCATTTATCGTTAAATTTATAATTGTTATTGTTAAAATATCGTTTCTTCAACACGTGGAGAACTTAGTTTCAAATAGAACATTGGTATCATTTGTTGTAGTTTAAGGGTTACCAACCTAAATTTTGTCACGAACATTTATCCCTAGAATTAAAGCGCTGAAGTTAAATAAACTGATTATTTTAAAATTTATTAAAACCCGTCTTTCAATTGTGTGTGTGAGTGTGTAACGAGTCTTGAACTTGCCTTAACCCTGAGATTAAGAGGAAACAACCATCCCAACAAATAATAAGACGCACCAATAGGTACAGGTATTACAAACTAGAACGGGGAGTTTTCAACATTTTGGCATTCAAATAGCAGCATATTCATTCGATTCAAACAAGTAACCCTCAAAATATTCCTAGGTCTTCGTTCTGCTCCAAGGCCGGATTTGCATATCCCTTAGCGTTCTAAACTCTTATGAGTGGCTCGCATTCTGGTCACAGGAATTACACTCTCTGTTCACCGATATCTTGTTATGTGGGGCCCTTTCATGGCAGTGCTACTCGTCCGCATCAAGAATTCGCCTAGTGGCGACGAGAGGTGGAGGTCTATCTGGGTCCAGCTCCCCCAAGTGCTGAACCAATGGGTTTTCCGATCGAGCGACCCTTTCAAGGGTTTTTCTGGCCAGCGTTATCGCATATACGGATAATGTTGGTATTTGGAGGTCTCTGTGCATCTGATTATTTGATACAAACGAGGATGCCAGGATGACGCGTAGCACCGTGTTCTGCAACACGTTGAGCCTCTTTACTTGCGTTTTGCAGGCGCTGGACCAGGTGAAGGCGCCGTAAGTCAGTATCGGTCGGAGAAACACCATATAGATCATGATATTGAGCTTTATGCTTAGGCAGCTCTTAGAGCAGATTAGGGGAGCCAGAGTCCACCTCGCCTTTAGGAATCGTGAAGTTACCATCGAGAAGTGGTGGCGGAACGTCAACCAGGAGTCGACGACCATACCGAGGTACTGGGCCCTCGGACTCCAAGGAAATTCGCGTCCCTCTATGATTACGCGCGAGGGAGGTGGATTTCGTTTTCGCGAAAAGCGAACCGCCACACACTTATCCGGATTTATAGCGAGGGCCCACTCCGTCAAATCGTCGACAGTTCTTTGTAGTCGTCTTATCACCAGCGCGTCGTTACAAGAAGTAGTGTAGACGATAGTATCGTCAGAAAATTATTATTATTAATTAGGGACGTAGCTGGTAAAAAGAATGAACAGCTCTGGGCCCTGAAGAGCACCGGCCCGAATCGGCCTGGTGGTAGAATTAACGCCAGATCGCCTAACTCAGAACGTCCTGCCGGAGAGGTAGGACCGAACGAGTGAGATCTGATTTGGAGAGATGTCAAGTCCGCTCATTTTGAATAACAATCCGTCATGCCACACCGAATCTAACGCCTGCGCGAAATCCAGAAATGCTGCACCTGTGGAATACCGTGACTCCAATGCGCCTCGGATCTCCTCCGTTAGTGGAAGTAGTTGAAAGACTGCCGATAAGCCCTCTCGGTCAAAATATTCAATGAATACTCAATTACCTGAATATTTTATTTGAACCGTATTCGTCTTTCTAATGGTGTCCTAATCGAATTATTTGAATATAATTCCCTAGTTTTAGTTATCATCAGAATATAATTTATAAGGAATAAATACAGTCGACCACATATTGATAATTAAAAAGCATGGCCTATTCAGATGGAAAAAACATCAATTTTAGAGAGTTTTTTTGGGAATATCGTTAATAACCTTTTAATCTTTAAATTTAAGCATAAACATTTTTGGTAGGGACTTTAATCTACTTTTATCTGGAGTAGGTAAATACATGTTGAAAAACTATGAATGAGGAACTGCTTTGCTAAATGTGATGTACTCAATATCAAAATATCTTCCAGGTCCTACAGTTTTCCGAAAGCCTATGTACATTTTGGTAATAATCAAATCTTCTTAAAATTGACAGTAAATAGGTGTATAGGGAACTAGTAAGAAAGTTAACATAGTTTAGTAGAATATGAAAATATGAATGTAGAATATGAAAATGGCATAGAATACAGGCTGTTCCATTAAAAATAAGTTATATGTTGAACATTTTTAAATCACGCTGTGTACATAGTTATAATTTTAAAATATGCTCCATATCGTCCTGTATATCTGACTGAAATCTGAAACTGATATCTCGTCGCCTTTAGACACAAAAAACCCAAAGAATAGTCGTGACTCATCCTGATATTTTTTCGCGTGAAAATAATTTGGTTTAGTCCGTAGAAAGTAGCGAACTAATGCAATAACAGATTTAGAAACTGATAATTTTATAAAAACGGTTCCTTTCTTGCTTGAATTATAGTGGCTTTTCTAGAATGAAAACTTGCTAAACTCATAATTTCATCTATTGTATTACAATTCGTCCTAGTCTGAGTCGTATCCATTCAAAAACAGAGGACGATATATTTATTATTCATTTCATTTACTAATTAATTTTACTTTTATGCTCGTAATTATAAATTGAGGCAAATAGATTGTTTCTGAGTGTGTTTAAAGTTCGGGATACGTTTTTTAAAATTTTATATTAATATTTAGTGTTTCAAGCAATGTCAGTTTGTAACGATGATAGACATAGGTACAGCAGTAGTTAAGTTTCTAAACTTCATTCATTATGTCGCGACAAATGAACGACTTATCATGTTACATTAACCGTTTAAACGTAACACTGCAGAATCTGATTTATAATTGAATGAATATAAAAATTTGTTTACTAGTTGAAAGGAAACACATTAGATTGCATACATAGATTTACAATAAATCATTAAATTTTAAATATATACTTTACAGAAATACTTTAAATTTCATGTTTCGTACTTATCTACCATTGTCTGCCCTTACTCTGAAATTTATATCATTTTATTTTCCGTTTAGTGTAGAATATGCAAATAATCAGCTGCACATATCTACGCTACAGAAAAAAAGTCTTTTTTTGTCTTACGAGAGTGTAAGCTGTTTCCTTCTAATTACCAAATTCATTCAACGAAAGTTGCATGTTGCCCAGATACATCAGCGATAACTGCAGTAGCAACAAGTGTAATTCTGCAAAGTCTTCTACACTACACCCCCACAAGGATTTTCGGAACAAAATGATTAGAATATATACAGAATTTTGGAAACCACAAATTTATATTAGTGGGTAAATGGGATTGTGTGACATAATGTCAGTTTGTATACATTTTACGTAACATGTCACTGATGCAAATTTGTTTATAATTTCTTTCCTATTGCTGTCCCAGTGGGAGACAATTCTAGAAGATTATTAGGGGAAAATCCTACACCTTCTCTGACATGTTTTTACAGGGCAATATGGATTGCATTTGCAAAGAAAACACCAGAAAAAAAACCTAGGTGTGCTGTCTCAAATATGATTTTTAAGAAAGTATCTTGTACGTAGTATCTGGTACGGCTCAGTAGACGTAAAGAAATGTATCATTTGAATGCAATTAGTATAAGACCTAGTAGAGGAGACATTTATGTTAATAGTAACAACTGGACATCACAGGGTGCAGTTCGACGATTTTCTATCGTTTTACAAAAGGCAGCAAGTGAAAGAGTTATAGATGCAAATCCATATGGAGAATACGTTTACAAAATTCCAGAAGAGTATGCTACGATGTGTAACTGGCATTTTATGCGCTTTTTGGTACATTTGAGAGACTACCATACGTTTTGTAGCTTTATTAATAGGTCAACTATTAGAAGAAGATCAAGAAGCTAGAAATAAGGATTACATAGAATATCTATGACAACTGTTCGAGAATTGCAGCTAACCGAGACCCTTGTGTGTACTTCTGATCCACATCTGTCATCTATATGTTAAAATAGCCCTTCCAGTTGAACACAATATACACCAGTTTGAGTAGTTTATTTATTTATTATAAACAAGAATATAAAACGTACAAAAGGACTTACTACTTACTACTCTACTACTCTTATTAGAACTACTACTTGAATAATGTTACAAGTGTTACCAACCTATTTTCCTAACACACACCCCCTCTCAATTTCAGGTCTGGAAATAATACTATACATTCTTGTTTCCGACTTGAAATTGTACTATTACAAATACTTAGGTTACTGAGAAATGTTACAAATTTATTTAAACTTAAGGATTTGGTGAACATATCTGCTATATTATAATTCGATTCTATATAAGCTACATGTATTACTTTCTTTATAACTAGATCTCCAACAAAATGAATTTTAGTGTGAATATGCTTCGAATGCTTTGTATTTTGATAATTTTCCAACATCTTAATTGTACTTTGATTGTCTATTAACATAATACAATTTAATATTTTGTTTTCAAGCTTGCTCGCCAAACCAGAGATATGTAGTAGCTCTGCGCTGCACGCTGCAGACGCTATATATTCGGCCTCTGCCGTTGGTAATGCCACTGATGTTTGTTTTTTGGATGACCACGATATTAGATTTCCTCTGTAATATATAACTAAACCACTTGTACTTTTTCTATCACTTCTATCTCCAGTCCAATCAGCATCACTATAAGCTTTTATCTCAAGTTCATTAATATTTCTTTTAAATGTCAACGTCATGTTTTGTGTACCTTTTAAATATCTCAGCACTCTTTTCGCCGCCTTCCATAGAGAATTTGTCGGTTTGTCTAGAAATCAACACTAAGATACGATGTCGCAAAAGATATATCGGGCCTGCTTATAGTTGCCAAGTATATTAGGCTTCCGACTAGCTCTCCGTATGGAACACTTATTACCATTTCAGATGTGTCAGGTGCAAATCCAATTTCCATTGGTGTTCCTATCGGTTTACAATCCTGCATGTTGAATTTTCTTAATATTTTCTGTATTAACTTGTGCTGTGAAATTTCTAATATATGTTTGATTTCAGTTCCAAGAAAGCATTTTAAGACACCTAAATTCTTAGCGTTAAATTTTCTTATCAGTGAATCTACAATTTTGTGTACTTCTATCTCCTTACCAAAAACTAAAATATCGTCTACAAACAATACAAGCCATATATCCGATCCATAATAAAGGCATACATCATGATCTGAACTCTTTAAACCATATTCTGTTGCAAAGCTATCAAAACACTGGTTCCAACAGCGGGGTGCTTCGCGCAATCCATATAAAGCAAGGTTTAGTTTTAATACCTTGTCTTTGCTTACACTTACATCATCAGGAACTTTGACAAATATTTCTTTCTCTAAATGTCCATTTAAAAATGCTGTTGGTACATCTAACTGCTTAATCATCCAATTATTGGTTAGTGCATGTACCAATGCCATTCTGATGGTGGTCATTCTTGCTACTGGGGCATAACCTTTAGCAACTAATCTTGCTTTCTTTAGACCATCTTGTTTTGTTTTAAAAACTCACCTTGTATCTATTGCTTTTGAATTTTTTGTTAAATCTGCTACTTCCCATGTTTCAAACATTTTGTGTGCTCTTAATTCGTTTTGAATTTCCTCTTTCCACTCATGTCCGCTTTTAATTGCTTCATAGTATGTTTTTGGGTCATATTCTTCACTTAACAAACAATAAGCTATATACAGTTGATATTCCTGAAAACGTTTTGGTAAGTGGATGTCTTTTCAGTTTATCTTCTTGTTTCTTGTCTACATTTTCATCTTGATCTCTTTCCTTAGTATCATTTGGTTCTCTCTGTTCATCACTTGTGCTTTCTTCATCTGAATATACTTCGATATTCTCGTTTGGTATTGACTTCAATTCCGTTTCATACCTGTATTTGGATTCATCGAATACTACATCACGCGTAAGTATTACTTTATCTGTAGTTGGATCCCATACCCTGTAACCATTTCCTGAGTATCCTACCATTCTGACTTCCTTAGCTCTGCGTTCTAATTTATTCTCACTTGGTATTACACACATCCAACCTTTGCTACCGAATATTTTCAATTTTTGCAGATCTACCTTGCCTATGTACAACTCTGCAGGTGTTCTCCCTTTTAAGACAGATGTTGGTGATCTGTTTAACTGATAAGTCGCACATCTTACTGCCTCTCCCCATAACTGCTTGGGTAACTGGCTATCGATAAACATTGTTCTCACCTTGTTCAAAAGGGTTCTGTTCATTCTTTCAGCATCATTTCTTCTATATATTCTATTAAATAATCCTTTGCATCTGATTTGTTCTTCAACAAATACACCTTACAGAAATGGGAAAAATCATCAATTATAGACATATAGTATAATTCATTATTGATTGTTGGTACAAACATTGGGCCACATATCTCACTATGTATAAGTTCATCTAATCTTTTACATCTGGGTTCTGTCGCATTTTTGAATGGTGGTCTAATTGCTTTACCTTTCATGCAAGAATTACATTTTTCGTTTGAAAACGATAAACCTAAGAGTTTAAGTCCCTGTCTGTTTAGATGCCCTAACCTCAAATGCCATTCATTATTATTTAAATTACTTAACATACAATTACTACTATCTTCAGTATTACTTTCATCTAATATAAGATTAAGAATATATAAATTTTTTACTTTATCACAATTTAAAATTACATTTTGTTTACTCATAATTGCGCGACCATTTACAAACGTCACTTTAAATCCTGCTTCATTAATTTTATTTACCAGTAACAAGTTTTGTGATAAACTCTCTACAATTAGTGCATTTACACTTATATTTATTTTACCCTTTCTAATATTTAAGATTCCTCTTTTATCTGCCTTTAGAGTCTCACCATTTGCTATTTCAATATTTACAGTTTCAATCGCAATTACATTTTTCATGTGTTTTTCATAAAGCTTACATACTAAATTGCCCGTTGCACCAGAGTCTAATATAAAGTTTATGTAGCACTCTGTTTTTGAATTTAACATTGCAGTACTAGCAACGAATGTCACTTTTGCCTCTTGTTCACTTCTATTTGCTCCATTGTTATTTACATACCTGTTACCTACATTTTTGTAATTCTATCTTTCTCGTCGGTTACTCGAATTTCTGTCCTTGTTCTTCGGGCAGTTTGGTTTTAGATGATCCGTACTCCCACAGCAATAGCATTTTCTTTATCGGTTTTGGTTAACGTTGAATGAGCATTCACTATTTTTGGTTTCATTGCTTTGTCCTTCATTTTTTAGTTTTAATTCATAATCCAGCAGCCTACTTCTCACAAATTCTGTTGTTAAAGTGATTGTTGTAGTTTCTAGAGCACTTATAACTGGTTGATACTTTTCAGTCATGGTAAGTAATAAATGACATACTTTATCTGTTTCGTCCATTTTACTTCCGGCACTTTCTAACTCACGTATTAATTTGTCAAACTTTTCGAAATGATTCTGTAGTTCAATGTCATTACTACATTTGAGTAACAACAACTGCTTCCATGCAACTTTGATAAAGTGGTTTTCTTTCAAACACTTCCTTTAAACACGTTATCATACCATACGCACTTTTTGCATCCTTTATGTAATCTATGTGTTTGTCAGTTACACACTGAACAATAACAGACTTTGCTTTCGCATCTTTTGTTAACCATTCTTTCTTTTCATTATCCGGCAGTCCCTCAATTTGTTCTGTTTTCATTTCTTTCTCGATCGCATCTTTGACTCCTTTTTCATCTAGTAAGCATTCCAATCTAAATTTCCAAATAGCCCTTCCAGTTGAACACAATATACACCAGTTTGAGTAGTTTATTTATTTATTATAAACAAGAATATAAAACGTACAAAAGGACTTACTACTTACTACTCTACTACTCTTATTAGAACTACTACTTGAATAATGTTACAAGTGTTACCAACCTATTTTCCTAACAACATATTCTAACACTGTAAATCCTATATGTACATATTCCAAATATCTTATTTGTTACAATTATAGTACGGTTTGATATACTACACACGTTTCAGTAAAATATAATTAATGGACTGTTCTATGCTAGAAATTGTTACACACCATATTTGATGGACTTTAAAAGTTTTATCCGATTTAAAAGAATTGCTTCAGCCGTATTTTATAGTAACTAGTAGTAGGCGGGACGATAAGCAACTTTTCCTGTAATTACTAATGAATTTGTAAAGAGTTACATACATATGTAGGTCATTTATCTTTCCACATTTCTTCTCTTTTGAAATGCACCCTGCGTAACATTATTGCGCTTGTAGTCACGATTTTCACGAGTGCTCCATGTACTACGCAATATAAGGACATTGCGATAAACCATTGCAAATGCATAAAATATCCACACATCTATATTCAGAAAAGGGACTATCCCAGATGCATTTCCGCTCACTCATATCCATTCAAGTTTGAACGTCTTTCGATAGTGACAGCACGTTCCGGCGAAACGTTCGAACACGTCGAGGACTTTCTTGAGTTCGTCGCGGTTCGCTTTTCTGGTCGAAATGTCGGCCAACTGCCTTTTTATATCAGAAGCGGAACACCCCTCGGGGCGACTAACGCGATCTCCATTCAAAGGCAGGTTCGTTACGTGATCGGAAGACAAAGCTTGCGGTCGATGTCCTCCTGTAGTCTGCTGCTTAGGAAGGATAGGCGTTGCTCACGCGGGATGAACGCGATTTAAGGGAATTTGATTTCGACTCATAACCGTGAATAGGATTTTATCAGGGTCTTTGCTTCGGGATCTATTTAGTTCAATGTCGTTTTATTTGTTATATACGTAATAGTTAAGAAAAATGGTAGTAATAATAATACTAGTAATAATAGTACGAATTGTATATCATTGAACAATGTTATCAAGATAGGCAGAAAGGACAATAGACAAAAAATAGTTTGGTGTAGGTATGACTTCACAGAATCTAAGTAATCTACGCAGATACACGTATTGAAAGATATGAGGAGGTTATTTACTACTTGCTATGCTTTTTAGACTTTTACTTTTCATCTTTAAGTTCATCATGTGTAGCATTTAGATAGTTGCCTACAAACTAATTCTTCTTAATAACGAATCCTTTCTCCTTTAGGCCGCTTCTCCGTGTCTTATTTACGTCATTTGTTCCAGATTGTAGCCCGTCTTGAGTACACCGATGTTGTCTGCTTTTTCAGCTTAAGAGCCGTTTCGCATAAAACATATCATATGGACTGAATAGAAGATCTTAATAGTTGAATACTTATACGTTTTATATGAATCGCGTATGGTTTACTCGTGTGATTTGTACATTAGGGCATATACAGGCTCCGGCATTGAAACTTTCTTTTTTCAATTAGACGTAGTGGCATGACTGGAACTAGTTGTGGCGCGGTAGTGTTTTTGGCCGAGAACGTTGATGTGGGAATTTTTTGTCAAATGTCATTAATTGCCAAAATGTTTTGGGTGAGAGAGCAACACGCGTTTGCAGTAGAAATCTATTTTTCACGAGGGCAGTCGATCATCGCGGCGCAGTGTGCGTTCTGTTTACGGTACAATATTTCTCCTCGAGGTACCTTCTTTTCCCGGGGGTCCATCCTACAGCGGGTGGAACCGTTGAAGGCAGTTGGAAATGTGTTCCGCAAGAGACCACAAGCAGCGCGGGTCGTTAAAACACCTGCAAACTTCGAGGCAGTACGAGATTCAGTTTTGCGATCTCCTAGGTGTTATGCTTCGAAACATGCGGCTGCCCTGGGGTTGTCAGATCGTTCCACTAGTCGAATTTTTCATGATAACCTTATCCATATAAAATGTTAATCCCACAACAACTTTGCGAAGTGATTTGGTTTCATGACAAACAGAATGCAAGACGCTCCTTCAGAATTTGCCTCCTGACGCAATTGTGTGGTTCAGTGATGAGGCACATTTTCACATTTCAGAGTGTGTTAACAAACAAAATATGCGTTATTGGAGCGGTATCAATCCCAGAGAAGTTCATGAGAGATCTCTTCATTCGGATCGGGTCACAGTTTGATATGTGATATCAAGTGTAAGGATTATTGGGTAACATTTTTTCGAGTAGCTCTTGAAAATATTGCTGTTGGAGAAATATGGTTTCAGTCAGATGCGGCGACTGTCCGCACATCACGAAATTCAATGCGTGTTTTGGGTGAGAATTTTCCAGGGCAACTTGTCTCCAACAAAGGGGACATCTCGTGGCCAACACGTTTGCCAGATTTAACCACATGTGATTTTTTTATGGGGCTACCTCAAATCGAAAGTCTATAACAACTGTCCTGCAACTATGGAAGCATTAAAAACAATATTCATGACGAAATTACCAACATACCGGTTGCTATGCTGGACAGAGTCCACTTGCGCTTTAGAAATCGGCTACGACAATGCATCGACAGCAACGGTGGACACTTGCCAAATATTCTTTTTAAAACTGTTTAATATCAAACTTCCCATGTTAGTGCATAGTGTTAATGAAAGAGAACTTTAAAATGTACAATGTATACTTTTATTTTTTATCTTTGAAAAAGGAAAGTTTCAGTGCCGGACCCTGTACTTAACGAAATTTCTATAGTTCTATCTAATTTTATAATTATCTTATAAAAATTTAGCAATGGTATGTGTTGCGAATTACCTAGAATTACATTGCTGAACGGAAAGAAATAAGAGGCAATGTTTCCAAACCGACCCATAGCTAAGAAAATGGGACGATCCCACTACCTCATATAGTAAAAAATCGCGATAAGAGAAATAATCAAAAACTAACTTGAAGGCAGTGCTCATCAATATTTTGGTTAGGCTCTTCTGGTAATGTAGCCGTGTAACAAATACAATGCAATTTAAACTTACCTGTAACTAACAGACGTGTACAACATTTTATCCGGCAGTAAACATTCTTGGTTGCTAATGAAGTTTCAAAACCATCTTTAAAAGTTATACATAAACAGACAAACCTGAAATTTGCGCAAGATCATATGAAATGGGATAACGACTGGAACAATCTCATTGTCTGACAAGAAGAGATATATGTAACTTACACGGGCCCGATGGTTTCAAATATTTGTTGCACGATTTGCGCAGGAACACTGAGGTTACTTTTGCCCATAACAACAAAACCCATGTATGTTTTATTTCTATGCGAATGAATTCTAATTCTTATACAGGACTTCTGGAAATGGTTTCGATATGATGAACCATTGTTGACACAAGACTGAATATTTAAGCAAGCCATTATGAATGGCTGCATTGTAGCCATTCATAATTCTAGACAAACAAAGGAATGGTTTCATCGAAAGAAAACAATTTGCAATGGCCTATTCTCTTTATCGATTTGAAACCCATTGAAAATCTTTGCGGAGTATTGGCAACAGAGCTGTATGCCAATAATAAACAATACGGTAGCGTCAAATGTTTCAAGATCGACCTTATTGATAGACAGTATGAAGACTTGGACGTTTAAAGTTACTTTGAATAGCGGATCGAACACGCACTTTGGAACAAAATATATTTTTTTATTTATCTTTGTTATTAATGTTGTGTTAATGGACGCATAGAAATTTCATTGTTTTAAGTACCTAACCATTATTGTAAATATTGCCTCTATAAAATGTAATAACTTCTTTTAAAATTAATTTTCTTTTACCGTTGTGTTTCTTTGTAGGTCAGCATTAACTTCGATGTAGAATTTGCCGAAAATATTAAGAAAACCAAATATTCTATTCAAAAGTTCATATGGCGTCATAGAAATTTCGCTGTGTGCTATCTTTCCCCAAATTGTGAAGTTTTAAGGAAAAATTTTTTCTTATTGTAAGTATGTATAGCGGAAAAAACCTACACTACTGTAAGGGTTCCTTAATACCATTGAAACCCTACTGTCGTATCGTTTCAAGAATTGAAATAGCAATAGCCAATTATTTTTAATAAGGTATTTCTTAAATAGCATTTTGAAAAACTAACGCACAGTAACAGCGATGTTTTTATGAGGAATATCTTTACAAAAGCTGAAAAATTATTATATATGGTAAAGAGAAAGCAAGGCTACTACACAAAGGAAAATCCCGAACGAAAACTTTTCTACAGTTCCTTTAGAATTATTTCAATGTTAATGGCCTTTCTTCACGAACAACCTGTATACCGTAATCGTACCTTCAGTTCATTATATTTATTTTCGGTAAAATTTGTTTATTTTGCTTTGTGTTTTGATAACAACTACCAAATTAACTTTTACGCCTATAAATGTGTACGTAATAATACTATATTCTGCAAACGGTAATGAAACCTTTTTGTTTTAATTTCTTTTAAAGAAAATGTAGATGAAGTATGGACTACTTGTTTACACATATTTATTTACATAAAATCATAAATAGAGCGGCATGTATACGTTTTTAACCCTTACGGAATATATATTGTTTCTGAAAAGTTAAGAAACCGTTTACGTAATAAACTGATTGCGATGTCTATGTTTCTAACAAAAGAAAAGTTCTGGATTTTGTGTTTGGAGGGACACTCGTTAATTACGAATGAAATTAATAAATGTACTTTACGTAATCATTATCTAGTAAATAGTGTTTCTAGGTCTAGGAGAAGGGGAGGTGGGTTAGCGATATATAATAGTGTTATGCCCTCTCCCCTTTCCCCTTTACCTTCTTGAATACATTAATTTTATTGTCGTTAGATAGAATGTCTATTTTCAGCGACAGCTTTGTTGGAACAGCATAACAGTAAATTAATACCACCCGAAATTACTTCGATATTATATATCCAGAACTTGCTAATATCGCTGATTGGTAACTGAGATAGATATACACTTTTGGAAAAAAGTGGCAAGCACACCTTGTATAATCTGAACGCGTAGAGATATATGCATGCATAAAGGTTTTCCATAGACGAGTTGATACAACGAATGACAAATGTTTCTGTAACTGCATTTTTTTACCGAGCGCCACCGATAAATGCAACATTCCGTTGGCATGGAAACCGAAGCGGATTACGGAAATCGGCTGTTCTTATTGTAGTGTGTACTATGCAGTCGCACTTTGTGCGTAATAGAAGGCCATTCGCATTACCTGGACAAGTTTGGGCACGGGATGGTTGTGGGTATACACATGGCGAGTGCATCCCTTCGTGAAATCGCACGGCGTTTCGAGCGGTCGTTGTTGGTAATACAATAGCGAGAATGGAATGATTAAAGACGTACGCGCCTTTAGTGAAACTGCTTCCTCGTGACTACAGTGCGCGAGGACCGCGCCCTTGTGTTCAACGCTATAGCGTCATATACAAATAGGTTCAGGTCACAATGCACCATAGGTAGTATGAATTGCAACAGCGTATCCCTCTCTTCGCGTTATAGCTTGTGTCTAGCGAGACACACGCATCCACAATTCAGTTGAGTTTAAACCGAGCTAGGATGCAGTCGTTGGCATATTCGTTCTGTGCGAATCGACGATCAAATTGGTGGCGCATGACTAGCGCGTTGCCACATCGCATTGCGTTCCATACGTATATTGTAACTTCCTATGGTGCATTGCGAGCTGAACCTACGTGTATATAGCCCCCTTGAGGTAATTTGGAGCTGTGTGACCACCAGAAAGGAAAGGCATATTCACTACGCGAACTGTACGGGAACGTTTGCTAGAGAGTGGACTGCGAGTGCGCCGTGCGTTACAGAAAATTGCCTATTTCCTTTTCTTCTTTTTTAACCTTTCATATCTTCTGTTTTTCCATTTTTTAGTGAGTCATATTCTTTTACTTTTCATGTCGTTCTCTACATTCTCTATAAACTTCAAGTCTGCTACCTTCCTCGTTCCACATTATTTCTGTTCCATCGATTATCAAGTATTCTGATTTACAATGTTCCCTTCTTTTCACAGTTTTTATCTCCATTCTTAACTTTCTTTGAATTGTTATTTGTTATAGTATTAGATTGCAGTCAATAAAAATGTATTTTCCTTTAGGTTGATTTTAATTCCACTACTCGTAATTCATGTACGTTTATTCGTCTTACTGGTACTACAATAATAATTGTACTCCTCCGTACTCTATACTTATATCTATATATATATAACTGTGATGTATTTGTTACCTAATTAATAATGCAATCGCTGCATATTCCTATTGCTACAAACCTTAACGTAGATACATTATTGTGTATTTATTTATTTAACTTAACTACTTATTACACCATTACACCTCCGAGGGTGGAGAAAAAAAAATTGTTACAATGCAAATTTTTTTTTTTTCTTAGTTATGATCTTTTGTCCTATTTATATGTACTTCAATAAACTTATTATCTACTTTGATTATAATATTTGGGTACTTAATTTCTATTATTTCATATGGACCTTTATTATAACATCTCTAATATTTCCTGTTTCGTTCTTAACTAATACCTTATCACCTATCTTATAATCTAAATTCTTAGAATTGTCATCGTACCTCTTTTTGCGTTTGGTTTTTGAAGCGAGTAAATTTTGTCTAGCATCTTTGTATGCGGTTTGCAACCTATATTTTAGTTCTAATGGATAGTTAGAAAAATTATAAAGCGGATCTGGTATGTTGGCTATGGTAGTTCGAAGTCTGTTGCGTTTACCAAAAACAAGTTCGTGTGGGGTGTAACGTGTTTCTGTGTGCACTGTATTGTTAAATGAAAAACACCAATATGGAATCCATTGCTCCAATTGTCAGTATTTTGTGAGATAAATGTACGGAGATAAGCTCCTAAATGCTTGTGCGTGTTTTCTAATGACCCTAGTGTTTGGTGGTGATACGCTGTGGAGTGTAACTGTTTTATACCTAATAATTTACATGTTTCGCGAAAATACTGGACATGAACTCTTTTTGATCCGAAACGATTTGATCAGGAATTGCAAAATAAAATTTTCAACAAAAGCTCTGGTTACCGTTAATGTTTCTTTATTAGGAATTGGATAAGCTTCGACAAATTTACTTAATTCGCACTGTAGCGTTAGAATATACTTGTTTTCATCTGTTGTTGTATTTATCGGACCTACTAAATCAAGATAAATTTTTTGAAAAAACTTGTGTAGCTGTGGTTGTAATAGACATTGGTACCTTGGTTGGTATTGAGTGTTTGTAACGTTGGCATTCGTCACATCGTTTAATAAAATTCTCAACATCCTTTTTTGTGTTTGACCAAAAATAAAGTCTTTTAATACTGTTGTAATTCGGTTAATACCCGAATGACCGCCTGTGGGTAAGATGTGATATTCATTTAAAATCAACTGTCGTGTTTCACTATCATCTATCGTTAGAACACCGCCTATAACACATAATTTTAAGCCTAGTTGCTCTATTCTTTCTTTTAGCGCTAATAGTTACGTAATAAATGTTTATAATGCTGAGTATCATCTATGTTTTTGACAATACACAATTCCGGAATTTTATAAATCGTACATATGGATTTCAATTGATTCAACGAACGTACTGCTGATTCCGTTGAAAATGAATCCTCGTTTATATACATAATGTGTTTATTTAAATTATACAATAAAGCGTGTGTTTCAAACTCTATTTTTTCTTTTTTCCGAATTTTGTGAAAATCTGCGGGTTTTACTAGTTTTAGCTGTACAGATTGTGGTGGTTCTTTCAATAATTCTACGAATCCTGGGTGATCAGTCCAGTCATCAGTAGTACTATTTGGGTTTTGTGGAGCACGCTGCGCCATTGTACGTCTTGACTGTGCACGTGTCATCGCGTACGTGTGGTTTAGCGTTTCGCTGTTTAATTCTTTAAGTTCCTTAGAATCTATCTGTATTCGCGATAATGCGTCCGCAACTATATTGTCTGAACCTTTAATATACGTAACAGTGAAATCATATTCCTCGAGTGATAGTCTAAACTTGGTTAACCTACTGGAGGGGTTGGTCATTCCAAAAAGATATATCAGTGGCCTTGATCCGTAAAAATTTCGAACTTTTTTTACGTATAAGTAAGGACGAAAATGTTTTATGGACCAAACGATGGAAAGTAGTTCTTTCTCTATTGTGCTATAATTCTTTTCTGATTTATTTAAACTTCGACTTGCATATGCAATTGGTTTATTGTTCGCGTTTGATAAAACCGAACCTAGAGCATAGCCTGATGCATCAGTTCTGAGGATGAAACGATTA
Source organism: Holotrichia oblita (assembly GCA_023690525.1). Lineage (NCBI taxonomy): Eukaryota > Metazoa > Arthropoda > Insecta > Coleoptera > Scarabaeidae > Holotrichia > Holotrichia oblita. Next base: position 31,673,137 of record CM043021.1, read on the forward strand.
TTTTCCGAGAAATCGATATTCTAGAAGTGAGAGGCTTGTCAGTGCTTGTTTGAGTGTTTCAAAAGCGTTTTGGCATTGCGCAGTCCATTCGAAAGATGCGCCTTTCCTACTTAACTGGTTTAACGGGTATGCAGTATGCGCAAAATCTTTTATGAACCTTCTGTAATAGTTTGCAAAAGCTACGAACCGCTTTACTTCCTTGGAAATTTTGGGAATAGGATAATTCTCAATGGATGTAATTTTTGAAGGATCCGGGGAGATGCCCTTTGAAGATATAGTGTGGCCCAAATACAGTATCTCTTTCTTTAGAAATGTACATTTGTTGGGGTTTAATTTTAAATTTACATCTCGCAATCGTTGTAATACTTTAACTAGATTTTGATTGTGAGTATGTAAGTTATTTCCGAAAACAATTATATCGTCTAAATATATGAAGCAAGATTCGAAATTTAAGCCTGACATTACAACTGTCATCATGCGTGAGAAAGCACTTGGGCTGATTTTGAGTCCCATAGGTAATCTTGTCATTTGGAACTGTCCTTTTTGTGTGGAAAATGCTGTACACGGTCTACTATCGGGATGTAATTCCATCTGATAGAAGCCTTGAGAAAGATCTAGATGACTGAAATAAATTGCGCCTGACAATGAATCCAGAATGTCTGATATACAGGGTAAAGGGAACTTATCATCTTGAATTTGTTTGTTTAACATTCGATAGTCAATTACTATACGCCATTTTTTATTATTTCCAGTTGTTTTCTTCGGGACAATTAGTATATACAGAAGACCATGGGGACCTAGCTTCTTCGATAATACCATCGTTAAGCATTTTACCAATTGCCTGATCTATATCCTGTTTCTGAGAATAGGGTAGGCGATATGGCTTAGAGTAAAATGGAGTAGCGTTTTGATGCAAAGAAATTTTATGTGGGGGATATCTGCTACCGTAAAAGTGTCGCCTTCTAAATGAAAAACATCAGCATATTTCGCACAAATTTTTTCTATTGATAATTTTTCTTCTTTATTTAATGATTCTAGGTTTATTGATTCTAACACTGAGTCGACTCTGTTGACAGATGACGGGTTTTTGCTAAATGAGTGGATTTTATAATTTGAAAGATTATCTACTTGTGGGGAAAAATTCCTAATTGTAACGTCTTTGTCAGTATTGACCTAACAGGTATTAAATGTTTTTTAGGTTTTACTATTGTTCCTGCAGTATATATACCTTCGCATACATTAGTGGGTATAACAACGCAGTCATTGTTTAAATTTGTCCAAAAATATTTTATTATTTCACAACGGGCAGGAATTAATGTATCATGATTGTTTTCGGAGTATACTGGCATAAAGTATCTTTTGTTTTTATACCAAAAAGAAAAAGTAGACGTTTCATAATCAATTATGGCAGAATATCTAGTGAAAAAATCTTATCGTTCCAATTATACCATGTACATTTTTTGCTAATGATTCTGTTACCCAAAAATTGTGTTGTATATCGATTTCGCTGTCTACGTTCAAGCTAATAGAAGCTAAACCTTTAGCAGTTACTTTACCTGAGATTCCGTTTATTGTTACTTTTTGTGAATAGTCAATGTATTCGTTTTTATCAATGTAATTTCTGAAAAGAACACTAATGGAAGCGCCTGTGTCTAATAATAAAATTAAGTCATTGTCATCGTATTTCATGCGTATGTAGTTTGCACCGTTTGTATTATGTATTTGAACGTTCTTGGCCTCGAAAAAACTGCTCCCGACGATTTTTGTTTATGTTGTCGTTCGTGTTTGTGTGTGCTTGTGCAGCGTAAGTGTTTTGATAAGTGTTGTATCCTCTATAATTAGAAGACCTACTATTACCACGAAAATATCTACCACGACCTTGTCTGTGATATTGCTGATTAGGATAAAAAGTGTTATGTGTATGTGTATTTTCTGCTTGTCTTTGGTTTTTGTTAAAGAATTTTCCCTGACCATGCCTAACATTTTTGCCTCTGGTACGAAAATTAAATAAATGTGCATTATTACTTGATTTATATACAGTTTCTTCGTCTTTTGCCGAATTAATTGCGTCTTTTAGACTACTGAAATGTTTTGCCTTAGTTATAGTTTTTAATTCTGTGGCTCTTAGGCCATTTGCAAAAATATTTATTGCTACCTTCTCGTTTACTTTTGTTAAAATTTTTGCCGATGCTTCATCACCGTTTGCTTGGGCCAAAGTCAATTGTGTGAACAAATATTCGATAGATCTTCCAAATTCCTCTACTGACTTATTACCTTGCTTACAGTTATGAAGCTCGACGGATAAAGCTTTTCTGACTTTTTTGGTAATAAATGTTTTTGCATATCCTGTATTAGACCCGTAATATCTTCATATGACTTTTCTAGTCGTAATTTTGCGGTTTGATTAATACGTGTCTTGAGCACAAAATTGATTAAAAGGGTCTTGCCATTTCCGTCTAACACCTCTGAGTAAATCCTGATCGAATCAATAAGCTTGTATACTGTGTCTTCGGTGCCATCCAGTTGAGGCAACAAAGATCCAGCAGTTTTTAAAATCAAATTTCTCCGTCATATTTGAGAATGTATCTTCTTTATTTAGTGAATTAATTCTAAGTTCTATGGTTTCGCGTATTTGACGTGTTATTGATTCTATCTGGCTTACACGTGTCTTAACATTTTTAATTATGTCTATGGTTTTATTAGTTTTGTTAAATTCGTTCCTTAAATTCTCTAACTTATCCTCAAAAGATTTTACCTCTTCTAACCTTTGATTAAAAGATTCTTATCAGAACGACGTGATTTATTATCTTTTCCGACGTTCGATTGCAGTTTTTGCACTTGTTCATATAATGTTTCAAAATCAGTTATCATACCCTAACTTCTATACAAATCTGCTATTAATGATATGTTAATACTAACTTACTGCGATCTATTTTGCTTGAGGAAGACTTCTTTTTCTTCTAAACCTTGTTGAGGGATTCCCTGCTACTGGCGTTGGCTCTTGCAATCCTCCTGTCTATTTTTCTGATATGGAGGCGCCAAGGAACCAGCAAATTACCATTACTCCAATAAATGCTGCGAGCGTTCCGAGAGAGATTCCAACCACTTCTTTGAAGTCGTATTTGCCGTTGATTAACGCTGGGCCATTTACTCCTGATTGGTTGACGATTATTTCCTCCTTCGTACTCGATGCTCCCATTATTCTTCGTGTATTAACATAGTGTCTCCAGAGTTGGCAGGATCGCCATGTGATGTCCCCAGTGAGGGGGACCAGGTTCTGCTCTGGAGGGTGAGGTTGATCACCATTAATTCACACTACTCGTAATTCATGTACGTTTATTCGTCTTACTGGTACTACAATAATAATTGTACTCCTCCGTACTCTATACTTATATCTATATATATATAACTGTGATGTATTTGTTACCTAATTAATAATGCAATCGCTGCATATTCCTATTGCTACAAACCTTAACGTAGATACATTATTGTGTATTTATTTATTTAACTTAACCTACTTATTACACCATTACAGAATAGTTATTTGTTATAGTATTAGATTGCAGTCAATAAAAATGTATTTTCCTTTAGTTTGATTTGTTCTCCATAACTTCGATTTTTGTCTCAAAATTCTCTTTTCTAATCAGGATTTTATTCCTTGTAATTTTACTTGTTTTAGCTATCTTATTATTTATTCCAGGCTCTTTATTTATCCATTCGTAAATCGGTTTTTCTGTTTCTTTGTTCTCTTCTTTTATTTCTATCCAGTAATTCCTATATTATTCTTGCATTTCTCTTGTAGTATGTTTTCTGTTTTTACTTTTTTCAATTTATTTTGCATATCTTTGTCAATATAATTCATATGTAGACATTCCCTCATTTATCCTATTATTTCATTGCTTTCTTTAATTCATTAACGTTCTAGTGATTTTGTTTAGTTGAAATTTATTTGTTATTTATTTAATTATTTATTTAATTAACGATGAATTTCAAATAATATTTTTACCAAGAAACAGCTCATATTGAGAATATGAACATATTTAAGAAAATCTATTAATAATTCATTATAAGTAAGTTTAAGGTATAAAAGTTTACACATTGTGCTGCAATTAATTTAAGTTTTGTTTACACTAATAACATATTTGTAAAACAACAACAATAAAAATGACTTTCTTTCATTGACAATGGGGTAAAAAAATCCATGTCCTATATGAAAAGAATACTTAAAATCTGCTCTCTTACACCCGGTAAAAGGCGATTCGAATTTCATTAGATCAGATGCGGTGTGCAGATATGGAATCGAAGCAGACTTTTTAGGAAATGAAACTGAAATTTAGGGGAAAATATTTCTTCAATTTCACCAACCGTGCCCATTTGCGTCTTGAACTTTCGGTACGATGAAACTGTTCGCATGTATGGAAATTTTACATATTGAATTTCAATATATCCGGGATTGGTTTTATAGGAACTGATGCCAAGTAGTTTTGAAACAAGATCGAATAATACCTTCCAATATTTTATTTTCGTTAATGAAATTGTTAGATTTACATAGAAGATACTTTTTATTTATCAAATTACATAATATAAAATGCATGAACGAAGTTTAGCCCATATAATAATTATCGTTAAGGGATAAGCAGATGCTATTAACTTGCGCTATACATTACTCCAATGAAACTTTGTTGCTGAATTGCATGGTTCATAGCTGTACTGTATTGAAACAACAGTTAACAACCTGTTCTCATTTCTAGTTTCCTCTAGAAACTGCGACAAGGAAAGCTTAGTAGTAAGTTAAATAAGTGGTTTATGAGTACTACTAGTTCGAATACCTGGAATAACGAAATTGAGTTCGCAAACTAAATACAAAGCGCATACTCTTTCCTCTTTCTTCCTCATATAATATTGCTCGTTGTAAAATTCAAATTGCATTGTTGTATTTATTTCATAGTAGAGTTTTACGCTGCGAAACAAAGACGTTGGTTATTTAGCGTTGAGGCAACAGAGAACTAAACTTTTAATTGTTATACTGATGGCTTTTCTACCTTACTCGGAATGAATTACCATTAAAAATTATATGTGTTTAATAAGGAAGTGTATTATTTATTAATAATTAGTATATTATGCAACGAGCACGAAATGAAACTTATTTTGCACGAGTATGAAAGTTAAGTTTAAAGCCACAAGGGCAATAATAGTCTTCTCAACCAAAGTATGTATACTATTTTTTGTACCAGTAGTCTAATTGGATCTTGAAATCTTGATAATTAGAAATAAATTTGCTAATGTATGTAAGCTTACACTTGTAATAAAACGTAAAACAAATGTAAGTAGGATTCAGTTTGATGTTGACAGATAAGTTTTGACATAATTTCTGAAACTAAAAGCGAAGTATTTTTTAGATTATTTTTCGTTTTGTTTATGCATGTCTGCAGAAAAAGATTTTAAATGTACAGTGATGTGCTTTAGTACTGACTCAAAGTGCCATAAAACTTTATAAATTTAAGCCTTATGTACGACAATATAAAGCCGACTGCCCTCGAGCGGTAAGTCAGTACTAAAGCACATCACTATACCTATACTACCTGAAATGTATGAGATTGCAGAACAGGTAGTTGAGTACTAGCTTGCGCATGAATCAAAACGCTTTCATACGAAAACATATTCCGAATTTTGACGGTTAACATCCTACGGCGATTGCATGTTGCAACATTTGTTTCCTACGGCTGTTATATAATATATACATTCTGCCATTTTATCCAGTTGTATAATGGCATCAATTCTTCACCCCATGTGTAACACTACTAATAGAGCCGTCATTATACGCTCGTTGAAGAATATACTATTTTACTATAACCTAAGTTAATAATGAGGCCATTATCATAGATAATATATATATTTCATTCTCTACGTTAGTATTATATTATCTATGGCCATTTTTCACCTGCTATTAGTTCAGAGGTTGAGAAATGACATTTCTCGGCGTTCTATTATGGGTCAAAATGTCATTTTTGATTCTTTAGTTATTTACCCAAGTGCGTGAAATCATATTTCGTGAATGACTACTAAAGAGCCGTCATTATGGACGCTCGTTTCACGAAGAAATATTTTTGTACGAGAACTATAATAATAATACATATTGTTAAATACGTTATCGTTTATGACCATATATTATTAAGTTAGGGATTTATGATTTTAAAATGTCATAAATTAATCAAGTTCCAGGAAGTACCAACTTATTTTTACTCGTGCTTAAAGTGACTTTTTACTCGAATCGTGAAATTTTTGATAAGTTTTACAGAAATCGTTGAGTGACCTTCGTTTAATGACATTTGTTTCTTTGTACGGCGTTCTATTATGTTCAAAATGTACATTTTTGATATTTTTTATACATTTTTGACCATATATTACTCATATTGTTAAATACGGGATTTATGATTTTTTTAAAATGTCACTGAATTAATCAAGTTCCAGTACTCGTGCTTAAAGTGACTTTTTAAAATGAATAGGCGAGTTAACTATTATGTACCAATTCAGTAAAGTGATTCTTTATTGAATGAGTCTCAGATTATGAGCCGAGTGAGCGAAGCGAGCGAGGCGAGTAACAGGCGAGTTCGATAAAGACACTTTACTGACGTGGTGCATACAAATTTTTATCGCCAACCGTAAAAATATAATTCAAAACAAATAAGAGGTTATAACTTATTACATTTTATTATGACAAAGTAAACAGATAGAAAAATAACAGCGAATACAAAAAACACTTCTTAACAAAACTACTTATTATTTGTTATATTAAAGCTGACCGTACACCCTGACGCATTATAAAAATTAATTCCTGAAGTCGAAGGAGTTTGAACTGAAAATGTTTGAGCGTTATTATCTATGTTAATAATTCGCAAATCTTCAGCAGAATTATCATTGGTAACAACTATGTTGTCAGTTTGACCTTCACGAGTTTGACCTTTGCGATTTTCGTTTTATTAAGCACAGATTCCTCATAGGATTCAGCAAAAGTATTAAGCGTTTTAAATTTTCCTTACTGCCACCTGCGTTAGCAAAGAGGGTGGCGGACGTTCTACGAAAACAATGTCCCGTATAAAGTGATGGGTCCGGCAAATGCAGATAGTTGGCAATTTTGCTTGGTACACTTCCAAAAGTATGGATTCCAACTGGATGAACTGTGCATTTGCTATTTGTATAAGTTAGGAAAAATCGGTCGTGGGGCGTATACTTAGGACGCAGAGCTAAATATTTGTTAAATAATTCCATAGATTTTACTTTTCCTTCAGACTCTGAAGTGATCACAAATAATCGAGGCCTATTGTCTTTGTTTTAATTATATGAACAACCAAAATTGTTTCTTTGTGCTCTATGTTACTTACTTTTAAATTCAAAAGTGCTTCATTACGTAAAATTCCAGCAACACAACACAAATCTAAAATAGTTACTACATTCATATCACATTGGTTTCGAAACTTTTACATAAATTATCTTCATCAACAGGTCGATTTCATCCGATGCATTAGTAAAAATTTAAGTATTTCTTCCTTTGAAAGGGTTTTGGACTTTTTCTTAATATGATTTCTTCCTTTTTGTTTTAAAAAAGGTGTAAGTTTTTTATATTTACTAATGTCGACGTCATTATTTGCTGAAAGAATTGCTTTCACTCCATAATGGCATAACTCACGTTTGGTTAGAGCATAAATTATTACTAATTACAATATTATTATTAATTAGGCAGGAGATCATACGAGACATGGTAAGGACGGTTTCTGAAGACTGTTTCTGGCAAAAAAACAAAGCTCAGGATCAGAGAGCTATAGATCAACCTATGAAAGACTAAACCTGACGAATATGGAACTAAAACAGAAAATGTTTGAATACACTATAGAAAAGCGAGGAATAGAAACTTGGAATTGAGAAAGGAACCTGGACCAATTTAGTTCAAATTTATGACATACACAACGGAAGAACAGGTTACAATATTATAAGATTTAGAAAACATTGTAATGAAAACATGCCATAAAAATCGGAACGCTGTACTATTAAAACATAGTTCTACTTATAATCTAGATATGTTGGAAACATGCAAAAACACAGAAACGTATTCATGAATAATGATCTGTCACCTCTCCTCCAACATAGTACCCCTTTGAGTCTCATTTAGGATATTTTACAGCATGCAGAGCATTCCAATGAAAACGATCCACCTTAAATAAGTCGAAAAACGCCAAGAAATACGAAAAACAAAACGACGAGACAGGTCGATTTTTGTCTAGCCGAACACTAAAATTTCAAATGGCACTACGTCATATTATTACGATTCTACATACTATTTGTAGCAACTTTCATGTAGGACATCCTATACCTATCCTCAACACTTTACAAGATATCTTATAAAGTTTTAAGACTATTTTCTGTTACAGCTCAGTTGAAGTCAAGGTTAACTAGAGTTGGTACAACTGCTACTAAGTGTCATATGTACAGATGTATGCAAAAAAATGGGACAGCTCTTATAAGCATAAATCCCAAGTTTTTATCTGTGTGAACGGATTTGCTGTGGCATGCAGCATATTCGGATTGTTTACTTACTGTACATACTGATACCTATGTTTCAAAAAATCAACATGTAGTTTTTCTTACCATTTTTCTTTATACAGCCCAGATTTTGTGCGGCTGAAATAGATAGAATAGAATAGAATAGCTTTAGAAACTTTCGAAGACATCTTCTAATGTGATACTATGCTCCTGGAATAATCTCAACACATTTGGACTAATAACGTTATTCATAGTAATAAGGTTTTTAACAGATTATTGTCTGAGCACGGGAAGCAACTGAATTAAACCGCTCTTCCAAAGTTGCACCATCCATCCATCTACATTTATTTGGTACGACAACTGGTACCGTGTAAACCATTTCACCCCAGATGGATCGCGGATGCTCTGCCTTGTAAATTATATGTTAGTTGCTCTTGAGCAATGCCAGCAGCAGAACCGCAAAACGTAACCCATGTGTTTGATTTTGTAGAGTTTACACCCTGTTTACGATGTTGGCAGGCACGACGACATAGGATTCACTTCCTATAAGGATCGTCGCACAGATTTCTTTTGTAATAGTTGCAAATACGTTCGGGTTAAACACCGTCTGTGACTACTTTGAGCTTGTCAATGTATGTATTTGCTGATCATTGTTTCATTTACACCTACTCTAACCTTTGTGGTGTTTGTAACAAATGAAACTGATAATGTTAGATGCATCTGAAGATATAACTTTACCAAATCGGGTCCTGGCATGTTATTCTTGAAGTGACAGATAGAGCGACATTGAGGAGCTAATATGCTTTAACAGCGAATCAAAATTTTAGCTCTTTCACTGGAAATCCATTCCAGTCAACCATCCAATTCAGAAAGTCGAATAGTATCTGTAGAAAATATACTTTCTTCGGCTTTAGTAAACGTGTTTGGATATCCCTGTCTTGAAGGAATTTATTTTTTAAGCTTGTCTTTGGGCGATCACTTAATTCTTTTAGGGCATCCAGGTAGACTATAGGCGGCATAAGAGCGGTTGCCTAGTTTTCTCCTATACTACCTAGGTATTTTCACGGCTTGTTCCGCCTGGAATGAAGTAGCAAATTAGAGTAGTTCCTAGAAAGTTATGAGAAAAAAGGAGCTTTTTACTTATCTGCCGGTAACTTTGACCCAGGCCAACGTAACTCGAATAAGCGAGCCAAAATTCCCTCCATTGCAATATTATTATCAAAAACCATTCGAGTAAATCTTTAAAATTATACTTCCAAGTATTAGTCTTAAGAAAGGTATGTATGATAATAGTCACAAGCGATTAAGCGAGCAACAGGTAACACTTCCAGACCTGGCGATTAATAAACAGCAGGCTTAAGTCAACCGTCGATTAGTCCATCTATCGTAGATTAGGAGCTCGAATACACATATGCATGTTCTTTCATACAAGTTCTGCTTCTTAGTAGTTCTGATTGCAGCCTAGCCTAGTAATGGGCCAATGTAATACCCCATATATATTCCTTACTACAGATCGACCAGAATCCCGTGCCGGTTGCGCTTATGTCAGAGAGGTTGGGTAAAAGTATGACATTGCAGCATTCAGCTGTGATTGGAGCGCTGATGTAAGACGCGGATCTAATGGCTCATGCTTTGGGGGTGTATAAGTCGAAAGCGCTCATTTACACTTGTTATATTATTACATTAACCACTGCATTCCGGTCGACCTCTAACGCAACATTTCTCCAAATGATGACATACTTTTAATCTCATTAATTTTTATTAAACATACGATTGTTTTATTTGACATATCACCTGTAAGCAGAAACGCTAAGTGCGGTAACAGAGATACAATTGGGCATAACGTGCCATGCCGTGATCACTGACAAATGGAATAAAAGTTCTGAAAGCCTGAGAATTTCTGTAAAAGCAATTAGTCCGTTAACAATACAGAAAATAAAAACTTCCGTTTAAGATTTGAATTCTATATTATTTTATTTTATTTTATTTCATATTTTCCCGTCAATTATACTGGGCAGCAAAAAGAAGCAGCACTAGCAAAGAAAGATATGAGAAAATACAGCTGAATGTCGTAATCATCTAAAAACGGCGAGTTGTTTAATGATATTTCTACGGTACAGTTGCTAACAGTATTGAAAGTGTGTAACGTAGAATTAGAAAAGAAAGGCATTCTACATACATTTTTCAGGGTCAAATGAATTCTGCCGTACTTTAATATTGGATATTATTTTTTATTCTGATATTTAAAACTTTAGCCATCAAATTTGCGAAATGATAATGAAATCAGAACTTCACTAGAAACAAGAAACACTATCAAATTAGTGTGTTTAAGACATAGAAAATAAAGAAGTTTTGCAAGTATTTCTTTACTATATCGATAATGTGATTTTAATATACAGGGTGTAAGGAGTGTGACTGCCAAAATTTTCCCAGCATACAGAGCAAGCAAATAGGATTAAACAAGTTTATTATGAAGTAGGCGTTAAAATAAATAGTTTTCCAGAAAAACAATAGCAAAGTTCCAACTTTTCAATCGCGTTATCTTAGGCAATTATAAGTATTTTAAAGTGTGAATTTTACAATGGACTCATCACGTAGACACAAAGAAAAAATTGTTATAGAAGTTTGTTCTACTATCTAAGGTAAGGTTAAAAAAATAGAAATCAAGTACATGTAAAATGTCTATAGCTTTGGCAACGCTGAAACATGACCTACCATAACTTTATACAAACAGATGTGTTTCACAGCAGCTGTGGACTGCGGCGTCGATAAGAAAATAGCAGACGTTGCACTTTTAAAGAATAAACTGCCTCATACAATTAAGTCGTATGATTCCTGTCGTTTATTTCGTTTTAGTATGAATACAAATGCTCTAGGTTACATCAAACGATATTTTAGTGAATTATTTGACAAAATACTTTGAAACATTAGTACTGAGTAAACTTACTTACTTACTTACTTAAAGTGTTACTGTTAGCACGATGGAGCGCTATATTACACGGAAATATCACGAAATGCTGTTAATTATTGTAATCGCGGTACCTAAGTCCTCCGCCTACGGACATTTAACTTTTTTAAGCGTGGCGTTGCCAACTTCTGGTAACTAAGTATTTACTTATGTTGGAAACCGTAGGTGACAGGCTAAAAATGTATCAAGGTATTCTATTCAGTTTCATTCAATCTACACTACATTATAATTATGGCACTCAAACCACTTACACCCTGTATACGATAGTTATACGATAGTAATTTTAAACTACTTTGTACAAAGTTAATTGATTTCTCTTGAACTGTTTTCTCAACAGTAACTCTAAAATGTATAATGGATAAATCCAATGATAATTTGAATATATCTCTTATATACAACGAGATGGGTAGAAATCTGTCAAACACTTCAATACAAATAACACCAGCAAACTTCGATAATATTCCGGGTTGATGTTACTTGTTTATCTTATCTAGGTCGACATGGATGTTATACAAAGTTGTACAGTTTGTCGCCATCCACTTTCTAATATAGGTCGCTCCGGCTTTGTCTGTGCTTTTCATGTAGGATTGTCTGAGTTTAGAAGTAGAGACATCAATGCGAGTGTTGAGGACGGAAAGGAATGAAGACTATAATTGAATAGGAATTTATTGGATTCGCAAAACTTTTTCGTACCGGTAATTCTTCGCGTATCGTATGATGTTTTCTCGTCATGCAATTTATTTCAAAAGCATTAGGGGTAATGGCATGGACGTGAGATAGTTCGCGAAGGCAATTCTGTGACCTATTGATCTTTCCAGAAAGATATCAGTGTGTCTCTATGTATACAGCAACGTACAAAATAGATCTTCTACATTTTACTACTCACATATTCATTCATATATTATTTGAATTTGTAGAAAAGGATATAAACATAGAAGTAGAAGTTACTCGGACAGTAATAAATAATAAAGGAGATTTACACAAAGTCAATGAAAGTACACTCATACTATTTTTTTTTAATAAAGACAGCTTCTGGTCGACTTACTTGTTGACTTGTTAGATGTGCTTACATCATTAAAGCAAATAGAATGTACTATTTGGGTAATAATTCAAACAATGAAGAAAACGCGCTATTTTAATGATGTTAATCGTATCTCTTTGACGTTTGCGAAGCATGCTATCGTTTACGTGATTTACAAGATTATGCTCAGCTTAATCTAGATAAATTTTTTGTTCTTGTGAATTATTTAAACAATGCGTTACAATACAATACTTAACTTCAATTTTAGTAATTTTTTCGATGCTATTTCAACCAGTCTTAACGAAATTTTTGAATATTTTCTTGTTTAGTCCTAATCTCTCATAACAAAACTCTGATATCAAGAAGAAAGAATATCTGCATCTCTTTTCGACGTGATACTTTCAGAAACATTTATTTCTCTTTGACTTTCTGTGAAGTGGGAAAAATTTATGTCTAAATTTTGAATACCTTATATACCTATTTAGGAATGCTAAGTATATATTATGTATTTTAATGTCAGTGATATTGGTCTGCCACTTACTACAAATAATGTACTGTAAAGAACCGCATGCCAGCCCCCTGCTTTGGAAGTTTTCTTTCTTCTTTCTTTTCTTCTTCTTTTATTTTTATACCATCTTTATGTGGGCATGGGTGGGCCCAAAATAAAATAACTTTAGTGCTTGCCACTTACTACAAATAATGTACTGTAAAGAACACAACAGCTTCTGTTCCAATGAAATGCATGCCAGCCCCCTGCTTTGGAAGTTTTCTTTCTTCTTCTTTTCTTTATTTTTATACCATCTTTATGTGGGCATGGGTGGGCCCAAAATAAAATAACTTATTTGGTGTTCGATATATGTACTGCATTCAGTTTTTGTGTTTAGAATACAAGGAAATCTACGTACTCATTTGCAATGATTTGAGAGTGCACTTTGACCCACACAAATGCTATTCTCCCTCGTTGTTCGTGAAATGATATGCAGTATTTGTTGGATAACAACTGGGCTACTTAATAATAATAATAGTGTTTTATTAGCCCAACAAAAAAAATACAGATAGGTATGTATATAAATATAAAGGTACAAAAATATATAGACATCAAAACTGAAGAAATACATGTAGGTACAGATTTGAGCTAATAGGCTCAAGATCAGCCGAGTGAGTGATCACACGACTGCTCCACCTCTTGAGCCACACATGCACCATGGAAATAATACAATAAAATTACCAAAAAGAACATAAAATAATGAAAATAAAATAACAGAAAACTAGTATGTAGTTGACAATATTCGACAAGGCTTTCATCCACGACCCAAGGACAGAAAGTGCGCTGTTAACCCACGGCAGAATGACGGAATAGATAAAAGTTTAAGAAATGTAGGAATAGAGTTATATAATTTTACAATGTTGTATCGGAAGGATCTTTTGAAACATTCTAGTTGATGTTGTGGAGGTGTCAACAGGCCCCTACTCCTAACATTAACGTTATGAACATCTGTTCGAAAAACAATCTTGCGGTATAAATAACTAGGTTTTTTAAAGTAAATAATTTTATGGAAAAATATAATAGAATGTAAAGAAATTCTATCAGGGATATTAAGCCAATGAGCCCATTTTAGTGCATGGGAAACGCGATCATACCGACGTATACCATAAATAACCATAACTTACCATAAATTACCGTTTCTAATTTCCATAATTAAATAACAAAATTGAGACTTATTTCCTGTATAACTGTATAAAATTGTGTAAAAGTCATCCATCTTTAATATTTTAGCTGAAAAGAGTTCTATAAAAAACTCAAAATTTCAGATTAGTTGCTTTATACCAGGAAGAACAAATATAATGGTCTAATATTGGACGCATATAAGTACAATGAGCCAATATTAAATTTATTTTACCAATATTGGGTCAATATTTTTTAATTTAACCGGCGGCAATATTATTATATCAACAACATTGCCTCAATATTATGTCTTGATACATTTTCGTCAAATTTTTAACAACATTTTGTAGCGTATCAATCATCTTCGCGTAAACCCGTTATGTGACATACTGTATAGCTTTTTATATTTAGAAGCTAACAAGACGTCGAAATATACATATCCCCAGATATTCAATGTCATTAGCAGGAATCTGCTTGATTCTCGTTATGATAAGTAATCGATCTGGACCCTAAGTAGTTGTATCATGGTTCGGTTCGTTCTTATGTACTGTTGCAACAGGACTGTACAGAATAGTTCATCCAACTAGCTAACTAATTAATAGTTTATGAACTTACAGAATAGTTGCTGTGCAGACATTTGGGAATAGGCCGTAGTTATCTGTGGTGTATTAAAGTAAAATAAATTCACCTTTTTGTATTTCCGCTTGTACCGCAAGTTGCTAGCAACTTCCTAATTGAGAGAGTAGTAAAAGTAATTTTTTGGTACGTGATGCAATATTACATGCTCTTTCAAACAGTTACAGGTGTTTCTCTAACTATCTCTGGTCACTTCTTTGCAATTAATTTTTTTTTTTAAATAATTTTTATATTGGGGAAACAGCCAAATGGAACTAGTAATTCCTTATTACTGTCTAAGCTTTCGTAAAATGTATTTACATCTTCAGAGACATAATACAAAATAAGATACAAATTATGTACGTGTTGGGTTCTACCTTAAAAAGACCGATATTAAGATACGTCAACTCCTTGCTGACTTAGAGGCTGCAATTTTGTTTACGCTCATTCAATGCCATGACCTGCTAAGATCTAAATGTACCAATATCTTAACGAACAACATTCTAAGCAACGATCCAATCTCTGCTATTGTTAAACAACTACAGTTCATCCCAGCTGACAAAGGACAAATAACTGTCGCTATCAACAAGTCACAATACATTTACAAGTCCATAGGGTTGATCAACGATGATACTACATATATAAAACTCAATAACGACCCTACAAGTAGCATTCAACGCAAAACAATGGTATAATTATTAGAGATCTCAAACGCAATAACTAAAATAGACGACAACACTCTAAAGAAACTTACTTGCTACAATGGTGTTTGCTGTAAATTTTACTCCTTAATTAAACTCCATAAATCAGGTTTTCCTGTCAGACCTATTGTCTCGTTTATTGGCTCTCCGGCATATAGATTGTCGTCATACATGGCAAATATTATGACGTTGTCCTTTTCTCACAGGACTGACTACAACATTACAGATTCTTTCTCCATAATAATAATTCTTCTTTCTCCATCAAACATTGTTTATTGCCTCCGGGTTATGTCTTGATTTCATTGGATGTGATATCACTCTTTACTAATATTCCTCGAGAATTAGTTATTGACCTTATTACTAGGGAATGGGACGAGGTTACTCGCTACACTAATGTGGATAGAGACACGTTCGTTGACATTATCATTTGTTTTGTTCGACTTATCTACCTTTGTCTTTGATGAAAAATATTACCACCAAACGTCGGCACTCGGATGGGTAGTCCTCTGAGCCCCATTCTAGCCCAAATCGTTATGAACGAGTTAATAACGGTCTCCATACAACACATCAACTTCAATGTCCCTTTCCTTTTTAATATATGGATGATATCATGACAGCAGTTCCGTTAAAAAGTATCACTGCAATCTTAGACACCTTTAATTCTTTCAATACTAAATTAAAATTAACAGTTGAGACAGAGACGGACAATCCAGTCCCATTTCTTCGTTTGGTAATAAAAAACCCCAATCAACTTATTGGTATTGATTGGTATACTAAACTGACCTTCTCCGGAGTATATATTAACTTTTTCTCGAACCATTCGTTCAATATGAAACTTAACATCGCGAAAATATGAAAAATAGAGTCATCAAGCTATCTGACGCCCCCTACTTGGGCAAAAACACCAACAAACTGTACGACAACACCACCACACTTCACCAACAACGGTGTTACAAAAGCCTGCTTGAGAAAGTTCTGTATAACTCCGCGGGCACATGGGGGGACATTAATAATTCAGAATCGAGAGGGATATCCTTTTAGCAGAATTTGATATCACAGCTTGTTGATTCTGATAAGGCCATTAGCACTTCTATTGCTTATTGCAAATTTCCATTAATAGGTCTTACTGACAGAATTTCTAAACTGTTTTGGGACTTTCCCATAAAACTTGCTCCGTATAACATAGTAAAGACGAACAAGCTGTTTTGCAAAGGAAAATTTCCTACTCCCATATTGTTAAACTCCAACGTAGTATACAGCATCTCATGTAATAACTGCAACGGAGTGTATATTGGTGAAACTTCGCAGTACTTGGCTAACAGGCTCAGACAAGATAAATTAGATTGTTTACATAAAACCGACAAAACAGCTCTAGCTGACCACTGTCACAAATTAAATCGCACTTTTGATTTTGACGAGAATATTAGCCCACGAACACAACTGGTCCAAACGTTTATTCTTAGAAATGTACCATATAAACAAACAGAAAGTTTATATCAATTTCAGGACTGATTTGGGCAATTGAAGTAATATCTATTCTTATATATTACACTTAGACAACAATCCTAACAAAATTCTCAATAATCTTAATATATAACAATTTCTTTTACACATCGGTGTATATAACCCCCGTGCTTTATTTACTCGTAGTTTCAAGTTTGGGAGGACCTCTTAAGACAGATAAGTTCTCTTTTTGTTTGTGTTATTTTAATTAAATTTTAATTCGTTGTGTGTGAAAAAGCAGTAATGAATGTGTATAACCAACGTATTATTATGTATCTAACAGCACAGTAACCATACGAACTACAGAAAATGCTAATGTAGACCTTCTGACACGGTTGTTAGAAATAAACTGATTCTCTTGGTTTTCACGTAAATTCTTATCCTAAATGAATAACTTCTTGGAATGGGCCCATATGTACAAGAGATTAATTTTTCTTTGATTATAAATCTCCTTTTTTGTATGTAATATGTACAAATGCAAATTTTGAGTGACGTATTTTACATCCACTCACTCTGTATATTCTAACTTGAATATTTATTGTACCAATGTGATTTCACTCTTGAATACCCACGAAATGCTTAAACAATGCTCAGTTTAGATTTTCAACTTCACTTTGGAAGGGACGACGAAAATATAATTTCAATGTTTACAGCGACTCTAAACTATAAGGACAGACACTTACGGAATTTCATTAAAAGATGCTCGAACTTATAATGAAATTCTAATCAGAAAGTTATTATGTGGCGTTCCTACTTAAGAGTTTATACCAGGAGTTGATCTAATGTTCGTTTCATACCAAGTTACGTTCAAATTAATTTCACAGTAACACCGCATATGTAATAGTCAATACTGGGCAAATCGGGCAAACCATTTGATCTTAAATAAGACGAAAATTACAGTAAGTTTAATTTTTTTCCGACTTATTCCTCCTTTTGTTGTTAGGTTTGGAATTGCTACATGTGAAAGCGTTAGTCGCATAAAGTTTTAGATATCATCTTTGATGTAGAAATACGGTATTGTCAGTATATTTATACTTTATATAATTAATTTAAAATACATTGAAATTTTTTTCACATAGATATTGTAGGTACTATACACCTATGTAGTATTGTAAAATAGATAGTTGTATATGTAAATGTGGGATAATAGCCAACATGTCAGGAGTTTTTTACAGAAATGACAAATAATAATGGACATAAAATAAATCTCTGTGATACGTTACGCAGATCCACGTTTTCAGTTTTACTATGAAAATTAGAGATGCCTTTCTTAGGTATTATATTACACTTACGAATGTATGTTAACATACAGATATCTTTGCTTTTTAAAAGGAAGAAACAGTATGTAATGTTAACGACTTTCTTTATAAAGTGGCTACTGATAAATTTACACGGAAAATATTAAAAATTATAAGATTAAATAAACATATTTCAGTTATAAGTAAAAGCTATACTAATAATCTGTCATCTATAGAGCAATAACCCGCAGGGTGAATTCCAACAATATATCAAACAAGAGCGCCTAGTATAGGCATTTCTTTGGTTTTTATATTGGCATTTTTAAGCGACTTGTACTGAAAAAGATGGTTTGTCATTTGAACCAAGACAAAGAGATTCACTTTTACCCTTCATTTTTACAATTGATGGCCTATAATTTTTACTGCGTGAGTTACTAATAGATATTCCCCAAACCAGTTTCTTCCTTCTGATATACTACAGAAATCAAATTTCTGGAGTCTTGCAGTTAGTACCTATGAATACAATAAGTTACTAGTTAAGTTAAATTGTAAATATATGCGCTAGGTAAATATGTAATATTGAGGTACACCCTGGGAAATAATTTACAAGCATATGCCGTTTATTTCAAATATACAGAGATATAAAGTAGTGCCGCAATGGGTAGTGTATATGTAGTTTTGAACATCGATAGCGTTGCGTAATTGAGCACCGCTTTCTGTAGATGGTGCAAATGTAGTCCCCCTGACAGGAACCGTACGGTAGTATCTAGTAGATAGTGATCTGCGAGTGATTTGCAACATACTTTGCTAATATTGGAACACTGTCCTATACGAAGCGAGTGGTGTAATGCTGGATACTGGCAGCTAATTTATAAGATGAATATCTTGTCTCCTGATGTATCACAATCCACGCTAGGTGCAGTTGATTCATAAATCGATGTATACATTCAGTCATTTCATTACCATCAACAACATGGCATAATGGTAGGGATACTCAACTGCAGAATGTACAATGACATTTTGCTGTTATGTAGGTGGACTAAAGGAGGGAAAGTACAGAGATCTACTACACAAAGTTCCGTACTACACAATCTTTTCATTCTCTGCTTCAACGTTATTTGGTTTCCCCGATGAATGTTCAAAAGTTATGGAGACAATTAATAATTGACGACTTTAGTCAATTCTGTTGTGGCATTCTAATTCTAGATTTTTAATTGCGCAATCTTCACAATTTGATTGATCTGTGAAACATCAGAAGACTTTCATCTAGTAATCTTCATAATATTATTTCTGACAAATTATATTCGAATTGGAATATTTTCATTTTGCAAAAAAAAATTGGTATCATTCGAGTTTTTATTTGCTTGATCTTCATCTGTTAAATTTTCATCGGTGGACAAAATTACTACTGAATTTTTGTTTTCTCACTTAATTTATATGAACTACTTTATGTTCACTACATTAATAAATGACCAAATAAATAATTAATTGACAATAATCAATTATTGTTCCTCCTTGTATAAGTTTATTTTTAATTTAAACAGTGGCTTTAAGCCATCTTTAGCATTGAATCTAGAATTATTTAAAAATATTTAAATTTAGAGAATTAAGGGCCGAATTAAAAAACAGATTTTGAAATTTCAAGAAGAAAATAAGAAAGCCTTTAATCAAAAATAAAATCTAAGACATACAATATGGGTGATTACAGGACATTCGAAAAGACATGTACTCAATTTGGACCAGGGTTTAAAAACAAAGAAAATATTTGGGGCCATATTGAAAGTTAAATAAGTTAAAGCCAATGTTGATCGGTATGTACCACATATGTCACGAAGGAGATATTTCGGTAGCTCTCCGTACATGAAGAACCATTAAGAACCTAACTTGTCGTGTACAATATATGACATTGAGTTAGAAAATTATGATTAAATCGGAGACCGATTCTCAGTATGGCCGAATATGTAGTAACCGATCATGCGTGAGAATCGCGTTGGGCGGGGGGAAGTCAGTGAGACAGACGGTAACTAACTCGCAAAGAAGGAACACCTGTTAGGTTATATAAAAGTACCAGAGCCAAATATATACATGTTATGATCCAATGTATATGATAAATATAATAAAATACATGTAATATATTCAATATTTATATTAAATGCAAAATTGCAAACGTACGTTGCTGGCATGTGCAACGAATTTGCTACGTCTAGTGACAAGTCTTGCTAGGTCACCTAGGCTACAATAACAAATCAAATAAATAATTAATTCGTTTTAAAATTGGTCATCCTTCTTCTGCACCATAATGTCTGTAGACAAAGGGAACGCCACAGTCATCATGAACACACGAGACTACAAAGACAGGATTCAAGTATTACTACAAGATTCTAGTTATCGCAAACTTAAGAAAGATCCGACAGCAGTTCTGGAAAAGAAACTATCAGCTGCAGTTAAATCATCATAAATACCTAAAGAATTACACCGGAACATCATCAGGACGGGCTCCAGAACACCAAGGTTATATGGACTGCCCAAGATGCACAAAGAGGGAAATCCGATGAGACCTATAGTATAAGCAGTGGGATCCGCTACGCATCCTCTAGCCAAGTACCTGGCCAAGAGCCTACAACCGCTGGTGGGGAAAACAGAGACGTACATCAAGAACTCACTTCCTCGTAAAAGTGAAGGATGTGAAAATGGAGGAGAACGACGTTCTAGTCAGCTACGACGTCAAATCAGTGTTCACGAATATCCCAGCAAAAGAAGCCATCAACATCATCCGAGAACGTCGCCAAGAAATTAACATGCAAGATGACATCGTGGATTTAATAGAACTTTGTGCTTCATCAACTTACTTCACCTTCTATGAGAAATTATATGAACAAGTAGAGGGAACCGCCATGGGTTCACCACTGTCACCAGTACTAGCAAACATCTTTATGGAAGCATTTGAAGACACCGTCATCGCATCCTGTGAACTTAAACCAAAGTGCTGGTACCAATACGTCGACGACACCTTTGTTGTATGGCCACATGGGACGAACACGTTACCGAAGTTTCTGGAACACCTCAACACACAACACAAGAAAATACAATTTACTATGGAACTGGAGAAGGATGGCACCCTACCTTTCTTAGACGTGCTTTTAAAGAGGAAGGAAGATCAAGCTTTGGGACACCAGGTGTACCGTAAACCGACCAACACAAACCGCTACCTCAACGCAAACTCTCACCATCACCCAGCACAGAAACGCGGTATCCTGAACACACTAGTACACAGGGCCAAGACGATATCAGATAAAGAACATCTTGAAGCTGAACTCCAACATCTAAATAACACACTACAACAAAACAACTACAGACTCAAGGACATTACTGCAACCATCAACAAGCAACCCAAACATAAAGAGGAACCAACGAACACCATTGGAACGACCTGCCTGCCATACATCAAAGGTTGTACGGACAAAATCGAAAGAAAACTACGCAAACACAAGGTCAAAGTAATTTTCAACGCTCCTGAGAAACTATCCACCAAACTACCTTCACCTAAAGATCCTACACCTCCACTTCAAAATCTAGGAGTATACGAGATTCCCTGCACTTGTGGAAAAGTGTACATCGGACAAACAGGCAGAAATATCAGCATCAGATTAAAAGAACATATACGAGATACTAAGTACGAATATACACCCAAATCAGCAATAGCAGAACACTCTACAAACACCAAACACGGAATCAATTTCGACAAATGCAGAGCTAAGTTTCCTGCTTCACAGACAATTGATTTTCGATCTCGTTTCTGTTGTTTACTTTATGTTCAGGACGAAACTAGCAACGGAACCACATTACTGGAGAAGAGTCTACAGAGAAGCCATCGAAATACAGAAGAATCCGAACAACATCAACAGAGAAGACGGACTACAGCTACCCAGTATTTAGAAAGGATTCTTCCAACCGCAACCAGGAACTACGGACACGCTTAAACAGACCGGAACGGTCACGGCTCAAGCAACGCACGGCTATATATAAACCCGATCCTCGACCAACCAATCACTCGACTTCTGAAGAAGATCACGACAAGATGATCGAAAAGTCAAGTACCACAACCTTTCTATACGGCAGAGAACCCGAGAACCGAAGAGCAGCCATCAACAGCCGCCGTGAAAGCCTGAAGACTACATTGGTCATCCTTCTCCATACTGAATGCTGTAAAAACTAAAATTGGATCATTAAGTGACACAGAAACGCTATAAACAGGTAATGCTGTGCAACTTTCAGTAAATTTATTGGGTAGAGCGAAGAGTTACTATCGAAGCGCAGATAAACTCACAGTTGCTCGGGCTTTTGTAATATACAATATAAGAGCAAAGAGGTAAACAAAAACAATAAAATAAAATAATAGTAAAAATAAGCGAACGCGTCTTTATAGTTAGTTCAAATCTATTATTTACCCATAGTGCAAGGTAGTTCTGCTTTATACTCCATACAGTAAAATAATTCAATCTATCCTTCGTACAATAGTAACCAAATTTGACAATATTATTTATCTCTTTAATCACGATAGTATCTTGAAAGGGTCGTTTCTAGTGGGTTAAACTTTTACAGTTGATTTTGAGTTGGTGAAGCTGTTAAATATAAGGACATTATTAGCTTCACGCAGTCAGTGGCAAACCCTCAACATATTGAAGACTTAATGGAAATTTAAAAGCTTAAGATTATGAACCTGCGGTCACGCTCATATAGAGCTTAATAAGCTTTACAACGTAATAATTAAAAGTAGTCCGTTATTTTGCTCTAAATGTATCAAATAATTTACTAAATAAAATTTTAAGTGACAAAGATGCTATTGCAGATAAATGTCTACGTATATTCATTCCTTCTGTGGGTCCATTAACTTGGCCCCCCTAGTTGAGGTGTTTATCTCAAAATCTAGCACCTGATTGCTTAGAGCTAGCACCAGCTAGCACCACCGCACAAAAAGCTAGCTCCACCTCAACTTCCCCAATAATCGCACTTCTTTTCGGGGAGGGGGAGGGAGGGGTGGGAGCAAGTTAATGCTGGCCCCCACTTTGTCGCGTACGATCTCCAAAACCTAGTGGTGCTAGCTAGTGCTCGCTCTAAGCTATCTGGTGCTAGCTTTTGAAATAAATATTCAAATTGGGGGGAGGGAAGGGGAGAGGGCAAGTTAATGGTTACTCTTATAGTTTAACAATTTTTTATATGGAAAAGTATTTAGGTGCTAGGTCTAAAATTGATGGTGCTAGGTGGTGCTAGGTATATCCTACCTGGTTAGGCTAGCTTTTTGGAGATCGTACGCGACAAAGTGGGGGCCAGCATTAACTTGCCCTCCCCCTCTCGAAAAGAAGTGCGATTATTGGGGAAGTTGAAGTGGAGCTAGCTTTTTGCGCGGTGGTGCTAGCTTGTGCTAGCTCTAAGGAATCAGGTGCTAGCTTTTCAGATAAATACCTCAACTGGGTGAGGGAGTGAGAGGGAGGGGGGGGGGGCAAGTTAATGGACCCTCTTTCTGTTGACACAATCATCTTCGATATGTAAATGTCTTTGTGATGAATACACGACTTCCTATGCTTACAGCAAAATAGCAAACAGTTTAGGAAAAAAAGTTACATGAATTACACAACAATTAAGTGCTTCAAACTAAAATTTTTAATTGAAAGTAAAAGTAAACTATTCAGATTTTGAAATACTCGTATAGTGCTAGAATACAAATATATTTAGTATATCCAATTGTTTCTCGCCAGGCTATCTACAAAGGGGTGCAGTAATTGCGTTCTATCTCACGCTATAGACGACGTATTGGAATGTTTATTTTGCACTTGAACATTGAAGTGTCCTTCATTTCGCTTTGGACAACATTATTCTCCAGTTTAGGAACATACTATATGCAGGAATAAAGCAATCGAATTCTCGGCGATAAAGGACAAAGAAATATCAAGCTCTCTAAGCGGTATACGAATGTGTTTCTATTATTGCAACGCTGATATTACACTTTGATCTATTTACTATTGCCTTTTGTTTAGCCTGTACTCGCGCAATTCATTGTCTTTCCGAATTACATTCGCTTCCATCTTATTTGTATTTATGTTATATTAAAATGGTTGCAATTTCGTGTTACTCGGATATTACAGAGCTCTAGTAAATTTCAATTCGATAGTCGATGTAACCTGTTTTACATGTACATACATACATATATACTGTTTCGAACTAACAGGATTACGTTTGCATACGTACACGTTGCATTCAATTTACGTCCAGTACTAGACCATGCATGGATTGCAAGACGAAAATGCAAATTTGATATCAGCTATCGTCTTATTGATCCAATAGAAAACGCGGTCTCTATAAAATAGAAATTGCTCTTCAGTTATCTGTACATATATGTAGTAGATTGGATAATATGAATTTGCCTTAATTTATTTTTTACGATTGCTGTCTATGTTATCTTAACTACGTAATAAATATAGTGCATGAATAAACAGTATTCTGACCTTGCAAATGAAAAATAACGGCATATCACTATTTTTTAAATTACTTTTTAAAGGGCCACTTTTTGTTGATTAATATTAAAACAGTTAACGCTAAATGAAACAGCCTATAAGGAATATCATACTAAAATTGAGTGTGATATTGTACACAATCCAAAACTATTTTGGAACTTTGTCAATAGCATGCGATCTTCATCTAGAATACCTGGTTCATTGACGCTGGATAATGTACCTCTTAACAATCCTAAGGATACAGTGCAGGCCTTTGCTGATGTGTTTGCTGATGCTTTTACTAATGCCGATTCCACCGTAAATGCAGACCTGGATTGTGATATGAACCCTACTGCATTCGACATTGGAGAGATAACCAGTTCTGACGTTATGAAGGGTCTTAGAAACCTTAAAGCTGATATGACCAGTGGCCATGACGGTCTTCCAGAGTTCCTACTCAGAGATTGTGCGCCAGTGCTTTGTAACCCACTTGTTCCACTTTTTAACTTGTCACTTCGCTATTCAACCTGGCCAACATGCTGGAAGATTAGCAGAATTACGCCGGTTTTTAAGAGAGGAAATCGTTGCGATATCCGTAAGTATCGACCCATAAGCATATTGTCAAACTGTGCCAAAGTATTTTGCATGATAAGCTATCGAATAGCATTAAGTCTGTCTATCAATCAACATGGTTTTATCAGCAACCGGTCTACCATTACTAACTTAGTAGAAGATACTCAATATCTGAGTGAGGCCCTGGATACTCGGCAAGAAGTGGATGTTATCTACACGGACTTCAGTAAAGCGTTTGATACAATAGATCACTACAATAGATTACTGTGAAGTTACTCTCGATGGGTGCTTCCCCGAAATTTGTTATCTTCTTAAAATCATACTTAGATCAACGCAACTGCTATGTATATTACAACGGCTATACTTCCAATTCCTTTACTGCATGTTCTGGAGTACCGCAGGGATCCAATTTAGGACCGTTACTTTTTATTATGCCGATGACCTCAAGATTTTTAACAAAATTACTTCTGCATCAGACTGTTTAGACTTGCAAATAAATCTCACTGCTATCAACGTATGGTGCATAAAGAACAAAGTTCATTTGAATGTTGACAAATGTGCCATTCTGTCATATACTAAGCGTTCTGTAACCACTACTTATCAATATTCTATCAACAAAATCGTTATTCCGAAAGTCATGAAGTGCAAAGACCTAGGAGTGCTTTTTGATTCTCAGTTATCTTTTACACAGCACATCACTGATATTAGCTTATCTGCCTCTAAATCTCTAGGTTTCCTTATTGGCTCTTCCTTTAGTAACCCAGACACACTTAAAACATTGTATTATTCTTTGGTTCGCACGAAATTGGAATATGCGTCGTTGGTGTGGTACCGTCACTATGTTTATCAACTGCTGTTAGTGGAAAGAGTTCAGAAACGATTTTTGAAGTACTTATCGTATAAATGGGATGGATTTTATCCAGTTCGTGGGTCCGATTACAACAATCTGCTTCTTCGACATGCATTCACGTCATTGGATCAACGACGAATTGAAGCTAAATTTCTGTGTAAACTTGTACACTATAATATTGATTCTCCTTCCCTCCTACAACAAATTGACTTCGCGATTCCCCAATTCAATATTAGAACAACGAACACTTTCTATACGCTTAGAGCGCGCTCTAATATGTTGACTAAAGCTCTATTGGTCCATATGTGTCAAAATGCAAATAAATTATACACTGATATATTCTTAAAATCTTAGTAGTTTCTTTTTTGCACCGATTAATTGCTTATTAGTTATTTGCTAGTTATTATAATCATAATTTTAATTTTCATACTGTAAATGATAAACTGTATTACAATATGTACTATGCACTAATTCATAATATCTTTCTTGTAATTTTACCCTGTAAATGGAATTTTCTGTTGGATAATAAAGATTATTATTATTATTATGAATTTTTTTTTAATGTGGCGGGTGCTTAGTTGCAGTGACTCCGTAAGCTGTATCACTTGTCTGGCTATCACTGCAACTCTCGCGGTGTAGTTTTATGTGTGTATGTTGTGTTCAATTGGCTTTGTGACAGCATCATATCGCCTTTTATGATGCCGCGCTGTTAATCACAAGTCGATTCGGGATTAACCGGAGAGTGCTGTTTCTCAATTGTTTCTCATACTAAATGGAGTTTCTTCTTGTTATAGACCTTTTATAAATTATTTGTTGAATATACAATCTTACAGTAGGTTTGAAGTGCAAATTAGCTACTAAAAATACAGGCATTTCTCATTAATTCAAATTTAAGAAGAAATAATTAGAAAATGATCTATCCTAGGTCCATCAAATGAGGTATCAATAGAAAGCGTAGTAAAAGAGCTTTCCAATGAGCCGAAAATATACGGGGTGTTCAATTTAAAAATTTCGAGATTTCTTCGATTTTGCAAAATTGTGAACACCCTGTATAAAGCGAGCAGCTGCAGAATTTATTTCACATAGTAACGACAGTCCATACTAGTAAAAAATATTTTACTCTGTTGGTTTCGAATTTTGTGTTTTTCCCTATGCAGAATAGCCTACTGAAATGTATCAATTTATGAAGTAAAATCATTATTTACACAGAAACTATCAACTTTAGACCTATACAACATTATATCGTTGTAACCAGCTTTCAAGCGCGGATCATTTTCTCTATTAATATACAGGGTGTTCCATTAAAAAAATGCAACTTTAGTCTGGCATTACCATCTGGAACACCCTGTATAAAACAAAATATTTTTAAGACGTGCACTTGATGGTACGGAAGAATATTTGACGACTAAATGTTTGACAAACTTTCAAATAAGCGTGTAATCTTCCGTCCCCGCTTCGTTGCCGGACCCTGTATATGTATTTGTACATTATTTATAAATTATACTGTTAGATTCTTATTGTGTTTATTATTAGGTTGCAATATTACTTGCTTTGATGTATTGAAGCAATATGATAAACAGCTGCTCATGTTCTTTGGCTAGAATGTTAGAAATATCGAAAGGAGGATGTAATTCCTTGTTCTGAAGAGCGCGACACTACAACGTTGCAGTCTAGATGTGCAAAAATACAACACATCGGCGAGTGCAAAGTATACACGAAATATCATGCAACAAAGAGAGTACGTTGATTGAATAACGAAGGCAATTTTTAACCTGATCAACAGTCGTCTAGCGTCTTCCAGTCGACCAAATATTAGCAGATTAGGTAGATACTGCCGCGTACGCCCTACAAATACACATTATTGAAGACGTACACTCGGTTGATTTAGAATCGACTCAAACTGCCATAAAACCCGTTAAAAGTATGCTTTATTGCGGCTCCCGAATGCAAAGCAGTAATAGTATGGTCAACTGTATGTAAATTACTATGTATGTAAATTACTATCTACTCGTATGTATATACAATATATTTTTCTATTAAATCCAGTTTCATATGCAAGGGATCATTTATAAATTCCTAAACCGATAATTTCTTAATGCGAGCTTAACATATGTATAGTCAAATCGCTATCGTATACAATTTCACTATAATTCTAAGTATTTATGTAATTAAGAAATTACATGAATAAAAATATGTATGGGGGCAAGATATAAAACTCTATTACATATTAGAGTGGATCGAAAAACAGGTTTTTTTTTCTGCAATACAATTCTAATAACGCGGAAAACTTGCGCATAGGCGTCATTATAAATGAAAAAATATTAAAAAATTTTTTTTTCAAAATTTGAAATCGCGCAGAAGGCCTAAAGTTACCAAAAAAGTCAAAATACCGGTAAATTTAAAAAACAATCCAAAAATTACAAAAAATACATTTTTTGTTGTAATAGTGAAAAAAGTGTTTTTAAGAGTGTCCTTAACGCATACAAAAAATAATTAGACCCATACTTGTTTTACTGAATTCGCGCAAAAGGTCTAAAGTTGCGGGTTGTATCGCAAAAAAAACGATATTTCATGATTTTCGACGATTTTTAAACATGTGCCAAACCCCTAAAAGTTTTATTTTTAATTTGTAATAGTGTAAAAACCATTCAAAATAGTTTTCCCAATCCACAAAAAATACTTTCAGACCTGTTATTCCTTAACTGTATTCGTGCAAAAGGTCTAAATTATAGTATAAGTTCAGTTATAGTCCCGTAAAAACGCCGTTTTCCATATCTGATGGGTGTTTATTTAACACATTAGGTTTGTAATAAGACTCTAACAAGTGATTTCCACATCCACCCTACGCAACCAACCAACCAGGGTGAATTTTATTTACAATATTTACAGTAACTATTTACTTTGTACAATGCATATGTTCGTTGTAGGCAAAAGATTAGATTACATAGAAGCCCCTTTTGAGTTCTGACTTTTAATTAAATGTGGGCATCAACTGGCTTGATTTTAAAGTAGCTCTAATATAACCATCTCGATTTTCATGCCCGCACACTTTTTCTGCTGCTTCTGTAACCAGTTTTGCATACCTCTCAACTGACTGGGTGTGGCATGGGAATTTAAGGTAGTTAAACGCTGATAGCGCTTTGTCTTTTAACGAAGAAGCAATGTGTTTAGTTGGCATCTTGGCCAGTAGTGGCAGCGGTGTAAACTTGTAGATTGACCAATCAATTACTTCGGTATAGTTGTTTGCACTAAAATTTATTGCAGGTGTTTTGAAGTCTCTTTCGTAACCTTCAGCCGATGGCTCATTTCTGGATTTAAGGATCCTCCTGCAGCCAAGTTCTCTAATGTGTGGTCTCTCATCCATTATCATAGCCAACATAATATTTTCAGTGCGGCAACCCTGCTCGCAACTTTAGGTCTTTTGCACGAACTCAGTAAAACAAGAATGGGTCTTATTACTTTTTGTATGAATTAAGGACACGCTTAAAAACACCTTTTTCACTACTACAACAAAAAATGTATTTTTTGTAATTTTTGTATGTTTTTTAATTTACCTGGATTTTGACTCTTTTTTGGTAACTTTAGGCCTTCTGCCCGATTTCAAATTTTGAAAAAAAATTTTAAATATTTTTTTATTTATAATGACGCCTATGCTCAAGTTTTCCGTGCTATTAGAATTGTATTGCAGAAAAAAACGCGTTTTTCGATTCACCCTACTACCTTCATATACTTTAGAGAATGAATGTTCGCATGATGGCGCAGAAAATGTCCTTCAGAACCAACCAATAATTCAAAAGTTTTTTCTGTGTATTAATTTGTTTTCAGTTTGACTGCCTTTTCGTTTACCTTCTCTATTATTTGAAATAAATTATTATTTGTTTACTGTGTGTTTTGTTATAAATTCTCGAATAAAATCAGTGTTTTTAACGAAACAAACTTAAGATGAACATAGATTCCTGTCTATCTGCTTTGATAAATAATTTTTCTTATGGTTCTAAAATTGATTTGTATTATTATTTTATTTGCGTTTGTCATTAATGGTAGTGGGTGATGGCAAACGCTATACTACGTAATAACGCAGGTATTAAAAGTATCTGAATATGTTTCTGCAGCGATCTTCCCATTCATTTCACATTACGTAGCTATTTTACCTGCTCATAAGCAAATGGCTTTATTACTACAAACATCCAGTTAAATGTTGAAAGTTTCTGTGCGCGACGTTAGGTCTACGTCGCTTGTCGGGTGAGTCGATTTTCAATCAACCGAGTGTACTGATTTCAGTCAATTATTAGCAAATGTGGTACGTATACAATATGTATCCTGTAATCCTAACTTAGCTAAATATATTTTTCCTTAAAATGAAAATTAAAATAAAGATAGTAAATAAATGAATGTTTAGTTACTTTATTTTTCAAACACATACTTACATAGTTATATGAAAATAATTAGATAATAATACAAAAAATAAATAATAATAACGATAACAACAATATCCAATAATAATACTGCCAATGAAACATTTTTACTCTTAGGAAGGAACACTTTTTTCGAATATCTTGCAAAGTATGCAATCTATAGCGATTTATTAAGAGAATGGAATAGGCTTTTGAATAATTTTTGTAGAAAAAATTCGTAAAATTGTATAGTTTGAAACGCTCATTCGTATAAGAAAGTCGTGTGGTGGCCACAGGTCATTTTTTCATTTTATTTTGATTTCGCTCTTCAGTCTACAGTTTTCGAAGTTACTTTTGAAAATGTAAATTCTGATTTTTAAATCTAGGGTTTCATTTTCCAAATTCAGAGTATGGACATTAATTTTGAATTTTCATTACATGTTAGACATCAAGTAGTTCATTTTTCTTTATTCAAAGACACTGTAATATTCCGCTCTTCTACACCCTTGATAAATTTTCGCAACCGTCGTCTATCCTCCAATCGCACCAACGACCTCTTCTGTCCAGACTTTCTTATACAGGGACCTTAACCAAACCAAATTTACCGCGCCACCCACTGGGAAGGGCAAAACAACGTCTGCTGGGCCAGCTAGTAACGTTTAGTTATATTTTTTTGCTTATGTACCTATCTAATGGAACCATTACGAAAAAAAATATATAACGTCTTCTTGAAGGAAATAGAAATTACATGTCGAGAAATGTCAATAAAAAGAAAGAAAGAATTACATTCTCAAAGAGGTTCGCGAATATGGAGGCTTCTTCACTTCCTAGGATCTATCAATTCTGGTAATAAACAATCAAAATAAAACTTTTCTAATTTTGGGTAAATTTCATTCCAAAATGAATCGTCACGTAAAATTGTCTCAGTTTTTATCCTTAGTGGTGTCCAAACTGTGAGGATAAAATATTCCCGTTTGGTAATATGGAGTTGGCCTTGCATCTGATAAAACCAACTGTGATTTTTGTTTACTTCCAGAGTAACGCCATTTATTTTCCAAAATGTAATTTTTTTCTGTCGGATTCCTTCTTCCGGTGTCATGGTTCTTGCTGAAAATGGGCATTTTATTTCTACTAATCCCCTGTTTCCTATCAGGCCATCCGGGGAAGCTCCTAAGAACTGTTTCTCGGAGTCGATAAATAGACCACACTTTATCACTTTCATATTTTGTTGTTTCATTAACTCCAGTCTCGCAGTATTTTCTTGTTGTTTACCATATTCTGTTGCGGCAGTGCTTATAATATCCTTATACAACATCGACGAAACTAAGTTTGCACATTTTGTCGTTTGTCTTCTTTTACATATGGTGCCAAAATAAGATGAAGTCAGCAATTTCCTTCTTTCATCTCGCCATTCCACACTGTCGCCTTGAATTCTCGTTCTTTCTTCCAGTTCTTGAATTTTCGCAGACATCCTTTTTAAAGATTCCAGAAACAAAGATTTGGCTTCTTCAAATTTATGGCAGGACAGATTAGGTTTTTGGCACCTTTCTCCATAATCAGCGGACTGAAGGGCTGATTCATGAAAAAGTTTTCGTTTTAAACCCCTTTTACGAATCCTACGAAGAATTTTTTGTAAGATCGACTAGGACTTTTTCCGCATAATGATTTGTGAAGAGAATAATAGGCAGTCTTTTTAGTGTTATAAGAAATGACAGACGCAGAACATCGATTCTTATATTGTCTTCCTAATGCGTAGTTGATGCGTATTCCCCCTATATGCTTACAAATCACGTTGTTGAACTGTTCAACAGCATTACTGTCAATATCATATATTAAGCTACTTGAATGATTTGACAGATAACGTATTATGTCCGTGATTTTAGAATACAGACCCTCCCTTAGCAATTCGGGCACCAAAGTATCATCATCAGGTGCTGTTTTTAAACAAAAATATTCTAATTCCGCGCATTTTTTGTGTTCGCCTCAAATGAAGGGGTCCATTTTTTTGCAGAGCTCGACAAATCTCGCAGTTTTGTGCAGAAATTTCTTAATAAATGGTTACGACATTCGATTCTTTGTACTGTTTTCCTATAAGGATGAGCCTCCAACAACTTCTTGTAACAACTGCTGTCACCGTCTCCTATGAACTTATTATACCGTAAACCATACATGCCCTCTCTCTCTCTAAATCCATCCAATAGTATTGCAGCTTCCGTCGCACTGGACGACCCAGTCCAATTTTTAAAACAAGGATGCGAAGTTGGTTCCTTGTTGCTATTATACGCTCTTGCACATGTTGCACAATATTTATTTTTAACGCCCATATACAATACTTTCCTTGTCCTAAATCCGATTATGGCAGCCGCTCCAGAAAGAGATGAGTACTTCGTTCTATAAGACCTTTTCGCCCACGTACCATCGCATACAACTGTGATTTCTGGAACCCCATCAGGGCCAACATCGCCAGCTGCAATTGCAAGAACCTTTTCTTCATCTGCAGCTTTGTTCATTTCGCTAAGAGCGCTTTCTTCTATTAAATTAGATACTCTTTATTGAATACTTTTATAGTTTCCAGCCGGGACTGTTGGTAAATTTAATGAGCTAAAGAGTTGCTTCATATTTTGATAGCCACAACCTATTGATGTAATCCCTTGTACAATGCTGGTATTTACATCTATTTCTAATTTAGGATCTGCAGTACTGATTGTGCCTTCAAAATTACACATATTTGATTTGAGGGTGAATGTTGAGATCGAACCGTTTCTTAATTCTTTTATAAAAACCATATTTTCTAATCGGCAGTTAAATATGTGACCGTGACTTTCTAACCGAACCAATTGGGCAAAGAAATACCCGAAATCCAAAATCCTTCTTCCTCCAATAGTGATCTCTTTTTTAAACTGTTGACAATCCGGAACCACTTCATTTGTGTCTTTAGCGAGTCTACTGCAGTACAGGTCACCTATACTGTTTCGTTCACTTTCAGTCACTTCGGAAATTGATGGTCGACAAGAAGTCGTCATATCTGAATTGATATTATCATCGTACTACGTGAAGAAGTCGAAGTCGATGGTAAATTTGTATTCAGTGTGGAAACACTATTTTCTTCGATTGGTACAGATGTTTCCGTTTGCGGATTTTGCCTGTAATAAACATTTATATGAAAACATGTTTCAACATCTTATTTGTTTATAATATTTATGAAAAAGTCTAATTATTTTATTTATGCAGGGAACTTTTATATGCAAAAACTGTTGGTCATATTACTACGTTTTTACTTGCTTAATTTAGTTTTTTCACAATAATTATAATAAAATGTTGATTCCTAACATTTAGTTAGAGGTTAGACAATACGACAAATGCAATGACATGCTCACGAGTGGTAAATGGCAAATCACACTTCCACCCCACGGGTGGGAAGTAACACTAGTTAATTTCATTCATTCTGAGCATCGAAATGTGTGTCATAAATTAGAATAGACCATAATTACTTATCACAACTTTGGGGAATTATGTCTGAAACTTGGGTTACGCTTGTTTCAAGCAGAAAGTATTAATAAAACAACCTTTACCACTAAGTAGTTACTGTTAATTTTATGGATGTGTTGCAAAATGAATGAAATGAACTCTAGGGTTAACATATTGATGGTTGAGAATTGTCAAATTAATACAATTTCTTTTCATGCGCTTCTGCGTTGGCTTACTACCTATATTGTAAAAAGAGCGAAATTGGTTCAGATAATGATTTTTTATTAAAAAAAACGATGACTGTAAATAAAGTTGTATACATAACGTGGCCAAGCTCATGTTAACTTTCTTAAATGAAATATATTTAAAGAAAAACTTAAAATACATAGCGCCCTTATTTTTTCTGCGCTTCGCACTCAAATAAAGTCTCTGCTTAGAACCTTTGTGGTAATCCATAACATAAAATGTAAAATTGCCACTGAACTACCCGCACTATACACACTCAGCGGAAGATAGGCACTGTTTTGTTGGGCGATTCTCTCATCGCAGGCATTCTCGAAAGACGGTAGGTGGCAGCAACCCCGGAGGCGAAAAATTTTAATTGTAATGACTTACGCCTAGTATGAAACGTCTTCTAAAAATAAACATTTCTTAAATTTAACTCATTGTTTACTAATTCAGTATTTAACATTCCTTTATGAAACCAACCATAATTCTGATAAAATTTTGCACCGTCTGATAGCCTTAATGCCTGTAATTAATGTAATCAACGACTAAGTGTTATATATTATCATTAAAATCACTTCATTAAGGAGACTTCGAAACCTAAAAAATATGCAGGGTGTTTAACTTAAGAAAGGCATCTACTTTGTGCTGCACTTACATGAATCATCCTGTATATTTCAAATTTTATTCAGAAGTATCTTTAAAATTAAAAATTGACGTGTTCGAGCATTTTTTATGAAACTCCAAATTTTTTGGTGTTATCAAAAATAATTTTATTCTATAAAGGGTTACCACACTGTATATGTATGTTTTTTGTTGAATATTCAATATAGTATACGACTATTTACACTAAGAGTTGGTACCCGTTTCCAATATTTTTCAAGGAAGTATTTTCTTGGAAATCATTGGTGTAATATTAAGATTCAATTGTGCATTCATTGGTAGTCGCAACTTTTCGCTGATTTATTCTACTTTCACTACTCCTAGTCTATAATTGAATTGCTAATGATTTTTTGATTATAATCACGCTTAACAGAAATTATCTTTACCAAACGAATCGATAGCCGCAGCGGTTAGGCGGCTGACTATCGTTGTGGCAGGACGATATGAGCCGGGTTTCAATTCTCTGGAGGGATGGTGACTTTTTCTCAGAGGGTTGATATACGAATTGACTTACCATTCGCTGTTGGGAGCAAAATGATTAACAGCTTGGCATTATAAAAGGCGACATGATGTTATCACAAA
This sequence comes from Holotrichia oblita, assembly GCA_023690525.1. Lineage (NCBI taxonomy): Eukaryota > Metazoa > Arthropoda > Insecta > Coleoptera > Scarabaeidae > Holotrichia > Holotrichia oblita. The sequence goes on from CM043021.1 coordinate 31,708,633, forward strand.
GCCATTTGAACACAATTTACGCACAAAACTACACCGCGAGAGTTGCATGATAGCCAGACAAGTAATACACCTTGCGGAGTCACTGCAACTATGCACCCACCACACAAAAAAATAGTTTTCTTTCTCATTTTTCATTAACAACTGATAAGAAATTAATCTAAGACTTATGTACATATGAGATATGCTGTGTTAAGTAATTTAAGCGTTTTCAATAGATTTTCCTTTAACAACATGAACAAATTAGTTTTCGTATTCTGCGTGAACCGCCTACGTTTATTTTCATAACAATCCTTATCGCTTTTGTTTTGTATATGCGTCTGGCAGCTATGCCCCTATTTCTATGCCTCCATCGAATTTCTTCAAGAATATAAACGCCTTATGCTTTCCTCCATCTTCTTTCCTCTCATAGTTATGCGGAGCAATTTATGTTTACGAAGCATTATATTTCTTTAATATTATCATAACGTTGCTTTATAGAAAAAAATACGGCCTTTTTATTATTAAGATAAATTTACCTCGCGCGCTGTATTTCGAAGCATAAATATTTTAATAGCGGTTAAATTTATTTTCTTTAAATAGAATGTCATTATTCTGACTTTATTTCTACCTTACGGGTGATTTACTGCAAGGATACGTAATTTGTTCTTTGAATTTGCTTGTATTTCGCTTCATTTTAATTAAAAAAAGAAGATACAGGAGTGGGACACTCTCCTAGTTGACTCTCATTACACGCTAAATTGCATATCCAATTAAAATAGATGTCCTAATCAAGGCTAAATTAAATTCTGCAAGGCTAGGTCTGCGCTAAATTACGTCTTCGCTGGGCACTTCCACTTCTATTGTGATGGTGTGACTTTTGAATATTTTCCGTTTTTCCACTTTATTATATTCGATTGATGGAATATATTGCTCTCTACTTTCGTTTTCAAGAATTTATTTTAATATCATTTCGCTTAGCAAAGAAGTGAACATATCTAGCCGAAGTGAAACTAAAGTAGAGGATACTACTGTGAAAAAGCTGACTTAACATACATGATTAATACAGTTTTAGTTTATACGTTACAACGATAGTAACATCAGCAGCCCTCATATGGGCGCTAATGCTACATATGACGTAGAAACGTAGAGACGTATGCTTGTGGGCGGCAAACATTAACGCATTACTTCTTATTGGTTTTTTTGCAATTGCGTGGTATGAATATACCATTGACTATCAAACTTTTTACCCGTATGGCACCCTTAATCTACTCATCGTCTATTGACCCTTCCCTCACTGTAAGATTAGCTATTAAGTTTTTAGGATGATATGGCGGTCCTAGTTAAGATGGATGGTCCTTTGACGTGCTCTACGATGCTTGGCAACTCTTGGTTTGCTATGACTACATTACTGTTATATATTCGGTTTTATAGATTTATTACTTATTATTGTTGTGTATGATAGATGGAGCGAAATTTTGTTCAATATTTGCAATACATTTTTCAAAAAAAATTATGACTCAATGATTAGACTGCAATAAACTATTCTACATGCATTGGTAAATTTTGGGAAACATACAATCCCAAATCAATAATAAAAGTGAGTACAATATTAAATCCTAGTGTAAGATAAAAAAATATGCAAGCAAATCAGTTAGTAAAGAAAACTGAATTGACAAAATTTCAGCTGTCAATAAATAAATGAACAAATAATAGAATCTTTATTCCGAAACATAATTATGTACCTAACATGGAACATTACATGCATCGCATTTGTAAGAACTTGGTATATGACTATAAATTTTCGCTGTTTGTATTGCCACCCCTAATATTTGCGAAAGCAGTTTGCAGAATTTTTAACACCAACGTCTCGCTGGAACGTGTACCATAGCCGCGAGCTTGGATAAAATTTGGGCATAACTCTTTGTAGTTCTTCTGCGCGCTCAAAAACATAAATGCACGGCTTAGTTAATACATAATACAAGAGTCGCTTCTTTACAGATTGAAAATACTTCTTATTCACTGTTATTGCAGTTGAGACACTTTTAAACTTTATGAACAGTTGCGCCAAAATATGATGCCGTACCTGATTCTTGGGTCAACATATGCATAGTAACTAGCCACCACACCATCTTCATTATACATCTATAAAATTCTGCGTAATGCGTCTATGTAACTAGATATCTTGCTAAATGGTCCACCTGATTCCTCCAAGTCAATTACCAATCAAGCGTCAATCTCAAGAACTTCGTATGGTTTGAGGATGTTAATGCTAGATTGTTGTAATAAATTTTTATTAGAGGTTTCTTTTTGACATGGTAGCATATTTTTTTAATGTGTGGTGGGTGCTTAGTTCCAGAGACTCCGTAAGCTGTATCGCTCGTTTGGTTATCACTGCAACTCTCGCGGTGTAGTTGTTATGTGTGTATAATTGTGTTGATATGGCTTTGTGATAGCATTAAACCGCCTTTTATAATGACACGCTGTTAATCACTTTGCTATCGATAGCGGATGGCAAGTCGAACGTATTTCAATTGTCCAAAAAATGTAAAAAATCTTTAAAATAAGTTTCATTTCTGAACACAAGATTACTGCTTTGATGAACTTCGGTGTAATTAAATTAGCTTTGAAGCCAAGCCTTTATTTACTAAATACACATATTCCTTTAAAAACTTCGCAATATGGTACATGTGAAATATAATATGGTATTCTCGTAAAATGTAAATAGTGTTCATTAGAAACTGAAAAACAAAGACACGAGTTACATACAGTAATATTTGATTTTGCAGAATTCATGTACGGTACGCACGAGGATAAGCGCTACAAAGTTTGCCATTATACACTTTTTAGTACTGTTGGTAATATTGGTTATGTTTTATTTTACACACAAAAGTTCGAATTATTACGAGGTTTTGGATCAAACGTTTCTACAATCCAGAATACACCGGTAATAAATGCAATAGAGATTACGATAGCAGTGTATGGTATACGAGGAACATTAAATACGTTATAACTATTAACTTAAATGAATAACGTTCCGTAAAAAAACCTACAGTCGATACAATTTGTCTAGAGAGAAGCTGCGATTTGTAGCCTAGATTATCCAGAGATATTGCAGTAGTGGGAATCTTTACAAAGTCGTTGCTATTAAAGTAAGCCGCCTAAATTTATCTGGATATAAAGCCATAGGGAAATTTTCTATTTACCGTTGTCATTGTGTGACTGTATCAGTCCGGAACAACTATCGGATGCCATCTCGGATGAACGGCTCTTTAAACCACTAGAAAGATAAGAGACATTATTTATGTGAATTGTAAGTTCTATAATTGTAGTCTATTTATTTAATTTTTTAAACAATAGGGCGTTGCTATATCGGTACCAATTACTTCCATAATAATGGTATTGTGAAAAATACGAAGGCTATTTTATAGTCTGTAAAAGATATATATGATAATTTATGATATTTTTTAAATCACCGTCAAAATCTTAATCATACGAACCATAAGGATATTTTACCAGATATTTATCAAAATCTCTTTATTCAAGTGTGCTTGGAGACATTTCAACTTTCTTTTAATATCGTGAAACCATGCATTAGCAGTATCTTCTGTAGCCTATATCTACAAAAAGGATTGTTTTGATAACAAACATTTTTTACATGATTGACAACTGGTACTTTATTCTAACGTAAATGTATTTGCTAGTGTAATATCAAAGTTTTTGAGCGTTTAAATTTCAATTTTGCTGCTTATTTTATATTAATACGTTTTGTTATATCTTCAATACGTACACTGACTTCCAATAAATTCCAGTACACCTAGTTCTGTCTGCATTAAATTTACTTTTCTGGTAACACTTCTAATGTGACATTAGTCAATTCAAATCAATCCAAATTGATAAAACTGTTAAAATTATCGAAATGTGATAAAGTATTAATATCAAACTTAGAAGAACGACAGTCCATAAGAAATGTAGCTAGAATTTTTCATATAAGTAAAGTGTTAAGAGGAAATGGGGAGAAGTTGGAAGCGTTAAAAGGAAAGAAGTTGGGCGAGAATTTCAAATCAACGTTAAGATGAATTTTTATTATATTACTTAAGAGAAATCCAGACAAAACAGCAAAAGATGCTATAGGTATATCACACAAATTTTCCAATATCTTGGTTAACAGCATGCCACAGAACTAATACTTGCGAATTAAAAACAATGTAACTGTAACTTATCATACGGTAGTATTGGAGATTTTAATATTGATATCACTCTTGAATATTTAGCTACCGTATTGGAACATCTGATATGCCGGGTTGTGCTTGGATCGTGGGCGCAGACATTTCACACCAAATGCATTAAATATAGTACAAGTAATTCGAACCTCTTAGTGGACAACTCAACATTTTACTTTATTAATGCCAATTAATATAATAATAATAGGTAATAATAATAGGTAATAATAATATTATACAGGGTGAGTCACGACTATTCATTAGACTATTTATTAGAAATATTACATATTTTTAGAATATAGGGAACTATGAACAAAGTTATCCTAATTTATGACGCAGAATCCAAAAATGCTATACAATGTAGGGTGTTCCATTAGAAATAACCTAACTTTGATATGCTGTACTTTTTTGAATCACCCTGTATACTTGCAAATAATTTTAAAATGTGCTTCTTACCGTCCAACATATTCGACTAAAATTTGAAACTCATATCTTATAGCGTTTAGACACAAGATACTGGGGGAATAGTCGTGACTCACCCTGTATATTTGCCCAACAGAAAAAATCCAATACAGGACAAAATGAAAAGATATAATACACATGGATAATAAATATCGAAATATAAACATGCAAATAAGAATAATTACATAGCTCTAAATGTTATTAATTAGTTTTATGTTGTAAATACATCGTAAAAGATTTTATTAGTATTATAAGCAGAATGTACTGTTGGTGCTCTTGAAAGTACGTTAGTTCTGGCCGCTGGTATACTAAAAGACTGAGGAGCTCTGGACACCAGCCGTGGCACCAAGAAGTTAATTTTGGCCAAAAGATAGGAGCAAAATCTACTACATTATGAATTACGTTTCTCATTAATATTGCACTAGTTCTATTTCTTCTAGTAGATAAAGCTCCAAACATGTGTCTCGTTAGAAGATGTTGATATTCTATGTTGCGGTCAGGATAAACTCCATCTGTTGTAAAGCTCTAATAATTTAGAACTTTAGTTGGACTCGTTCGACGCTGTTATTATGAACATCATGGATCTGATACCATATAGAAGATCCACATTCTAGTTTGCCAACCACAAATGGAAAATATAACGACTTGATTGCAGTGAGGTTGTCAAAATCTCTGCACCTTTTAAATATGAATCCTAAAGACCTAAGCACTGATTCACTGATATGTAGAACATGATCATTAAAACTAAGTTTTGCATCGAAAACCACACCAAGATCTCTAAATGTTTCTTTCTGAACATCAATGGCTCAAGATTTGATCCCTGTGGTACACCGGATGTTGAAAGAAACGTTCTTGACTTGAATTCGTTATACTATAGTATACGTAATTCTCTCTGTTTTTCAGGCACGTAGACATGAACGATATCAGAGACGGACAGAATCCAAAGCGTGACAGCTTTTTTAATAAGATATCATGGTCTATGGTATCAAATGTCCGACTGAAGTCCGTATACACCACCTCAACTTGACCACCTGCATCCAGCGTTTCAGCTATTTCATGAAATATAGTACACAGGTTGGTGATTGTAGATCGCTTAGGCGTAAAATCGTGTTGATGTGCAGATATGAACGGTTGACAATTATAAGATACGTATTTCGGGATAATAGATTCAAATACCTTCGCGAAGTTGGGTATAATTGCAAGAGGGCGATAGTTACTTGTAATGGTTTTGTCACCCTTCTTGAAAACAGGACATATCCCAGATTTTTTCCGTGCGTCAGGAAAAACGGCAGAGCTTAAGGCTAGATTGAAAATTTTGCATAATGGCGCGGACAAAATAAGAGCGCAGTCTTTTACTAAAAAGGATGGTATGTTATCATGGCTTGCCCTGAATTTATTCTTCAAGCGCATGATGGACTCTTGTACATCGATAGTTGTGATCATTTTGATACGCAGATTGGTGGACGATTCGAGTCACAGTCTGGGAGTGCAGATTCAAGATTTTCCGGTGAATAGTGCCTGGCGAAAATTGCGGCAAAGACATCAACAATGGATTGTGGATCGTTGTATTCATTTTGACCATCAAGTAATTTTCCAGGAATTACGGTAGTCGCACTTTTAGAGTGTATAAATTGCCAAAAAGAGTTAGGATCATCAATGATTCGATATTGCACCCTATAGATGTAACTGTTATATGCATAAGATATCTCCGATTTCACTATGCCGCGAATCCGTTAAAATTCCATTTTATAGTAAGTTTTAAGTACCTAATATGTTTTTAAATTGACAAAAACTTAGGATGATTGGCTTAAAATGTTATGCAAATAAGAATATACGGAAATGCAAATAAACAAAGAACAGTTTTCTTGTTCAAGCTATTTTGTTCCTTTCATCGCGGTTTTATATAATTTTAGCTCGTTTTGTGTATAATATTTTCGTATGATGTACGAGTAGGATCAATTTTCCTTAACTTCTACAAAGCTGCTAGCACAGTTTGTGTATCTAACACGAAAGTGGAGAAGCAAACTCAAGCAATATTTCTTTTAATAATAGCTACATTAAAGAGAGTCTACATGTAAAGAGAACAATAAGGGCTAAAATATTACAGTGTAAAGAAGGGATATTTATTACATAAATGTCGTTATTCAGATTTTAGTCTCTTAGATATAGCCGCGTCATGTAAAGCTGAATTTATACGAATAATGCATACTGAAAGGACACAAATTAAAGATGTTGGCAAATATATTTTCTATTATTAGATTTTCAAATGTAATGTTATTAATAAATCATCAAAATATCAGTGTATTATATACATTTTAAGGAAATAGATTTATATGGTTTTGTAAAGTTTCCTACTCTCGATTTCGTTTTTGTTCATTTTGTTTCGTTGTAATAAGTGGAAACGAGATTGCCGATACCTTCTCCCTTCCTTGTCTGATTGATCTCGAGTAATAACAAAAACAACTTCTTCGCAACTCATTTTTCGTGGGAAACAAACCGTATTCTCGCCCTTGCTTGCGTGGAACTGTGCGGCGGTAATTGACCTGAATTATGTGCAACTTTTTGCGATTGCCAAATGGAGGCAATTCATTTCTGAAGCAAATTAGGATATTCCGGGAAGTATGGAGAACTGGGTTTAGGTAACTTCAGTGGCGTGGCGAGTAGAGGGAGCGATGTTATTTCCGCTAAGTAGGTGAAACGGTATTAGGAGTTGGGAAAGTGATGAACGGCGCTAAAGCGCACAGCTTTCCCTTTTTCCCTAACATAATTTTCCTGTTATTTTATCAGAAAAAATTGGGACCAGATATATGTATGCGCAAACTTTTAGCATCTTACTTATATTGGGACTATGTTGAATTTTAAGTACTTTTAGTTGATACAGTTTTTAAATAGTTCTAATAAATGTGAAAAGACAGCTACACTAATATCGTATCATGCACCGGTGTTATTTTTTTTTTATTTTCGGATATACTCATTTCATCTAGTTGTTTTTGTGTTTTTCTTGACATTGGGTTTGCTAATTCATTTCAATTTTTACAGCGATCCAATTGATAGATTTAATTTTGTATCTTGGATCGTACTTATGCTTATCAAAACTTTATTCAGGAATTTTTCGCTGAAGGTATTATTAATGCTAAAGTTGACTGAATATTCTGTTTTGTGGTGTTCTTATTGTATTATTTTGGTTTTGTTTTTGTTCCAGAGAATTAATCAAGTATACGTTGTTTTTGTGGTTATAAATCAGACAAAATCATTTTTGTTCTTCTGTAGGTTTTCGATTTAAATTACAGGTCTGTATTACGGGTTGAACTTTTAATTTCGACATAGCAAAACTTCGTCTTATCATTTTATAGTACAATGAGTTCCTGAATAAGTCAGGGTGATGATATTTGCATAAATTCTGCCATGCAGATCGTTCGTCGTACTAGAAAATTTTGTCAATTTATAGCAAAGACGTATTCCATCGGCGTGTGCAGGATATCGTAACTGAGAATGGATGAGAAAATTTCAACCATTGTAAGAACTATGCCAAATCGACAACAAGCAGCTTTTACATTTTGATCAAAGTCCACTGTTCTCTATTCAGTATAGTAAACGTGCGTCTTAGAGATAGGTAAAGAGTAGGGATTAGTTAAAATATCCAAGCGACTTCTTATCGATTTAATGCGGTTCATGTCCATCTCCTTCGTCACTATATTTACATTTCATACATTCCACATGGCATAATGTTTTTATGTGTAATATTTAAAAAACTGGTAATTTTGGAAACTAGGATGAATTTAAATTGTTATATTACTTAACCTTTTCAGTACGCTTCTGTTTTATTGATATTACTACTTTACTATGATATAGCCATGATTAAAACATATTCTGATGATACGATTTCCACATAACGATGATTGCGACATCTCCTGGTAGCGGTATCCTTTGGTGGATTTTCTTTTCTTCATTGCTGGATTATTTGATGTAAATTTCGGAGCTCAAATATTTCCAGTTAATTTCAATCTTGTCAGGGTCGTACATACATTTCAATATATTATACATATAACGTAAACATTACGAAAAGAAATATACATTAGGGCCTTGTAGTCAGTAATTTTTCTCTGATATATTTTCACTTAATATCTAAGATTAAACGTCAATTTATTCCACCGATAAAGTTAATTTCAGCCGTTATTTTGCCTTTGCGAGTGTCGCAAAATGGCTCTGGTCCAATGAATCGAAACTCCGTGGATTCATTTGAAAGGTCATCGGTAATTGCATTAATCTCACATCTCCGGCGACCTGATACTCACATCAGTATAATTGTGTGTCTTTGAGCCAAAGTTCTGAGAGTGAGCAGACAGTCCCTGACGTTTACTGAACAGGTTTGGATTGCGATTGTAATGTCTTCCCAAGCAAGTCGTATTTTTTGTAGCAGGTTTCCCATTGATTTTCTTTTGTGTTTGACCACCATACTAAAGCCGCGTATACAACCATGAGTCTGACTGTAGCTAAGTAGGTCCAGAGGATTATCTTTTCGTCCAAACGACGACGGCAGTTCCACCGTGCTCTTGCAGTCCTTTCCAACGTCTTTTGGAGTTGAGTGTTCTAAGTAAGTTTTTGATTTAAACAAATTCCCAGATATTTCACTTGACTAGCTAAGCTGTGTCTCTTCCAATGATATTCAGGTATTCTTGCAGTTACCATAACCAGGTTAGATTCAGGACATTCTGCATGCAGACTGATATTTGACGGTCATGTTTGTCTTTTACGATGACTACCAGTACGTAGCCCTGTACTTGATAGCTTATGCAGGATTTGGTCTACGATCAGTGACCACAGCGAAGGTAAGAATACCCCTCCCTGGGGGTATCCCTTAATGGCTTATACTTTTGCAGTAGAGTCGCCTATGTTCGGCGGCAGATTCAATGACTATGTTCTCTACAGCGTTTTTAATTGATTTGAATAAGGTGCTATCAAAAGTGCCCTCTATATCAGCAGTCTTCGAACTACGGTCAGCGGGCCAAGACCTGCAAGTCAGCACCACTAATCTAATCCGCCGTAGCAAGCCAGATATACGTAATTCAAAAGTGCAGCTGTAAATATGATGGATTAAATAGGTTTTCGCTCTTAGTAAGTTGTGGCACATTTAATATGGACCTAAGCCTAAAGAGTGTCTAAAGAGATTGAAGAAAGCAATTTCTTTATCCACATATATCTTTTTAATCTTGCTAGTTGGGTTGTGTAAGACAGTTTCATAAATGTTCTCGTTTGGTAAGCAAATTGTTTGCAATGGAGTGGTTTCTCTATAAGAGCTCCACCTCTTATATGCAAGTTGATTATTTTGTTCATTGATTTGATGAGAAACGAACTCAAATTGACGGGGCGATAGAATTTGGGCCTGTTGCAGGGCGTTTGCCGGGAAAAAAAAACCAAACTTTTACCCCACTTTTACAGGAAGTGAAGACGTTTTTTTCCCTACCTCCTGGAGATACTCCTGATCTGGAATATCCACTGAGTCTGGAAAGTGCGTTTGTAAGAGTAATCACAGCACTGCCGCCTCGTTCTCAGTGTAGGTTCCATCTACATTCTATAGAAAACTCAAGCCGTTGGATTGGCATTTTGATAGGACTTGGTGGAGCCTTGTAGTTTTAGGCAGTTCTAATCTAATTTAGATAAATACATAATCTAATTAACATTATTTACTCACCTAAATTGATTTTAGCTAGTATGACATGTGGGTGACACGTATTATAAAGTACAGAAACAGAAATGATTTCTAATTTATAATATATATTACCCACATGTTATACAGCTAGCATCTGTTTATGTAAACAATTAATATTACTTACATTATGTATCGACTTATTGTAACATACATTATAACCAGGTTCTGTAGAAGGAAAAAATTAATAAATTTTCCCTAGTAATAATAATATTTTAAAATGATTTAGGAGCTAAAACCCAAATACTATACTACCATGTGTGATATATTATTGACAGAACTCTTACTTACTTATTTACTATTCACAAGAAATGAATGATTTAAAGAGAATTTGGCTTGTAACAATTTATAATGTATATCAACTTTGGAATACCCTGTACAGTATCACATCAATCCTTTCAAATGCGTTTTTGTTTGTGTTTGTATGTACTGTTACGCAAAAAGATAATTACACGTATAATATGAAACATTAAAAAACGGACAGGAATTACGTTTCTTTTATCCTGTGTGTCGTATCCGACAAACTGTTTTTTTTTCGGCTTAATTTAACAGAGTATATTTCGTCGACAGTACGACTTCACGTATTACCAACGGGACGAAAAGGAAACGAAGCCGCTCAAAACAACAACCGACGGAGAAGATGTTTTGGACGTTAAAAGTGCGAACATTAATATTTCAACACGGTTTATGTTTATGGTTCACTTTTTCCGTTTTATTGTTTCCGTTTTGTATCCCGCTTCGTTTAAAAGGGCTGTTTTTAAGTTAGCAAACAGCTTCGTATGAACATAACAGGATACAAATGTTAATTTATGACGTATTAATGAACGTATCGTTAGCCGAATATTTACATTTTGCTTAATGGCGTTTACTATTTTGGCTGATGCATGACAGTATAATTATCTCGAACGTGACTTTTTATCATATAAACGAATGAGTCACATAAGGAGATGTATTTGCTAATACTTTTACAATAATTAAATAAAGTAGTGTTTTGTGCTTGAGCTTATCAAAGTAAAATTGATGTTTATTGACGAAAAGGAAGAAAAGTCTAGCCACAACGTTAACGAAACATAGTTAGAGGGGAAGTAACGGGTAGTAAAGTAAGTAAAAGGTTTAGATAAATGAGTCTTATTTTCTTTTAAAAGAATTTTTCAATTGGCTGTTAACCCCACTATCTCTACGATCATCTTATTTACGTTTGGTTAACGAAACAAAAAAACGAGGTAGCTAATTGTTAATAGATGTCGATAATGAATATTACGTGATGCTGAAGAGGGCTAATTTTGACGACGTTCTCCTGAGCGTGTAGAAACTATAGTCGATAGTGTAAGCAATGCCAATAGGAATTTAATATTTTACAATCTTATATACGCAAAAAATCCTTCACGTCCGAGGTGAAGAACACAGCCATAGGCTACAATTATATTCAACTCCGTTAAATTTATTCGGCCTTTCCCTTTTTCGAAGTTCCGAACAGGAACTGCGAACGAGACTGTAATGAAAATATATCAAGCATTAGAATAGGACCACGTAATTTCGATCTATCCGATCTTGCCAGCTATCCCCCACATGCAACCTCTGATTTCATCGTAATTCGCTTCTCAGTCTCAATTTGGAGGCTAGCTGACTAGATCAGATAGACCGAAACCATGTGATCCTGTTTTAATGCTTGGTCAGTGAACAGTATACCATGAACACCTATTACAAGCACATTTTTTTGGATTTTCGAACAGAAGTTTGCTTTCAGAACATCAAAGTCCTAAACATCTAGTGAAAAACAAAATTGGTTTATTGTTGGACTTGTGATAGCAAAATAAGGTTGAGGTCAGACAAAGCCTTGTATGTGGCATTATATATTTTTGTAGTGCTCCTGGTACTATTGTTTTTATGACCTCCAGAACAAATATTGGAGACCATGAAAAAATTAGTATCAGAAAAACTCCGAGAATATATGAAAACACTTATAAGACAGGACAAAACAGAAAATGGTGCAGCAACGGGTTAACCATTGCGATAACTAGAAATCAAACGGTTGGTACTTCATCATTTCGCAATGACAGAAGCCATAGCGTGTAAGAAAAGGAGTCTCTAAAAACATACTGCTAAGAAGAGAAGAGAAAAGAAAGTCAGCGATAGAGAACATATGCCGTGTAAAATTCAACACGTGCACAACACGTTATGAAAGAGTGGCTAAAAAACAGAAGACATATTTCACAGACAAAAAGAGAAGAAAACGAAGGTGGAGAAATTGGAATAGACATGGATAGCCGAGGCAAAAAGGAAAGAACATAGTTAACGAGATGCAGAAGATAGAAGAATACTTCATGTTTACCAATAAATTTTCAAATTAACGTCCACCAACGTATACTATTTGCATTACTTAAATAACGTCGCTTGAAAGATTCTAAATTGTATTATAAATATGGATATAACAAACGGATATGTATACACTGAACAAAATTTTCAGTTCGTTCGTATCAATAGCAATAATTCTATTTTTTTTTCCTCCAGATCCGTCCGACCTATAGTCACCGGTAGGCACCGCAGCCATCAGGCTTATTGTGCCACATCTGTTTGTTCAAGTCACCCACTCTAGCACGGTAGTCCCCTCCACTAACCTGTACAGGTCCCTAACCGAGTGGGTAAGGTATATCTCTGGGTCTCCTTTCGTTATCCCAAACAGATTCTGCCTTCTGCGATCTAGTGCCTCGCAGTCGCGTAGTATGTGATCGGCTGTCTCCGGTTCTATCCCACAAAGTCTACACTTTGTGTCCCCGTCAAACACTCCGATTCTGTGTAGGTGTTCTTTCACCGCAGCATGTCCGGTCATTAGTCCCGTTACGATGCAGAGCTGTTTCCTACTAAGATGTAGTAGTTCTCTAGCTCTTTTCCTGCATGGCTTCCCTATAAAGGTTTTGCCATGTACTATATCGGGTGAGGCTCCCCAGTATTCCTGCTGTTTCGTACGAACCCAGTCTCCTAAATGTCTCCGGACAGTTTGCCTTGTGACCCCGAAGAAAGGTTCTGGGCCGTACATTTCCATCTCTGACCCTCTCTTCGCGAATTCGTCAGCCCTTGCGTTGCCCTCAATCTTTTGATGGCCCGGTATCCAAGTCAACCAAACCTTGTTCCGGTATAACGGATATGTATACACTGAACAAAATTTTCAGTTCGTTCGTATCAATAGCAATAATTCTATTACTATTCAAATTGTCTCATTTGTTTCCAAAAAAGAAGATCATTGTCGCCAAATCAGCTGAACATATTACTGGTTTGTTGATGCCTATCCAATAATGACTTACTCTAGAACCTTTTAAGAATCCGCATCCAAATTCTCATCTACGCAATTTCACTCAAGCAAAAAAGCATTATGGTGTAAGAAAGTTTACACTTGAAACGTAGTGCAGTCACTGAATAAATTAGATACTTTCCGGTTTTTTTTTCTAAAGGTCTACTAAATTCGCTCTATAGAGAACTTTCCTTCTACAAAGCTGTATTTTCAGTGTTTCGCTTTATTTATATCTTCAACCGAATCTCAGTGACCACCTATTCGAAATACCAAAACTTCCTTGAATAAAGTTATAATGCTTCTTTACGATACAGACTAATCAGCTTTTTAGCACTGGGAGAGCGCCGACAAACTTTCGTTTCAAAAGAAATACAATTTACATAACCTCGTTGCGCAGGCCGAACACTCTCCCTTCGAAATTATTCACAGTAACAAAAGATAAAGTTACGCTCTATAAACTTGTTTCCTTATGAAAGGTGGCTTTTAAAGCACATCTACGTATTTTAGACATTTGATATTAATTATAAAATTACTAACTCTCAACCACAACGTAAAATGTTAAAACAAGATAGGTAATAATATTTTCTCTGATTGCCAAAAATTGTTAGATTCATGTGGTAATCTTGGAACTAAATTACAAACATGAGTTTTATAGTAAGGATCGTAAAACATACGAAACTTTTTCTATTAAAGCAGAAGGTTCCTGTTTCTAAATGCTAAGCTACATTTATATTCAATTATTATTATTGTATCATAATATAATAATAGTTGAAATCATATAATATATAGAAGTTATAGTTGCATAAATGTTGATATTGAATATCAACCCGGTCTTTTCACTCTATCTTCGGTATCTCAAGCATTAGCTACATTTCTACTGACGTCAACAAAGTTTCGCAGCGTTCAAGAATATTACGATTTGTCATCCACCACTGAGATTATCGGAGGACCATGCAATTGCAAGTATCGATGCAATTTCAACATGATGTACCAAGTTTAGTGTGACGTCGGGTACGACAACCTAAACTATCTTTATCGCCCACGATTCAACAGTTAATCGCACTGGCCTCGTCTTGCCGATCAATCGTTTAGATCTCCGCCTAGCTTAAGTTCATTAAAATTAGTTCCAGCAATTAATTTTGAGTGGTTTCTATTTATTAAATCTCCTTTCGCGAGTGAAATTCAAAATTTATTTAGAACCTTTTTGTATTACAGTGTGTGAAGCGTTATCCGCAATCCTGTTTGACAGAATTTAAACTCAAATCCTTCCATATTTATATGAATAATACCAATATTTGAAAAAAATCCAAAATAACGCAAATTTATGGGATAAAATAGTAAAGTGGTAACATATACTACACCGGCGTAAAAACATAACCAACGGCTAAGATAGCAGCTTAGCTGTTAGTTAAGTATAAGTGTGACATTGAAAAACAATTTCGAGATTGCTCTTAACTGTCAGTTATTTAGTTTTAATCCAACCCATGGTTTTTCAATGTTCTCCTTCTCCTCTCCTTCAATGTTTCTCTCTATAGAATGATCCGAGGTTACACAGGTGTAGAAAATGCAGTATGTAGTTTAGTTGACATAGAAATAATAGATATACAGTCAAAAGTTAAAGTGTAGTTAAACTTGTCTGTCAGTACTTCTTTTTTGCGACTGCAGAGGCGGGATAACCGTAAAGGCAAGCTCGGTCATAAGAGAAACCTATTGTGCCCCCGTGCCGTTTTAGTCCTCTTAACCAGGTTGCTCCAGGACAAAGTACGCAACCCGGTCGAGAGTTAATTTTCCTACTTACTCCGGGATCATCTAATCGATCGACCACAAAGTATATCCGCCTCTGCCTATCCATTGTTGAGCAGTCAGCAAGGAGATGGACTGGAGTTTCTCCCGCACTTCCAAAGTTGCCCATGCAATCCATGTGTTTATTCAGTGCACAGTGACCGGTTAAGATCGCTGTGAATAGCCTCAGCCTGTCTGTGCTCACAAAGACTGCATTACGCAGTCTTTTCTCATACGGCTGGATCCCGAGTGTTTTAGAGTGCCTCATGCCGGCAAGTGCATTGCAGTAGGGGTTTCGGATCTGACGAAGGCTTTGGATGTTACTGTAAGAACTCCCACATGTCGGTTCTGGGCCTAAGAATGGTCGTTCGCTGGCACATCTTATTAGCTTGTTAACCATTTCATAGCCTCTGATTCCAGAGTGACTTGGCACCCGTCTTAGCGTGCTACTGTGACGTTGCGCCACTATTACAACAATCCTATGGCCGTCTAATACTATCTCCGACTCAAACCTGACAGTCTGTAGTGCTCTTAGGGCAACCTGGCTGTCAGACAAGATATCTACCGCTTCATTAACCTGCGGGCGGTTTAAAATGCTCTCTGCGCAGGTCTAGATGGCAATGATTTCGGCTTGGAAGATGGACGGGAAGCTCACTAGGTTGAAGTCCTCGCCTTTGAGTTCTCTACCTCTCCAAATTCCAATTCTCGTGCCGTTTGGCATTTTAGAGGCATCCACAAACCAGCGGGATAATTCCCGTCTCGATTTGTGGACGAGGACTTTTGCAGTCTCCCAAAAACACAAATAAAAATTGATTTTTGTTTGCAGATGGCGGAGATCGTGACAATGTAGAAAAAAATATTATATAATAGCTCAAATGTACTGGTACTGATAAAATATTCGAATATAATAGTTTCTATACCAGATTTGTTGGTGGATTTAACTTATTTAAATTTATTTGGTCTATAGATGCAATTATAGAGATACAGTTGGCAGACGTTTTTTCATTGTAGATCACCAACACCACAAGAGTTTGTAGATTTAACTTACCTACCGGACAGATGTACGTCAAGATCAATGATTGTCTGAATATTATGCACTATTGCATAATTATGCACTACGAAGCATTCTTATAAATAACCATAAGCAATAAGCACAGATTTGCACAATATTAGAATTTGAAATGCAAAGTAAATTATTTGAAGAAGACCAAGAGAAGAAAGAAATTTTAACTCCCAGTAAATATTGCTAATATATTCGAATACATTAGAGATATGCACTTGAAACACTAAACTTGTTAATAAAAGACTCGGTAATAGGATGCTGAATCTCGAGTTCGCCGTTCAGGAAATAAGAGCTGTATGTCAGTCAATGGGTTAGAATTAATTTCCTACAACCTTCCCAGCAGAAACGTTGTTGTACATAGTAGATAGAAAGGAAAGTAGGGTAAGCAATTCAACTTTTAATTATTGCATCTCTTTCCATCTAGTAGTACCGATTAATTAGTTTCAACGATTTTTCATTTCCTATCCGCGAAACAGAGAGTCGTACTCGAGGCGGAGTTTAATACTTCGTATTTACTTCTCGAAACTATTACGCAGTTCAAGGGAGCCCTTTTCCGTCCGACGAATTTATATCCTTCACAACTCTTTCCGTCTTAAATTCATTAAAGTTTCGGCAAGCGAGACGTTCCGACGAACAAGTCATTGAAGTTTTGCAATTAGTTTTCTGCGTCCATGGACGTCATCATGTAGCCGATCGTCGTGAGTAGGTACGACCTGTCACATATTCGAAAAGCGAATAGAAGTTGAAGTCACGCTATATATTACGGAATTAGGAAGTTCTCAGAGAAAGAAGTTTATAAAAAAGAGCTAGTAAAGCATGGGCGGTATGAGTTCTTTGCATTCACGTGAAACGAAGTTTTCTCTGCTATTTAGTTATGTTAATAAAGTTAAAAGTAATATAATTTCACATGACATCAAAGTTGCACTTTGCCGTATTTACAATACAGCAGCGATGGCAGTCGAAAATATACACTAAAATATTGGTAAGTAGTTAGTTAATAGTTACTACATAACACATACAATAACAGATAAGACCCAAAAATACATATTGTTAATACAGTGACGTTCGCATGCGAAGCTTTACATTAAACGCAAGTGTATCTGAACCCTTCAATGAGTCGTTACGAAGCAAGGAAAACAGGGAAAGCCAGGCTGATAGTGGGATTAAGCACCGCTCGATCTGAACGAGTATCACGTTAGGGGTAGATAACAATTATATCCTATATTTGGTACACCAGAAACAATATTACCGTATCGTTAGCCTGCACACATTTAGGTGTAAGGATTCTTGCAGTGTTTTAATATTTGATAAGTTTGTTTAATAGCACACTATTTATAAACTACATATATTTTTCAATTCTGTATGAAATTGTGTAATTGGAAAACTAATGGAACAACGTGATTTTTTAAAGAATTACATTTGCATATGCACACGCTGTTACGCAAACATTACGTTCCATATATCTGGCTATTATATTATTAGACAGGTGGCCGCTGTGACCCTCCTCGGTAAATCATTACTTATCCAATGCAGGCAAAGATTAAAGGCAACCATCTTAAGACAATCTTAGTGCATCTTGAGAACCATATGTAGGGGTAGTGTTAGATATTTACCAACAAAGTCTTTTGCCTTTTTCCTGGGTGGTTCTTTTGATAGATATTTTGATTGGGTATTTAACATTTGAAATTTATCACAATCACGTGTTATCAACAAATATTTTGTCAGATGTGCCAGAAAGGGTAGGATAAACACAAAAACTTAACTACGTCTTGAGTTCATCTTCAGATCTCCCTTTCTGAATTAGTAAATATCGTATCGTACTTATTCCAGTCCTTCGCAAACATTATCGGATGGTAAAGATATATGGAAGGTAATCATGCTACTTTAACATTAACTGATGAAGTATTCAAACCTGTTAAAGAACGAAATTAGAATATAACAGATTTGTATTGAAAGAGACTATGGCGTTTGAAGAAAATAACCGTATCAGATGCATAGGATACTGGTGAAATGAAAAATTTGTGTGTATCCGAGCTCGGATTTCGTAATCTCAGCCTCTTGTTTGTTACGTGTGTAACGTAATTTTTGTAACATAGTTATAGTAATATAACTATATAGTTGCACAGTAGTTTTCTACTACAAGCACTTGTTTCAAAATATGGCGTCCTTGGTAGTTTTTTTTATAGATCAGCCTATATATTTCAACATTTTTTATAAATATATTTTCAAGAATTATAATGATATGGTTTGTGTGTGACAGGTAGAGATCTCCACAAGATGTATGCAATATTTTTATTACCACATTCCCTGAAAGTAATATTTCAAAATCAATAGTGTCTAGGGTGTTGGGAAAGTTTAATGTAACAGAAAGTGTAAAAAATTTGCAAATTTGAAACATATTTTTCAACAATATCCTCTTTATTGATCTTTGGTTAATATTCTGATATAAAGACAAGTTTTATAGTGATGTTTTTGGTTCCTCTTGGAAATTAATAAGAACATTCAATGAATGATCGTCATTTGAAGCAACGTCCGCTAGTTTTTGGCAAGTTTTTAACACTTCCCATGGTATTAAACTTTCAAAACACCCTAGGCACTGTTTATATTGCAATATTTCTTTCCGGAATGTGGTATTAAAAATATTGCATGCATACAGGGTCGGGCAGAAAAACCTATCCGATTTCAAATCCCTTTTTCTCAGAAGAGGGAACAGGTAGAGTAGTGGGGTAAAAACCGTTAGAAGGCCGGTTTTATGCCAACATGCGCCAACAAGTCAACATGCCTTGGTCTGGTGAACATCGCGCTTTTGTTATTGAGCGGTTTATCGAAAACGGCGGTTCGATAATTGCTACACAACGTGCGTTTCGAATTCATTTCGGACTCGGGCGTCATGATCCAGTTCCACATCACGCTACGATTAAAGTGTGGGTGTCAAATTTTCGACAGACGGGATCAGCATTGAAAAAGAAGTCGCCTGGACGTCCCAGGACAGCAACAGGACCTGAAAACGTGGCTAATGTGCGAGCCGCGATTGATCATTCCCCGCGTCGTTCGGCGCGAAAACATTCGCTCGTTTTGGCGATTTCCAACCGCAGTATTCGGCGAATTTTGCACAGCGACCTCAAAATGCATCCCTACAAAATGGTTGTTGCACAGGAATTAAGTGAAAGGGATTTTGAAACCCGTACGAACCTTTGTCGCGATCTCCGAGAACTTCCAAACGACGATGTTGTACTCTTCACGGACGAAGCCCATTTTCACCTTTGTGGCGCCGTAAACAGGCAAAATTTTCGATATTGGAGTGACGAAAATCCTCAGGAAATCCATCAGGAATCCCTCCATAGCCCAAAAGTGACTGTGTGGTGTGCTCTTTCCCGCCTAGGCGTCTGGGGGCCTTACATTTTTGAAGAAAATGGGCAAACCGTAACGGTCAACAGCGAGCGCTATTGTTTCATGCTGGAAAATTTTCTTCGACCCAAAATGGAAGAAATTGGCGTGGAAAATGTGTGGTTTCAACAGGATGGTGCAACCGTCCACACATCGCGACGATCAATGGACATTCTCAGGGAAATGTTTCCCGGACGCCTCATTTCTCTGAGAGGTGATCTTGGCTGGCCGCCGCGCTCACCGGATCTCAATCCATGTGACTTCTTCCTTTGGGGTTACCTCAAATCGAAGGTATTCCAGCATCGACCAAGGACCCTTCTTGCTTTACGAAGGGAAATTGCTCGGGCAATTGAAGAAATTCCTGTGGAAATGACGGTGAAAGTCATGGAAAGCTACCGCGAGCGCCTAAATCAGTGTATCCGCTCCCAAGGACGACATTTATGTGATGTACTTTTCAAAACTTAAATTTAAAAATGGCATAAAATTTGCGATATGTTAATAAAAAAAAATTTTTGTCAAGTTGAGTGGTTTTAATTTTATAACGTTTTGAAATCGGATAGGTTTTTCTGCCCCACCCTGTATAATAGAGATATCCGCCTGTCTCCAAAATTAACCATTATTACAAATTAATTCTTTCACGTTCTGTTAGTTCGCCCATATTGAACGTCTATTTCGTTGAATGGAAAGTAGCTGTCACTATTGAGTATGACTGCCAGTAATAGTGAGTAATTCTAATACTTTTATTTTTACTTTAATGGTTTGCATGCATAAAAATACGAATATTTTTTATGAGATGTATCTGACAAAAAGATGTGATGAACGTTTTTTTTTTAATGTTTCAAATCACACACCACCCAAGCCGTATATCATTACAATTCTTGAAAATGTGTCTATCCAAAAATGTTAAAACATACAGTGTGATGCATTAAAAAAAACCTACCGATGACGTCATATCACGTAACAAGTGCAAGTTGTAGAAAATCAAAGTATGTGATAGAGTAAAACAAAAATACTACAAAAACCTTTATTGTTATTTTTAATAGAACCCATAATTTTACCACAAATCTGGAGTTCCCCACATTTGCCTGACCCTGGATAATAACCTATGTATTGACGAGAGGAGTTCTTAAGTCTTTTTAATTATTTTTAGTCATTCAGTATCATATAATTTTGACACATTTAGTTAAAAACGTCAGCAGTGTAGTATCAGTCGACAATAAGCGACACTAGCCACAGCCGCTAGATAATGTCAGAAATTAGAGAACTAATTCTGCAGTTTGTTTGCTAACTTATGTCAAAATTATTTAATTGACGATTGACTCCCTAGTTTCTGAACCCAAGTATCTTCTAAACTTTTTTACATTATATTGTGATCAATAAAATTGATATGATAAACAAAACTAAGACTGCGAAAATTAAAGAGACATAGATAAAAAGCAAACTTTTGACGAAAACGACGTTGGCGATGACATGGAAAGAAATGTGAATAGAAAATATACACGAGAAGACTACAGTTCTCACCGAAAATACTGATGAAATACTGGGAATTATTTACCACAAAAAAAATTTACTAAATATACAGGTAAGAAAATTGAATTTTTGAAATTAGATAAAAGACGCTGAAATATAGTTAGTCAACCAACGCTCACATAAATAGTTTCTCTTAAACACAGATCCGAAAGCACGTATACCAAGTGTATCACTACTTTACTAGCGCTCCTATGACAAATTTTAGCATTTTATCAAATTACAGTGTTATGTGTTTCTGAACATTGGAAAACTGAATCATATTTAGGTTTGATCGATATTAATAATTTTGTGGTACGATCTCACTATTACAGAAACTATAATTAGCACATAGGAACTGCTACATACCGTAAACGAAAGGATTCGATTAGAATTTGAAATTCACTACAACGAATGCAGTTGTTACGTGTAACGGAAGGCAAAAGCGAGTAGAGGTGACGAGGTGGGCCTTTATTTGTTTGCCAGTAACTACACATAGGCGTCATCGTTCCAAAATGTCACTTTTTATCTCGTGCCGTGCAGTCTATGATATTATATCCTTTCTCTAGTATTTTATTTAAAATCTTGCGTTTACAGTACAAAAAATACAGTGTATAATAATCAATACTTCACGAAATTGAAATACAAACAATTCCTTATAGTAACGGATATTAGCAATATTAAGCACACAGACATCTCCAATCGGTAATATAGAAACATTTCTTAATGTTTTGCAAAGACAACTTTAGAAAACATATCTATCTACAACGCCCAGGATCATCTATCTAATACTTTACGCAGATTTTTACATGTGGTATACAGTCTAATAGGTAACAAGTTAAACCTACTGCGAACTTCAAGTGATTTCACAGTTATTTCACCAAATATGATCGATTCAGAGAGAATATATCAGAAGTAAACCGTTTATATGTCACTTCGCATATCGTTCTAGGGATGCCAAACGTAGCTAAGAACATATGTTAAGTCAAAAAAACGCAGTTCCTCCTAATTTCCTACATAAGACAGAGGACTAAGGATTCAGTTGATACTCCGTCTCTAGATTCAATTGGCTTTAATATGAGTTAGCCTCTGGAATCTTCAATGGATTAATAACAGGGTCATCGGTTTATAATTTTTCACAAAGCTTCTGTTCGCATCATACTTTAAGCTTATTTGCACGTAATGATGGCTGTGGTAGCGATTAAATAGTTGAGGTCAGTTCTTTCATACAAAAGCCCAATAACCTCGTATACCTAATCAGAGATCCTGTTAAAGTTGGCGCATTGCGTAGCCTTGATATCAGTCGTATTGAAATTATCCCTCTGGATGCCTTTTTTTATGTGTGGTGGGTGCTTAGTTGCAGTGACTCCGTAAGCTGTATTACTTGTCTGGCTATCACTGCAACTCTTGCGGTGTAGTTTAGTGTGTGTAAGTTGTGTTTAAATGGCTTTGTGACAGCATCATATCGCCTTTTATGATGCCGCGCTGTTAATCACTTTGCTCCCAACAGCGAATGGCAAGTCGATCCGGGATTAAACTCTCTGAAAAAATGTCACCGTCCCTCCAGAGAATTGAACCCCGGCACCTATCGTCCTCTCACAACAATAGTTAGTCGCATAACCACTGCGGCCATCGACTCGTAAATTAATTAATTAATTTCGATTTTAGTTTTTCATTATTCCAACAACTTTCTATGCCCTCAAGTACGATATCTATGTGACCTGTGAACCCTTCAGTTTTAATATAATGATCTAAAACCAAACAGTTGGATTTAGCAATAAGAGACTTGCATCTTTTCAGAGACCATGCCAGTGAATAACGGTTCCTTGTCAGCAACCGCGAGAGATAATACCTTATCTCATCTTCTATTTTTAGACCTCTCAGTTCGACTCTTAGATGTACCTAAAATGAGAAAAGGATATTCTGAGATTCTATAAACAATTACTTTACAAAGATATTTTCAAGATTCTAGTTAGTATCATTATCGTCCATACCTCATATTACCACACAAACTTCTTGTGCCCTAGTATTTTTTATTTTCAATATTTTCCGTAAATATAATATATATATACTTTATAATACGCATTATTACATTTCTGTTTACCTGCGAAACCGTTAGATTAAGCCACAACAATATTATTGGTTACAAATACGTAGATTTGGGCAAAGTTTACGTATATAAGGCATTCATTTTATTAATTAATTCGAGTATGTTTGTTCAGCTTGAGGATTTTATAACTGGGTCTACTTACGTCCAGATACAGAGAGCTTAGATTTCAATTAATTAAACGGTTTAATTGAAAACTCTGATTTGGATGCAAGTATGGATACCACAACTTTAGTAATCTCTATATAGGGAAACTTTTAGAATTCGATATAACTAACTTTGAATTAAATTATCTACCTTGAAAAGCCATCTGCTTATATCCTTCAGTGACTGTGCGGAAATATCTGTATAGTTGAAATTCTATGTAATTCCTATATAATTTCAAGTTTTGACATTTGATTTTGTGAAATTTAGGATTGAGAGACATATAATACATGAGAACTAATGAAACTCACAAATAGTTTCAAACATACTCGTATATAGGTATTTGGAAGCGGCGAGAATTATAATCCACTATTATCTCGTTGTTTATTCTAACAAAATGGACGTTATCCCTTCAGAGTGTTATACAAATGTTATTCTGTACAAGCAGCAGGACGGCCAGTTATTCGTGCAGACGTGGCTGTATAAGTGTTTAGAGAATAAAAAGATGTCAAAATTCTTTACATAGCTTGACAAAAAAAGTTTCATTAATCGAAATCAGAACTAACATGATTTACCATACCTAAAGCTTCGTTTGGATTTCTACCCTCACTAACCTAACTGAGAATTTACTGTGTATCAAGTCAATAGATAGCAACAGGTCATATTTAATAAACGTTTGAGAAATAATTACGTTGTGTACACACACACTCTTCTTACACAACGTAGTAATTTCTCACAAATTATTTATATTAAAGGTATGGTAAAGCTTCAACATATGTAGATCTATATGTACAAAACAAAATAATAACGCGTTGAGTACTCAATCGACATGATGCACTGAAAAGAGATATTCGACATATCACCCGTAATGAAAGAAACAACAAAAAGTGAACACAATATAACACATCGCTGATCAATGCCACCGATTCAATGCTATACAGTGCGGTTCTAAGGTGTCTTCCTACCCCCTGCTAACTTTTGATCGGTTTAATAGAGAGGTTCCAGTTTTGGGAAATGAATATGAAATATTAGGTATATGCTACATTCTTCACTCAACGAAAAATGTACACAAATATAATTAAAAAGTACATCAATTCAATCATTTTTTTATCAAAATTCGTCAAATGAACCCAGTTTTCAATACAACGCATATGCGTTTATTGTATTAATAATTGCAAACAATCAATACTTTAATAATTTTAATATATATATATATAACATATTTATTAAAAGAATTAACTTGTTATAAGTAAACTGAAAGAAATAGAAACTAATAAAATATTTTATTAAATTAATAACCTGCTGCAATATATTAACCCACTAATTTATAATTTCTTGTTTGAGTAAGTAATAATTTTTTTATTAATATGATAAACTGATGTATTAAGCAGTATGACTGATAAATAAGGTTCTTCAATATAATAAATAAATTTATCCACACTATAATTTTTGTTGTTGTATTAATGAAGCCAACTCAATAACTGATGTTTATTAATTTTGTTTTTTCGGTGTTGTAGTAAAACTTTTATTAAGTTTCAAAGACTGATGACAGGGGGCGATATAGTATCAAAATTTGAAATGGAATGGGGGGTCGAGTGATATCTCATTTTAAAGGGTTTACTGAGTATGGTATCATACCGAAATTTCATTTTATCCACTCATATGAACATAGTAATAGAACAAAGTTTTATTTTATTATACATTTTATGCTCTGTACAGTCAACTCCTTAACATAAATTCAATCAATGAATTCTGAAACGTGTGCGTCTTATTAGGCCTATACTTACCTTATAAATGTCATAAAGTAGAATTCTATTGAAACAATTTTAGTGCCATAATCAACAATAATAAATGTTAACTTTCTTTGATGCATTAAAATTGTACCGATAAAATTCTATTCTAGATTATAGTTTTAGCTAAGCAGCACTCACCTAATCAAAAATAAAAGTAGGCGTTAAAGATATAGAAGAAAACCTTGTGTGTCAGCATTACTATTTCAGAGATCGATCGTTAGAGGTTTATCACTAGGCCATGTTAGGTTACGTTCACAGTGAAGCCACTGAGCTGGCGTCTAACTAGCGTCGAGACTAGAGTAGCGATTGAAAGAAGACGTTAGAATCTCGCCCTAGCGACTGTATAAACGCTTTGAGTGTAGGTTCTTGTTTCTATCACTACTCTAGTCTCGCCTCTAGGCTCTCGCTTCGAAGCGTTACTATGAATGTTACCTTATTAGTAAAGACCGCAAGAATTGGTTAGCTTCCAGCGGCAGTACATCGGGAGCGTTAAAGGCGTCCCCCTATCGTACGAGTATGTATGTAGTGAAATATGTAGTTTGTACACTGCAAAAAATGTCTGCGAATTTAACTACTGGCTTCTACTGTAAATTCGGAAAATTATAGCGGTGTGCAATGCTTACTTTTTTTTTATGTGTGGTGGGTGCCTAGTTGCAGTGACTCCGTAAGCTGTATCACTTGTCTGGCTATCACTGCAACTCTTGCGGTGTAGTTTAGTGTGTGTAAGTTGTGTTACGTCGCTTTTATTATCACACAACGGATTGCTTTTTTCTGCTTATTTACTGTAAATGTTACAATAGGATGTTAAAAAAGCATGACCATAACTTAAAATTGTGAGTAAAACTTAAAAATCAATACCTAATTGTTATTTTACAGTGTATGACAATGCATATTTCATTATTATTACCAATACTTAGCGAAATACCGTTGGTGTCTATTGGACACATTAGACACAAAAGGGTTGCCGTGCTAGCATCAGTTGCCTGCTGTGACACATTCTGCCACGTACAATTGCTACTGTAGCGCATTTTTGCTATGACGACCATTGGCAGAAAAACACCAACGTATGCTACTGTACACATTTCTTTCAGTGTAGGCAGTCATAGCACGGTATTGTTGCATAATCATTAATTGCAAGTACGCGTAGGTACCTACAGCTCGATTGCAACGCATTTAAAATGTGGAAAGTTCGTGAAAATACTTAAACGTGTTTATTTGCTAATAAGGTAAAGTTGTATATTATGTCTGTGTTTTCATTAATTCTAGTATAAAGTTTCTCTAAATAACTCCCGTTTCTATTTCTGTAAAGCCGATGTAGATACGCCCCTGCTACACAACCACATTTGCGGTCTTTACTTATTAGTACGATATCCCACCATCGAGTCCCTGAGTACTAGAAGGTACTTACAGCGTCCCCTAACTAAAGTCACTAGAAAGTACCGTATGTATGTCCATTTTCCGTCCAAATAAACGCAGTAAGTTCGAATTAATTGTTTTTATTCCTATATTCTTCATTTAATATAACATGAAAACAAAGCATTTTCATGGTAAAGACATTTTTGTTGTTGTGTCGTAAAAAGTAAAAGTGAAGTGAAACTATTAAATGTGTGTGATCTGACGTGTAAGGTTATATGATGTGATGTGTGTGATACATCGTTATCAAATATGCGCAACGCAATAACTTTCACTAGCGATAGTATTACCTATAATCGCCATTTTGGTTCCAAATTGTACTTCTCTTTCTAACACAAGTTCTTATATATTGCGGTACTTATACAGGGTCATTCACGGACTGGTTTTTCGGACTCTCATCAGGAAATCTTTAATAACTCGAAAACCGTAAAAGATAGGAGCTAATATGTCTAATAATTAACGATAGAGAATTATTAAGTGTATTCAAAAATGCAATAATATATAGAGTGTTTCATTAAAAAAAGCTGACTTTCATTGATGTGAACTTGGTTGAACTGAACGTCAATTTTGGATGATCCTGTATAAATTATGATAAATTTTAGGACGTACATTTGATGTATACTGTTTCGGCTAATAACTGGCCAAATATAAGGTATTTAGCTGCAATGCCTTCAGAAATACAGAATTTTAAACATAACGTTACAATTGGTCCTGTATTTGAAAAAAATTGAATAACTCAAAAACGATTGATTTTTGACATAGGGTGTCTTAGTAAGTTTTGATGCAGAATTGTATGACCGATAAAAAAACTCATAAAAAATATAGTATGCTATTTAAATTAAGAAAGTTGACGTCAACTTCCGGTAAACCGGAAGTGGTACAATAGCGCAAATAATTTTGCTGATGAGTCCAAATGATATCAGTTATAACTACAAGTTTTCAGAAATGTTGAATTTCTAGAACATCAAAAAGTTCTAACGAACCAGTTGCGTGAATGATCCTGTAGATCTAATGACTTTAGCATTAATTACCCCAACTTAAGGACACTAGAACTCAATACTGGAACTTGAATAAAAAATATTACTGCTAGCGAAGAGAGTGGTCATGGACAGCTAAAATTGCACAAAAAAGATAGCGGAAAATGTGTACTAGAAATATGCGAAATATACTAAAATTTACTCTGCGAACAACCATAACGGAAAGGATACAATAGGAAGTAAACAAAGTAAGTACTGGTGAAATAAACAAATAAAAACGCGTAACATCATAATAACTTGGATGATGAGCAACTATTGATATATGCAATATAAATATTGTGCATACCGGGATGTCAACCCTTGGACAGTGTATGTAATAATAATAATCGTAGAGAAGTTGAAGATAATTGTCGATAATTCGTAGTAGTTTTTTAATCTTCAACAGGAGAAATATAAGAGCTTTTCATAATACTATGTGTGAGGTTGTGGTGCTCGGGTCGATGTATCATCAACCGCTCTGATAAATTCTCGATCAGCGAATGCCATAGATGCGGTGAGATTTAATGTCACAACGTATATTGCCTTCGGTGACAAAATTTTCGTAACACATACATATAAAACTTTTATTTCTTTACAGTACGTTAAAATATAGATACGGTATTTGATTGCGATGTATAGATAGTGCACCTTTTATCGAAGGTGCGTTAGTGAAGGTATTTCACTTCAAACAAGTTGTTGGTCAAGAACTATTAATCAAAATATGGACACTAAAAAATACAACTTTAGACAAGTTGACTTTCCTAATCTATATGCCAGTTTTCTTACTATTTGTTGGACATTATTATATCCATTTATTGACGTTAATCAAGATTGTGGCGCTTTCTTTAGGGGGTCGTTGCTCGTTTTATTTCACTTAAAAACAACAATAGATCTAATTATTCGATATGGTTCACTAATCAGCATATTAACGATATAAACACAAAATATATATAGAATAAAAAACATCCAAACAAAATACGTAACAGACTTAAATAAATATAAAGAGCTTGCATAAAATCATGTATTAAAAATGATTCTAAACAATTATGGTAAACAATTCTGCACTTTCATTCGTTTCTTCAAGAGTAATGCCGGAATTCCTACATCACTTAAAAGTCCTGATGGTTTGGTTTTTAACAACCCAGAGTCCATTTGCCGGATTTGCTGGCTACTTTGAATCTGTATATCTACCTTGGCATGCTAAAAATCTATCCTTCGTACTTTCAAATTACTCTTTTTGCACGGTGATATACTTAAATCACTGAAATCCATGAAAAATAAATTCACTGTAGGAAATCATAATGTGCCCATCTTCCTCGTCAATTATTGTGGTAGCGCGTTAGTTAAACCACATTGTTTGTATATTCTAACCGTTGGTAGATTATTAGCTAGCTCCTGTTTTGAAGAAAGGCGAAGCTAATAGAATTCATAATTACCGATCCATAGCTATTGTCAGCAATTTTGCAAAGAATTTTGAAAAATGTCTGTATACAAGCCTAGTTCTGCGAGTTAAGTGCCAATATCTGTTCATAAGCATGGATTTATTAATAAACGTTTGACTGTTTTTAATCGTGCAGTCTCTGTATCCGTGCAAGAGTTAATAACGACTAGATGGATCTACGTTGATTTTCCTCCGAATAGATCATGATCTACAATAGATTAATGTCACTGTTTTTCTCATAACTGCAAAGTAAAAAGCATTTTATAGTTGGATCATAAATCGAGGTCGTTCTATACATCCTCCGCTGATCTCGCTCTTTATAAATGACCTGTCACCATCTCGAGTGTGAAAAAGTATTGTTTGCTGACTATCTAAAAAATTATTCAAGTGTCTGTTCTCCTGATGATTATGAACATCTACGAAGCCAGATTGATGTTTTGAAGGTATGGTGTGATCAAAATAAGTTAAATATAAATTTATTCAAATGTAAGATATTATCCTTCGCTAGAAAATCAGCAGCTTGAATGATTTTTTAACGTAAATTAATAAATATATAAAATATAACTCCTCTAACTATAACTCTTTTAGTGAATAGTAAATGATTCAACTGACTATTAACAGCATCCTCGCAAATGTATACACTCAAAGAAAAATTAATTGCTGTCCTCGGATCATACAAATGCTTATAATATCCCATATAACGAAAGTAGTCTTATAGAACGAAAATACAACATAGTAACGTATTTTATATTTTATCCAGTTGAAAAATTTTCAAGCGTCTTTTGTTATAAGTTGCAACTAATGAAACGAACTTTCCCAGAAAATAAGTTACCAAATTTCGTCTGCTCACATTTGCATATTGCAATGTCATTGTAAGCGCGACAAACTAGGGCCAGTTTGATGTTTACTTACTCTGCAGGGGGTATGCCAGTCTTGCGGCTATTTGGAATGAAGTATTGAGTGCAACGCATGTCTCTAACTAGAGGTGTCCGGATATATTTGAAGGTCACTGTACTAATACGTAACTTAGATCGCCAAAACACAGAATATGTGCTCTATTTAATAATACACCTAACGATCTAGTGATTTACTATATTTCTTTATCATCATCATTAAATATTTTTTCTTCTATATAGAAACAACTTTTTCCCGAAAATCCACTTCTTCTTAGTTTTAGTGCACCCATTACTAGTTTATAATGTGATTGGTATTTAGTAAAACTCGTTTTTAGGATTCATATTATACATACATATGTATATTTTAATACTTTCTAATCAACTGAAATATTAGAGTGGCGCGTATTACTGGGCACACTGTATAATTATAGCAATTTATGGTTATTGCAAAACTAATTTCTGGAGGAAATATAAAGCAGTATAAGTAACAGTAGTAGTACATACGTACATACATCGGCCACAGATGTTTATGGTGTCCAGTTAAGACTCAACATTTAATTATATGTGAATTGTAATACACAACTGCACTTACATTCGTAAGATATAATGTATGTTCTCAAAATTTCTCCTTCACTAGTATTCGTCGGTGTATTGAGAATAAAAAGTAAGAGAGAAAGAGCGATCATATTTTCGACGTATATTTGTTTTTTTAATTACCCGCGCTTCCTTTAGCAGTGTAACAGCTACTTAATAGTGTACTTTCGTTATCTCTTTTTTGGATATAGACAATTATTTAGTAATTGAACGCAGTACAGGATTTGTCTAAAATTGTTCATACGGTATGAGAATATCGTGAAACAAAATTCTCTGTTAGATGTTTTAACAACTTGACATATATAATGGGACGTATAATTTATTATTATTATCATTAATTAATATATTATGATATTAATATTTATTAAGTATAAACTAATATCAAATAATATGACTACAATTTTCTGTTTTGTTGTGCGTAATAGGTATTATTAGAAAATAAATCTCGTTCACATATCACATCCAAAAATCTATCAACGTAAGACAATGTCAATTTTCTTGAAAAAAAAGACGAGCAAAGGATTTTGTATTTTTATCTGTGTACAATACTGATTCTCATATATAGTGATATGTGGTTATCAAGCTTCTTCGATACGTCTATTTGGTGTTTGTGGTAGCGCTTTAAAATATGACATATCCCAAAATCTGCAGGATGAGTAAATGAGAGATAAGACAAATTCAATTTATACTAATGCCATCAGTTGTAACAATAATAGTTTCAAATAGAATAATGACGATAATACAATAATAGCAATATCCAAAAATTCATTATATGCGTATTTGTAATTATTATCTAGGATCATCATTTTTCCGCACCTACGATGTATTCCTTACACAATACGCAGATCTACTTTCCCAAAGGTGATCGTAAGTTGCACATTTATGCAGGTAAGCGTATACTATAAAACAACTCAATAAGAAAGGCAGTATAAATTCCTGGCAGACTTTTATATTGCTAGAAATGGAACCGGTGTTCCACGTTGGAAATAAAAATTTTATATTACTTTACACTACTTCCCGTCTCGTAAGGTTTCGCAACATAGCAAGATATAGAGTTACCTTTCATATAGTGAGCGAATGTGTATAAAAAGAAGTAAAGAAAGTAAAGTCGAAGAAAACTTGCAGAGTTATCCTTTGTACGCAAAGAGTGTTAAACCAACCCTTCAACATAAATCTCACGTATCTTTTCATGTTTAAGGAAAATACGTGTTTTATATGCGATGCGATGTAGGAAATCCAAGGAAATCAAAAGCTGGGAAGGATTATTATAGTTTAGCAAATCTGTCTTATGATAAATGTTGAAATAGGGAAGAAAATATGAAATTCCACAATAATAAAACGCTGTAATACAGTTCATCCTCAACCTGCAATGAAAATATAGCAATTATTTTGATGTTAGAAAATTATTGAATTTGTAATCTGGCCTAAATAGACCGAAGGAAGACAGTATCCTCATATATAAACAGCAGTTGCCAGAACATTTTGCTCACCAGCTTCTATTACGTAGAAGGAGATTGGCATTTATACGCCTGCACCTGTACAAAACATCCAGCCAACTATAAGTACACTATAATATATTAAAGCAGGTAATTTAATTTTTTTTTAATGTGTGGTGGGTGCTTAGTTGCAGTGACTCCGTAAGCTGTATTACTTGTCTGGCTACCACTGCAACTCTTGCGGTGTAGTTTTAGTGTGTGTAAGTTGTGTTTAAATGGCTTTGTGACATCATCATATCTCCTTTTATGATGCCGCGCTGTTAATCACTTTGCTCCCAACAGCGAATGGCAAGTCGATCCGGGATTAAACTCTCTGAAAAAATGTCACCGTCCCTCCAGAGAATTGAACCCCGGCACCTATCGTCCTCTCTCAATAATAGTCAGCCGCCTAACCACTGCGGCCATCGACCCGTTTAATTGAAGTAACAATTTCAAACATATGCACATGTTCTGGAAACCCAGTATTTACAATAAGTTAGTTTTATGATAAATTTCAATTGTGCGTCATCGTTGACGTTAGTGAATATTCCGGGAAGATGCATCAAGGCAAGCAACCGATATTATTTCGGAATCGTCCAAACCATCAGGACGCAATAACACATCTAGCAAATTCTTGTATTTATTTAGACACAAAGCAACCCCACAACAAATGAATCTAGAGAGATTTATTCAAAGAAAACTATAGGTGCTACAATTAATTTAATCCTACTGTTAAACCTACCTTTATACAACACAAAATAAATTAAAAACAAAATAAAGTAAAAATAGAAAGAATACCAAATCTACTAGATTCGATGTTTCGCCACTAATGTAAGTGGGTTCTCCAGAAGCAAAAAATAGGTAACGGGTACAGAAGGTTACAGTAATGTAATATGTAAAAATCTTTTGACAAAAACAAACAGGCACACAGGGGTGTATATACAACAGTGTTATAGGTTTCGACTCATATCAATTAGAAAGGTGCGCCGAAGGTTTTATCAGAACATCGGCGTCGACTAAGCTGTCGCGTTATACGAAAAAATCCCAATTTACAATCTTGCACTGGCCAATAAACATAGAAAGTAAAAATAATTATGTACCAAACTCGAATCGTAAATTAAATGTAGTTTAAGATTAATTTACCAAAAACCAGTTTTGTGACTACATCTCTAAAGTGCGTTAGCTTCTTTAAGAAACGTTTCCGGACCCAAGTTGATAGAAAGTTTTTTTCATACTTTAGTATGTACAATCATATTTTTTATTCGTTAGGGATTGTTTGTGTAAACCCCTTAATTCGCTTTCAAGTCACTTGAATTCAACTGACTTGATCAATTCACTTGAATAGTGTAAACGTGCCATCACAATTCATGGGAATGTTCTTGCTTCTCTGACCTTTGAGGAACCTTCAGAGCTCTCTACCCACTATTTTCTCATGAAGAAGCCAGTTGTGTATATATAAAATATTATATTGACTCTAATTCTTAGCTGCAGAAATTCTCTGTGACATCCTCTACCTAACTTCCTGTTGTTGTATTAACGCTTTGTTAGTAAAAGTCAAGGAGATCGAACTAGAATGTGACAGAATGATTATCTTTGATGTTGCCAGCCTCCTTATGAACGTTCTAACAGAACCTATTCTAGCGGTAATTAACTGAAGGCCTCTTGAAGGCATCAATTAAGATGAAAGAATTACCTTAAGAATAGATGCCATCATGAAACTTTTGTAAATATCACATATTTTTATTCGACTAGACACGGAGCTAGATACATATATGGAAGAGTTTGAAACAAGATCTATCAATACGTTTGACATCACGCCCATGTCCACGTTGTGATTAAGTTATGTAAACGATACGTGTGGTATATGACCAAATGGTGATCACATATTAGATGGATTTCTACAACATATAAATAATATTGAATAGTCCATCCAATACACTATTGAGAAGAAAGTTGGCAACGAGAATAATGGTGTAACAATGAAGACTGCAGTATTCAGAAGATACTTAGGATACTATCTGTAGTTGGACTCCAAAAAACCATACAACATCAAAGTTGAAGTGACCAGATGACAGAGTTGAAGCTATATGCTCAGATGAAAGGAACAAAAAGAAAGAAATACCGTAACCATCTGTTGTGTACTGAAATCAAACACGTATACACGGTATTGTGTGAAGATGAGGGTTCATATCGAAAGAACTTGAAGCATCCTAAAGGTAAGAATTAAACAACACTAAAATATAGACCATAGCTGACCTTCACAGTTAATGCAATTAGCATATCTAACCTTGACATATGGTATATCATAGTATTACGTGATATTAATTAGAAAGAGAAACTCGTTTAACAAAAATATATATGATTTATTTCATACACTAGATGTATGTACATTTCGTTTGCCAAGCAAACATCATCAGTAGTATACAAACTTATTCACAGTCGAACGATTACAGTGTCACTGTTTCTCTTTCTAATTAATTGTTTAGAATTCACAAGTGCTCAATTTATCAAGATTATTACGTGATATTATTGACTACAGTAACGATCATCTTTCAATTTTCTCTAAAGCTCAAGTTTTAGAGCCACCAGAAGCGCTGTCATCTTCGCCATATTACAGTGTATATAACACATTCTCTATATTTTTCAAGAATACTGGGAAAACAAATTTAATAACGCAACTTCGAACGAGAAACTATCATACCATTCAACTATTCGTTGTTCCCCTAATAGATTATTTGGGATAAAAAATCGTTTAGCTGGAAATGGAGTGATTTAGTGTGAATCGTTAATAAATTGCCTTCACTTAAAGTCGGCCAAGTAAATACGTATTATTACCTCAATTTCTATGAAAAATATTCAGTCTAATTTTTGTAAATGTGCAGACATACGAAGATATAAATCAATAGAGACAGAACAAAACATGCAAATTTATCATTGTTTACGAAACTAGACGGCGCAGTGGTAGTAGGTACGGTGTAGTAGATATTCTTCATTTGTTAGGTTGTTGTTTGTGGAATGAAATTTGCAAATGCTTTATGATGATGCCTTATGAATTACTACGATTTTGGTCATCTTTATGATTTATTAGATATATTAAATTCTTGCATAAATTTTAAGTATTATCGTTTCAATTGCTTAAGTTTGTGCTGTTTGACAAATATTAAGTTAAAAACTTTGACTTGATATACATAGATGAAATAAACAGAAAAGGATTACTAATAATTCTTGTACAAAGTTTTAAACGATTCAGAATATTTTCTTTAACTTGTGGAAACTGGCTTCCTCTCTGACTATCGTGGTACATACTGTTAACGCCAGGAAAACTATCAACAAAAGGCCAATTGGTTAAGAATATAGGCCCATATAGACATATAAAAGTAACTTGAAAATTTGTACTAATTCTTAGTGCTAAATATGGAAATATGGAAATGTTACAAATATTTGTATTATTCAGTTAAGTTGTTAAGTTGGTAGCTGGATAATGAGTATTCAAATATAGTCAAAAGTCTATCAACACATCCCCATTCCGAAAAAAAAACATAATAACGTGCCATCGAAAAAAAACATAATTAGTGTAGGCTATGTAAATGTTTTTGATCATTGCTTTAAGTTCACTACCACATAATGACATTTATTATTTGACATTTTAAATGTTTTATTATAACCAAAGTTTACAACCTCAAATTAAATGTCAAGGAATAAATGTCAAGGAATAAATGTCATTATGTGAATTATGTGGCTAAAGTAACAATCCATTCACATAGCCTACTCTAATTATGATTTTTTTCGATGTGTCTATTATTATTTTATAGCAGGGTTTAAATTTCTTCATGGATCCCAAAAGCATCCTTTTTTCTTCCAAACCTCTTCAACAAAACTTGTGTAAAATTGATCATATAGCCCTAAGTCCTCTTCGGGAGAAACAAGACCTAATGATTCTTTTTTCTGCGACCATCTTGGATAAATCACAGTTCATGACTAAAAAACAGGTCTTGGTACTTATGGTATTTATATCGTCATCTGAATTGAAATAACTTCTTTAATTAAATCCCCTTACAGTTCACCAGTCATAAAAGACGTATAATATCCAAAGAATCCAACCGCTCTGATTGTATGGCCTTCCAGAAATTCGTAAATAGACCGTTCCAAACATGTTGTCTCTTACGGTTTGACAAATATTTCGAAAAAAAAAATCTTACAAAATACACAGAAAACAGCCTGTCACTCGTACTAAATTACTTTAACTTTGTTAAACTTATTTCTGAAATCTATCGAAGCTGGAAATCTTGATTGCCTCAATGTTATCTAGCAATGTTATCACACTCTTCACGAACGTGCCTGTTACCGATTTCGTCGCTGTAATTAACCAGTTATTAATCCAAGACAATCACATCCCCAGATCTAGCCTAGTCAAAAAATGCCTCACTTCAACAGACTTTACCTTCCATAAAAAGTATTACCAACAAAGTTCTGTAGCTGCAATGGATTCTCCTTTTCTTCGGTTCTTACTAATATTTTGATGGAGACATTTGACAGCACAGATTTGGAACATACGGATTTGGAGATCAAATTCACCATGGAGATTTAAAAAAACGGTTGTCTACCCTTCCTCGATGCATTAGTTATTCGTCTATCTAATGATCACTTAGGTCATAGTGTGTACTGGAGACCACATATACGGATCGATAGCTTCACACACAATCAGTAATCAGCTCCCTTATACGTCGAACAATTTCCAAGGCCGACAATATCAACAAAAAATTAAAATATGTCAAAACGTTTCTTCTCAAGATTGATTATAGTTCTAGCAACATATACATATAGCAACTACGTGTACGAATTCTTAAAAATACACCGGAAACTAATAATCAACAAATCACACTAGTGGTGTTACAGCCCATATCGGTAAAATTTTTCGTAAACAAGACATTAAAACCATTTTTCGGTTAAATAAAATCTCCCAAATTCATGCCTATAAATAAAGTTTTTACTTCTGGTGTGGTTAATACATCGAGCTACTGTGACCTTCTGTTATCTTTCATCCACCAGAAAGTTGTCCCCGCTGGTATAGTGGACACGTCGAATTATCTTTTGGTAACTAGTTTGCTCCTGAAGAAGTCAGTTACATTCGTGGCAAGAAGTAGAAAACGTTTTTGTATTTTTGAGCATTTATATCAGTTTATTGTGTATGTTATTTACATTACGCTACCAGGACGCGTTCAAAACTTCGAAGCCCACCTTCGATTATTCATTTATCAAAAACATGGATGAACTGCTGGTATGATATTCAGAATCTCGGAAAGCAGTGTTTACAGAATTGGTAAAGCCAAGATATAAATTAAGGGGAACTGCTTCATATTTCCCAAACGGAACCTAAAAATATAATAGAATGAATTCAGCTTCTACATATGTCATATTTCGTACATATGTATTTCATGTATCATACCTTATACCTAAATATTATTCTTTCTGAGTTATTCGCAATTAAAAGAGAATGACAGATACCGATATAACATTACAGTAATATTACCTCAAAGGAGAAGAGGGGACAAATGAAATTTTTTATATATACAGCTGATATTGTGCTAATGTGCGCGCACATATTTACAATTAGATTTTGGATGTTCTCATTAAAGGCATTAGATACAGGCCCATAAATTTCTCATCATAAATTATTCATGATATACTGCACAATTGTTACTGCAATGATGGTGACTTCTAAGTCAAACATATTTTAAATTTTAACTTAAAAAATATTACAATAATAAATTTTTTTATGCAATATATTTTATCAACCTGTAAAATCACTATATTTGCGTGTAAGTCTACGTACATATCATTAATCTTGCGTTTGTTGTCGTTTCAGGGACGCTTACTGGGAAGAGTCGACGCGTACTTCAGCTCCTTTCGGCGCTGCAACTATCCAAAAGTCAGTCCGCAAGGTGGCGTCGAAATCGTAGAGGAATGTGCTCGTTATTCCAGGTAATGTTTGCTGCTCTTATGGGAGATTTACGCTCGCTTAGTTGTTGTTTAAACGGAACTTACGAATAATTGTCCTGCTACGTCTAAATTAGTGGGAAACAGTTAGGGCAGTTATTAAACAAGATAATAAAGGCACCGTTTTCTTGCAACTAGAAAGTTTATTAAGTAGAAAGTTTCTGTTTGCTCGCACTACAGTAAAAGCTCAACAGAGTTTCCGTCTTTATATTTTAGTTATTTTATATTTCTACTTACTTTATATCTGGTCTTGCTGTAGCAGGTTTGAATTAAATTTCGGCGGCTATTGGCCCCGTTTGGTCCCTTTTCTATTCTTCAATTATTACTTTGGCATATTTTACCTGGATAATGATCAGAATTTCATTGCGATTCATTCATTCTTTATTCTTGTAATATAGTCAATATCTATCATTTCTATTGAAATGAGACAAATCCAATAAGGTCTAATTTTGCCCAGGTACAACTATCTGGCTTTGTGGATCATTTTTCTTCTCAATTATCTCCATTCTTCCGC
This sequence comes from Holotrichia oblita, assembly GCA_023690525.1. Lineage (NCBI taxonomy): Eukaryota > Metazoa > Arthropoda > Insecta > Coleoptera > Scarabaeidae > Holotrichia > Holotrichia oblita. The sequence continues at coordinate 31,747,418 of CM043021.1, forward strand.
TTTTGAAAATATTATGGTTTCTACTGCTACAGTTCCGATTTGCTGTTGTATCACAATAGTATCATCCTTATTCTTTTTTTTTATTTTTCTTGTCTTTTTTTATATCGCCAGTTTCATCGGCATTTCTAGCGTATGTTTGTGTGTTTTCTTTAATTTTTCTCGTCTGATTATATTTCTTTTCATTTATCGACGTTCTCCTTTCCTCTTTAGTTTTTCTTAGGTGTTCCCTTTACTTTCTATTTCTGCAGTTCTATTAGAAATACGATTCCACCAGCATTTTTGCTGGTTTAGTATGCGTTTTTAGAATCCTATTTCGATATGTTTCTCTCATGCACTTTTTTCATTTCTAAGTGATAGTAAGTTACTAATACACAAGTTCATTATTAAACTTCCGTAAGCAGTTTATTCCTGGTCCAATTACTAATACGAGTTACTCTTTTCAATCTACTATACATATGAACAAACAATTAGTGGCGGTTGTAGGAAGTACGAACTAAAATGCAGTCATCTTGAAATATTTAATTACTAAAATATACACAGTCATGTTGACGTCTACATAAAGATTTGAAAATCTCTTTGTAAACATTTCGATTACTTGCAACATACGAGGGAGCGTTTTTTATTCGCGGAATGGGGGATAAGGGGTGGAAATAAAAAAACCAAATTATTTTTCTTTTTCAATATATTCACCTGCAAGACGGATACATTTTTCACATCTTTCAATTAATTTATTTATACCCTCATAAAAAAATGATTTCTCTGCTTTATCTGCAAAATATGCCAAAACTGCCTCCTTGACTTCATCATCGGCAGTAAATTTTTTACGCCGCACCTCTTTTTTCATTTTCGGAAACAGGTAATAATCACTCGGGGCCAGGTCTGGGCTGTAGGGTGGGTGATTCACAATTTCGAAGCTCACCTTATGCAGGGCAGCTAACGCAACGCGGCTCTTGTGGACGGGCGCGTTGTCGTGCAAAAGCAGCACACCTTTCGTCAATTTTCCCCGTCTTTTCTCTTTAATGGCTTCTTTTAGTCACTCTAATATAGAAGCGTAATATTCTCTGGTTATAGAAACACCTTTATTTTTATAATCAATCAACAATATTTCTTCCGAGTCCCAAAATACCGTTGCCATGAGTTTTCCAGCTGATTGTAACACTTTAAATTTCTTGGGAGGTACTGTGCCCTTTTTATGCCACTGCATGGAGTCTTGTTTGGACTCAGGTTCATAATGATGAACCCAAGTTTCGTCTCCAGTAACAATTCGACTCAATACACCATCCTTGTCTTCATTACAGAGGTCCAAAAATGCACGCGAACACTCTACGCGCTGTTGTTCCTTGGTTGGTTACTTGGTTTATGTTACTTGGTTGACGATAGCTCAAAGACTAACTGTCTAATAATAATAAAACTTCGTATTTATGCTAATTATGAGTCGCTGCACAGTCTACGCCCCCAATGCGCCTAATCACTCCCCTACAACCCGCTCATTCCGCGAATATAAAAACGCTCCCTCGTATATACTTGTACATTTTCTCTACAGTATTTTTAAATTATATAATAAACTGTCAACGGCAACTTCTTTCTAGCTACCTTCGTTATTCGAAACACGCCAATAAACGAATCGTACAGGATTTCTCGTCTTATTTTTGTTCCGTAAAGGATTTACATATGTTTATCCTCCTCGTCTGTTTACCAAATTCATTTCATTTCTTATCGATTTCCCCAGCGTTTGAAACGAATTGATTTTATTTGCTTGAAATTCCGATTTCGTCATTCGCAACTGTGCTACCAAATACAAAACGCATTTAAATTTAACATAAAATAAGCACATATTGCCTGTAATATACATATGTAATACATACATTCAGCTTTATTGCGGTTATTTATAATTTGTCCCTCATGATATTTAGTTTAATATCAATACAAATATCTAGTTTGTGGTAATGTATGTAGATATATCACCAATACATACATAAGCTATTGTATAAACTCTTCTAATAAAAACATGTTTTTCTAAATTTTCATAAGATATTTAACATCACGTAACATTTTAATTCTGTGATAATTTTTTGCTGTAACTATAATTCTTTGAAAGAAAATTCTGTTAAAACTTTTCCAACTCTGTGACGATATTCAACAATGCATTATTTTGTAAAATATTTATCATTAAGGTTAATATTAGACCTGAAATAAAAGAAAATGAAATTCTTGTTTACGAAACCTGATACTTATTTGTTATTTTTCAAAATATGCATATGTTACGCAGAAATGTACTGATGAAAATTAAGTCAACCATCATTTCAGAGAGTCGTACATATTTACTAGAGCTACGTCATTTCTGAAAATTTATATTTAGACGTTGAAAAAGGAAATTTATTTTGTATAGGCTTTCGCTGTTCTAATGTGATGAAAATCGAGAATTCATTCAAAGTTCAGCCTTCCACTAAATCCTAAAATGCCTTTCAAATCTTGAGAACACCATTCTCTTCAGTTAGCAAAGAGATAATAATTATTCCATTAACAATGACTTGGATTTTGTAGCTCATCGGACTAGTAGGTCAACAGATGTACCCTGCAATTGGTATTGGCGGATGTCAAAACGTAGATGACTATTTAATCCCTTAACAATGAGTTGCGCTTTTCTGAGCACAGAGGTTAACGGCACATTCAGTATCTGTCTCAATGGTCCATCAAAGTATTCCCTCATTTTATTGATCTATGCTGACGTAAATGTTCGATTATTAAGATTAGTGAGGTTGGTTTTATCCTAAATAATTCATAAAAAACCTCATTGTTTATGGAATAGAATTAGGTTTCGCTCCGATGTGCATAATATTAACGTACGCAGCAGGGGATTAATGACACCACCTATTCATCCTTCCACCCTGTTTCAGAGATCGTTCAGCTTCAATATGTATTTCTCATATAATAACCTATCTGCTTTTTTTAAAATATTACAAGCTATTGCATTCAAATGTGCAGTTCGTCGCTAGCTATTTGAGATTCTGTGTTGCTAATAGATATTTGGTAATTATGTTTGTTACTAGAATTCACAGAGTTTAGAGTTAAGTTTTCTTTATACGCAGGATTTAAATTGTATGAACTAATAACCACTTCAAGGATATGGTGAAAGAGCAGAGGGTAATGTCTGTTGAATCACTCCTTGTGATTTTCGTAATTCCTGTTTGATTTTTTTCTCTTTTATTATGTATTTACACGTGTATTTGTTCTGCTGGGTTACGAAAATCTAGTTAACTAGGTACCTAGCTTATTTTTTCCAAACTGAATTTACTTTTTGCTCACGAAAATGACGCGAATAGACATTGATGTGAAAAGTGCTTAGCTTTAAATAACTTTAGAAACAGAAATACTAAGCTAACGTTAAACGTTAATTCAAATGAAACACCCTGCATATTACTGCTCAGTAAAACGCAGAATTAAATATTCTACAACTTTGCTATAGCATTCAACATTTTAGATAAAAAACGCAGTGAAAAGTGAGTAAATTTATGCATTACTTCAAATTTACTCCTTTAAAAAAATTGAAAATACAATTAAAAAATTGTTCAAAGTGTTCACTGTGCAAGAAAAAATCCAACAAGCTTATAAGTTTTATTATCATTAGGTTCTTATGTATAATATCTTCATCAATTTTGCAGAAGTTCTTTTGTTGTTGTAGGCTTGTTTCTACAAAAACTGAAACATCTTTGCATTACTATTTGTTATATTTCCGCAGGCCATTCAGGTAATTATTATAATCTTAATAAAATCAAAAAAAAGAGATTGTTTGAAGAAACCAATGTTGTACATCGTTCTTTTTTCAACAAACGCAATTTAACTAAACAAGCAAAATTGAAAATGGTTTCTTGGTGAGCTTTTGAATCTATACCTTTTTGCTAATTTAACCGTTTCTCTATGTCTTCAAATAAAAAAGTTACCTATGTTGTCCCTACGAAATCCGGGCACCTGTAAGTATATGTATACAATCACCGATATATACAGTTAGGTGAATTAAATTGAATAAAATAAAAGATAATATTTCTTAATAAAAAATAAAGAAAATAAAATAATTGAGAAATCGCGTCCCATTATAGGTTACTATTTAGCGCGTTCCTTTCGAGTGTATGAAGCCCTAGTGTTTTATGTACCGGAGCTACTCAGCTTAAAGGTAGGTACTCGAGGGGTGAAGGGAAGGAGAACAGTGGGGCATGCGTGGGGCGTTAGTGTATCGAACACTTTTTGAAAGGAACACGGGTGAGGAAGCTCGGGGTAACTCTGTGTGCTCCTTGCTGTGAAGGGAAAGCAACAATTGAATTAACACACAAACAACGTCTATCTGTTAACATGTAGTAGATGTGCCGCGTCTGTATGTGTAATTTGAAAAAGAATATAATTTTTTAATTTTTTAGTAAAGTGGTCTTAGGTAATGTCACCCTGGGACCCTTTGCAAATCGATTATATTTACAGCAAACGTCTATCTGGTAACATATGGCAGGTGTGCCGCGTCTGTATGTGTTAGCTTGAAAAAGAATATAATTTTTTAATTTTTTAGTAAAGTGGTCTTAGGTAATGCCCCCCTGGGATCCTTTGCAAATCGATTATATTTGCAGCAAACGTCTATCTGGTAACATGTGGCAGGTGTGCCGCGTCCGTATGTGTTTGCTTGAAAAAGAATATAATTTTCTAATTTTCAAAATGGTCTTAGATAATATAGCTAGCAGTACGTCTATGTACACTCGGTTGATTTAGAATAGACTCAAACTGTCATAAAACCCGTTAAAAGTATGCTTTATTGCGGCCCCCGAATGCAAAGCAGTAATAGTATGGTCAACTGTATGTAAATTACTACGTATGTAAATTACTATCTATGTATATACAATATATTTTTCTATTAAATCCAGTTTCATATGCAAGGGATCATTATTTATAAGTTCCTAAACCGATAATTTCTTAATGCGAGCTTAACATATGTATAGTTAAATCGCTATCGCATACAATTTTACTATAATTCTAACTATTTATGTAATTAAGAAATTACATGAATAAGAATATGTATGAGGGCAAGATATAAAAGTCTATTACATATTAGAGTGGATCGAAAAACGCGTTTTTTCTGCAATACAATTCTAACAACGCGAAAAACTTTCGCATAGGCGTCATTATAAATGAAAAAATATTTAAAAAATTTTTTTTTTTAATTTGAAATCGCCCAGAAGGCTTAAAGTTACCAAAAAAGTCAAAATACCGGTAAATTTAAAAAAATGCAAAAATTACAAAAAAATACATTTTTTGTTGTAATAGTGAAAAAAGTGTTTTTAATAGTATCCTTAACGCATACAAAAAATAATTAGACCCATACTTGTTTTACTGAATTCGCGCAAAAGGTCTAAAGTATCGCAAAAACACGATATTTCATGATTTTCATGATTGATTTAGTATAAGTTAAGTTATAGTCCCGTAAAAACGCCGTTTTCCATATCTGATGAGTGTTTATTTAACACAGGTTTGTAATAAGACTCTAACAAGTGATTTCCACATCCACCCTACGCAACCAACCAACCAGGGTGAATTTTATTTACAATATTTACAGTAACTATTTACTTTGTACAATGCATATGTTCGTTGTAGGCAAAAGATTATTTACATAGAAGCCCCTTTGAGTTCTGACTTTTAATTAAATGTGGGCATCAGCTGTCTTGATTTTAAAGTAGCTCTAATATAACCATCTCGATTTTCATGCCCGCACACTTTTTCTGCTGCTTCTGTAACCAGTTTTACATACCTCTCAACTGTCTGGGTGTGGCATGGGAATTTGAGGTAGTTAAACGCTGATAGCGCTTTGTCTTTCAACAAAGAAGCAATGTGTTCAGTTGGCATCTTGGACAGTAGTAGCGGCGGTGTTAACTTGCAGATTGACCAATCAATTACTTCGGTATAGTAGTTTGCACTAAAATTTATTGAAGATATTTTGAAGTCTCTTACATGACCGATGGCTCATTTCTGGATTTAAGGATCCTCCTGTAGCTAAGTTCTCTAATGTGTGGTCTATCATCCATTATCATAGCCAACATAATATTTTCAGGGCGGCAACCCTCCTCGCAACTTTAGGTCTTTTGCGAGAATTCAGTAAAACAAGAATGGGTCTAATTACATTTTGTATGCATTAAAGACACTCTTAAAAACACTTTTTTCACTGTTACAACAAAAATTGTATTTTTTTTGTAATTTTTGCATTTTTTTTTAATTTACAGGGATTTTGGTAACTTTAGGTCTTCTGCCCGATTTCAAATTTTGAAAAAATTTTTTTAAATATTTTTTTATTTATAATGACGCCTATGCTCAAGTTTTCCGTGCTATTAGAATTGTATTGCAGAAAAAAACGCGATTTTCTATTCACCCTATTACATATACTTTAGAGAATGAATGTTCGCATGATGCTGCAGAAAATGGCCTTCAGAACCAACCAATAGTTCAAAAGGTTTTTCTGTGTATTAATTTGTTTTCAGTTTGACTGCCTTTTCGTTTACCTTCTCTATTATTTAAAATAAATTATTATTTGTTTACTGTGTGTTTTGTTATAAATTCTCGAATAAAATCAGTGTTTTTAACGAAACAAACTTAAGATGAACATAGATTCCTGTCTATCTGCTTCGATAAATAATTTCTCTTATGGTTCTAAAATTGATTTGTATTATTATTTTATTTGCGTTTATATGTCATTAATGGTAATGGGTGTTGGCAGGCGCTATACTACGTAATAACGCAAGTATTAAAAGTATCTGAAAAAGAATATATTTCTGCAGCGATCTTCCCATTCATTTCACATTACGTAGCTATTTTACCTGTTCATAAGCAAATGACTTTATTACTACAAACATCCAATTAAATGTTGAAAGTTTCTGTGTGAGACGTTAGGTCTACGTCGCTTGCCGGGTGAGTCGATTTTAAATCAACCGAGTGTACGTTCGGGTATCTTCGGAAAAATTGGCTGCTATCTTTGGCTGCTCTTTTCACGCCAGTAATTTTTTTGTATTTACATAGTGTAAGTTTGTTTTATATTTTTGATTATATGATTGAATATTTATGGCATGTAATTAAATAATCTTGTATTTATTTCTAATATTGCTTCTTCATACCTCTTCGTAATGCACAATTTAAAAAGGTTGTCTTAGAGTTGCGTCAACAAAGTAGTTATTCATTGAAAACCTTAGTTTTAAGAATGTAATTTTGCTGCTAAAATATATTTTAATTTACCCCGCAGGTATATATGCATTTCGGTTATTATTCTCCTGTAATTTGTAACAGCAACTCAGCTTGGGGCCGTTTGGTGCTACTTTTTAAAATAATCTGTTGGTTTTGCTGTAAATATTATGTGGGTCACACTCAAAGAAATGTCGAGGTCAGAATTCAAGAATATCAACTTAACAAAAATATATTGGGTTTAATTTGGGTGAATCATTCCGTGGAAATCAGTGACATACTTACAAACAAGGATATCGAACTATTAAAAACCTGAGAAGAGAAAAAATTAGATATGTGGTAGTCCGTTTGTATGAAGAAATATAGACATTTTTAATAACAATAATCTTTTGTATAATATATTATTAAATGTATCACGCCTTTATCGGCTCTATTTAAGTGATTTTAAGTGTTGTTTGTTTTGTCAGTTAGTAACTTTCAAAGAGAATCTTGTGCGAATTCTATTTATATATTCTACACTGATGATGTGTACAGTGTACATGAAAGTTACATTTATATATTTGAATTAAATAATTGTGAAGAACGGTGTAAAATTCTTCTTATTTTTATTATTAAATTTATTTAGGTTATATGTTTACTATGTATTAAATCAAATTTTAAAATCATTCCTGTATAATACAACAAATGAAAGTGTCTTATACCGGTAAGACATGCCATTATATTGTATATATACTATATATGTATTATGCGTCATTTTCACTATAATCACCTTTAGGTGCTACACCAGTTATATGCTGATTGTTAATATTATTTGTATTCTACTTGAGAATCTAACATTAGAACTTAGCATGTAACTTTTAATTTTCATGTTTAGGATATAAAATTGGAAGTGTATGATTTATTTTAACTGTCGATATTAATTGGTTGACTATCTTCTTCGCTATGCGATGCCCCGGTCATGCAGCAGAGACAAGATTATGCAGTTCTATGTATGTATGTATATGATGACAGTGTAAAATTGTTCGGTTTGATAATATTACTTTCACGTGTAAGGAAGGAGTATATATGTACTTTTGTAATACAATAGAACATAATGAGTGTCGAAAATTGTATACAGTATAATATTATATATGTCTATCTGTCTAATACCAACCTAGAAATTGCGCAAACATACTACTGCATTAAACTCGCCCACATCGAACTGCAGTAACTGTTAATTATGTAAATGTATTATTATCTATCACCGAATCTAATTACAATTATGCATTTGTGTGTATCAGAATATTCTCGTAATCCGGTTCGTTAGTTGTTTAATAATGGTACGTATACTGCAATTGATAGAATTATTATTAAATGAAAACCATGCCGATTTGTTTCTAAATTAACGGTGTATTAATAATTGATTAACTAATTTAAATTAATATCTGGTTTATATCCGATACACAGATATTTAATTAGTGAGATTAGTAAATGCAATCAACACCAGAAGCATTGAATTGTTGGCATTGCTTTGGGGGGACGTACTTGTATTATATAATGTTGGAGTTCAAAATATGATACGGCAAGATAGTAACCTAACTGTGTAACATGCCACTTAAGGCTGCCTTGATATCTGCTCTTGTTTGGAAGGAGTACCGCTGTTGCTTTTGGTACAGCCTCCTATACGATGTTTGCCAAATTAATATACTTTATAAAGCGAGTGTAATGATAGGAAATAGACATGTCTCTGTATAAACCTTGTATATTAATTGTCAGTATAAATTTTGATTTAAATATTTTTATCAAAGTGATTTTTTGTGCTGTTAGACTGATATAAACCAGACTTAATTAATACACTTAGCAATTCTTTATCATTCCTTATTAGACATTACCTTGTATTTTTTACGGTTTCCGAGTTATAAGTACTTTTCTGGTGAAGGTCCCAAAAATATGCTTTTAAACACAACTTACATACACTAAAATACACCGCAAGAGTTGCAGTGATAGCCACACAAGTAATACAGCTTACGGAGTCACTGCAACTAAGCACCCACCACACATTAAAAAAAAAAAAAAAAAAAAAAATGCATTTAAAATCTCAGTAATCCTTGAATGTCAAAATAATTGATATTGTATTTGTACTATAAGTACACATAGTTGATATCTATCAAGCAAAATGGCAAATGAAATACATTACGGCAAAGTAACGATATTTTAGATGAAGACTGTAGTAAAATTGTGAGTAGCATATGTCGAGTATAATGACGACAGATATCCACATTTATGCAAAATGGCCTAAAAAATATCAATACAAGAAGCGAAAAAAGAATGTTAAACAAAAAAGCACTGGAAAGGAATAAGTTAAGTGTGTTTTATATGTTATCGTGATCTGATCATATTGAATTTTGTCTTTTGCAACGCTGCTTTGTTTAATTTTCTCGTTTGAGTTTTTGTAATGATTTTGTTTTAGATCACTTTGCAAAAATTTGGATATTGGTCGTCAAGTACTGTACAGGTACTATTCATAATCCTATTACATTCTCCGTGAATGAAAAATAAATCTAAAACGTCGTTTCTTTTCTGTAATGCATTTCATTTGTTATTTTGCTTGACGGATATAATCTGTGTCTATTTATAGTACAATTGCAATATCAATTATATTGATAGTCAAGCATTATTAAGATTTTAAATGCATTAAAAAGCATATTTTTGGGACCTTCACCAGAAAAGTACTTATAACTCGGAAACCGTAAAAAGTATAAGGTAATATGTCTAATAAGGAATGATAGAGAATTATTAAGTGTATTCAAAAATGCGATAATATTTAGGCTGTTCCATTTAAAAAAGTAACTTTTATAGTTGTAAAATTGATTGAAATGAATGTTATTTTTGGAGGACCCTGTATAAATTATGATAAATTTTAGGACGTTAATTTGATGTATGCTATTTCGGCTAATGATATGCTAAGTATGAGGTCTTTAGCTGCAATACTTTCAGAAATACGGAATTTTGAACATAACGTTGCATTTGGCCTTATATTTGAAAAAAGTTGAATAACTCAAAAACGACTGATTTTAGACATAAGGTGTCTTAGTAAGTTTTGATGCAGAATTGTATGCCCGATACAAAATACTCCTAAAAAATATACTATGCTATTTAAATTAAGAAAGTTGACATCAACTTCCGGTAAACCGGAAGTGGTACAATGGCGCAAATAATTTTGCTGATGAGTCCAGATGATATCAGTGACAACTACAAGTTTTCAGAAATGTTGAATTTCAAGAACATCAAAAAGTTCTAACGAACCTGTTCCGCGAATGACCCTGTATACAAGCTAACAACTTGAACTACAAAAGCCTAATGATAGGAAAGGGTGGTGGGAGTTAAAATTAAATGTATCCATTTTGTCCATTTTGTACAACTGCAAATATTTTGTACATACCATTGTCGCGAACGCGTTATGCACGATTGAATTCACAAGAAAAAATTATTTCTAATGGCGTGAAAATATAACTCCTATAAACAATAAGAAAGTTGATGATGGCCAGAAAGAACCAAAAATAAAAGTGTCCTTCAAAATGCGTTATTATTTTCTCTCTACAAGGCCAAGTAAAGGTGGTAGGGGTAAAAGTAGAAAATCAACATTTTTCGTTTTCTTCAAAAAATCTCGTATGTCATTTATCGTAAATAAGTTCAATTTTTCTCTAGTTTGTTAACAACCACGAAATTTAGAAACTTTGCCAAATTTAAATCTGACAAATATAATAATTTAGTACAGAAATGTTCGTCATGTTTCCATCTTTTATATCTCCATAAATCTCTGCAAACCTATTTCGTTTACAGACTGCCAAAAGATTTTGCGAATTCTTGCTATTCGTTATTGCAAATGATAGTTTTGTACAGTATCATTTTTATTTATCTGTAGTTACAATAACGATTCGGATGTCATATTTTTTCTTTGACAGTTTATTTCGTGTTTCATTTTACCTCTGATAATTATTAAGCCAGATATTACATAAAGGTAATAAAAAAGATAAACTTAATTTTATCAAATTTAATGGTTAATAAACAAATTCCAGCTATGTATCATGTGATAAAATGTTAGCATACCTTCCTCGAAGTGTTAGAGGAGCAGCGGTATGTATCGCGTGACTAATGTATAGTTAGAATATGTTGGCAATCAAGATTCTGTTTGGTAATTATCGTGTGATCGAGTGCATTCCGCACGGCATTGATGTTGATATATCGCGAGCATCTATCATACGTCCGATCATACCGCAGGAGTTCTCTATCAGTCCCAACCCTCCAATAGTTGCTGTCAAATACGATTCCCGATATGTTAATTAGTAATGAGGCAAATTGGCTCTTTAGTATTTTTGTTTATGTTACGTTGCACAGATACAGCCCGTACGACCTATCAGAGTCGACTGGAGGCGCCACGCCTAATTACCTAATTAATATTCTATCAGTTTTGCTTGTATATATGCATCAGGAGTATTGCAAATTAACTGTCCGATGCGAGTGAACTTCCACGTGCAGTTATATTAGCGTAATTTGGTATATATTCATAGCAACATAATTTGTGTTGTACCTTTTTAACATTGTTAAAAGTCAATTAATTCAAAAGAAAAATCAGTGTAGAAACAAAAGGGTTCAAACAGTTTATGCAAAATGATTTGATTTTTATCATGATGAACTGGAAAGTGCCCAAGGTGATGAAGGGAAATACTAGATCTGTAATTAATTGGCACGCTAAAGACGCTATATTGAACAGTTACAATATTTGTCTAATGCATGTATAAATTACAAAAAAGGGGAAAGAAAGTTTCAACAAAGCTAGATTAATAGTATAGAAACAAATAGGTATTTAAAAGAGATTGATAAATGAATAAAGTAACCAATACCTTATATGACTAATTTAAGTAATCTGCTCCGTTTTACGTTTTAATTCAAATTTTTCACTTTAATGAATTAGATATTATTCGTAATAATAAACCATCAGGTGAAAAATTTAAATAGACAGTTTTTTGCTCGCTTTAAAATGCATCCGTTTATTTATATACGTATTAGATACGAGTATAATAGCCTACTGATATGCTACATATGTATATAAATTTATTAGTTTTTCTGTTTACTAATTTAACAATTTCCAGTATTTGTTTCTGTATCAATTATTGTTGTACATACATGTAATATGTCCGCTAATTTTATTTTCAAAATCCACACTAATAATAGTTCATTAACAACCACCTGTTATTTGCCAGATTGGTAATCCTTAGTGGCGTTGATTGATACCTAGCTATTGGATTTGCTTACAATATAGCCATTACAGCTGCACGTACCGTGAAGAAAAAACAATTGCTCGATTAATTTTAAAATAGGTGGTCATATTATAATAGACGAAATATCGAAACCATTCCGCGGGCGTTTTTGCTTCACATAGTATATAAGGAACAAACAGATGAAATATGGTATACTTATTTAGTATGGTAAAGTATGTATCTTAATGCACAGCAAACGTAAACATATATGTATGTATGCTAGACAACAATCTAATGGTGAATTTGTAGATAATAGATCACTTAAAATAATCAAAATTTACCTGTTAACTACTTTATTTTGTTATACTTAAAAAAATATTTATTTTAAAAACTTACTTAAAAAAATATAATTTTATAATTTTTCTAATATTAAGTTCTATTTTTCATAAAAAAAAATATTTTTCTTAAATTTTAAGAACTTAAATTTTAATTGAAATTAGATTACTTTATTTTACTGTATGAGTTTGTTTTTCGAAAACTTTCTGTTCGAGTTTTTTTCGAAATTTTTTAAAGCCTATGTGTTTTAATGGACTTGTATTCGAAGATGACCGGTTATTTTTGCTCGACGGTGCACCGTTAAGTGATAACGCTGTTTAATAAAATTTACGCAGAGCAAATGTTCTGTTCAACGATCTATTCAGAAAGAGGCCGTTTGTTGCGATCGGTCGGTTATAAGTAATTGATTTGCAATTGTCTCCAAACCTCCTAAGAAACACATTTCGATAGTCTTATGTTAATAACCGCCATAAACGGTCCTTGCTGGATTAATTTTCTACAGGTCCGGTCAAAAATCGTGGTATACAGTCACCGTAATGTTGTTGATTTTAATTACCACCTACTTTTTCATCTTTAAAATGCTCCTATCTGGGTGGTTGTCTTCCTTTGTGTGTGAAATTTATGGTGAAATTTTTGTTCCAATATTTACTTGTATTTGTGTACAAATTAAATTATATAAAATTAATTAAATACCGTACCTTATAACCTACGATTGAAAATATTTTGGTGAATTTAACATCTTTCTGTCGTTGTCGTTTGCTGGACTTATAATAGGGCTGCTAACCAACACCCCCTTCTACGTCAGACGACTACTGAGCCAAAATCTGACATCGACTCGTATATATATGTGATGAAAAGGTCAATGATGCTAACTTGAAGAGTTTAACATTCTCTAGTATTGGAATAGGGCTGAATTAAGATAAAATGAATGAATTTAAACAAATACTTCGCATGTGTGCAATCGTGTTACTGTTATTCAGTTGAATTTAATTAGTAGTAATTATTTTAATTAAAAAGACAGATCAGATAGCTAGTTGTAATTTCATAACTATAAAATTAATGTAGTGCTTTTTTTGGGTTTTTTAGATTAATTACACCTGGATGCTCATCTGTGAAATGAAAAATGGAGTTGAAAACGGGGTAGGTGTATAATAACATTACAATATACACAAAATAATATATAGAAATCTCCTCATTAATAGTCGTGGGTTTGTTGATCGACGTCAGGTCCTGGAGACTACGTCTCCGCATCGTACATCTTTTTAAACAAAACAGAAACAGTAAGCCAAGTGAGGGCACAACAATTATCAAAACAAAACATGCATGCGTAAAATGTTACTCTCCTTGCGAGGACGCCTCCAGCACCTACAGCTATCGATCAACCTCCTTGGATTCGCTGATGGTCCCTTTGGTTATGGAAGCTTCACTCGGTGTCGTCGGCTCATTCTCTGCTAATTATTATTGCACCATATCGTGACATTAATCCGATTCCCACCTCGAAAAATGTTACGCTCGCAGTTGCCGCTTCCAGCGTGTACTTGTGTTTGGAATTCCATGCTCCTGACCGTACACAGCGAACCCGGCGTTAAGATTAGATGGTATATCGCTTGTGCATAGAATAAATAATCCTTACCCCAATAAAAACTCTCGGCGCAAAGCTTGCGTATTCGTCTGCATAACGTTTCGTGGTAGCTTATGAATCATTAGCTTAGTACCATTTGTTCTTTTAGTGGACCGATTTATTCTGTTTGACTTTGCCAAATGGCAGTTTCGCTGTTGGATATGCATTGAAATATTCTTAACTTTTATTTTATTTGGATCTTCATTTTTATACCTCTTTCTACTTCTTCTAGTAAATACTTTTGTTGATCAGACACAATTATGCTTTAGTAATCATCTTTAAGGATATGAGTTGAAATCTAGGCCTTTTTTTACTTTCTTTCAAGAGAGTGACTAAGTTCTTCTCTCTACCGTTAGTTTTTCTGTTCGACAATTTTGATTACATGGATGGTTTATCACAAAATATATATTTGCGGAGCATCTACAATTTTTGCGTGTCGTGTATTGCAATGCTTTTGTATTAATATTCATCTACATATCTGTTATTAAAAATTAATGGCCTCACATGTTATCTTAAATACATACATACATATATATACGTATGTATACGAGTAAATATATCAGTTGACATATGTATTGCAACTTAACTTTTTAAACTCTATAACAAGGTAGATTAGGTAACCCAATACCCTTACATAAAAGACAGCATAAATATTTCGTTATTTTTTGTGTATATGCATACTTTATATTTTTCTCTATAATTGGGTTTAGTACGAGGGAGCGTTTTTATATTCGCGGAATGGGGGATAAGGGCTGGAAATAAAAAAAAACCAAATTATTTTTCTTTTTCAATATATTCACCTGCAAGGCGGATACATTTTTCACATCTTTCAATTAATTTATTTATACCGTCATAAAAAAAATGATTTCTCTTTATCTGCAAAATACGCCGAAACTGCCTCCCTGACTTCATCATCGGCAGTAAATTTTTTACCTCGCAGCTCTTTTTTCATTTTCGGAAACAGGTAATAATCACTCGGGTCTGGGCTGTAGGGTGGGTGATTCACAATTTCGAAGCCCACCTTATGCAGGGCAGCTAACGCAACGCGGCTCTTGTGGACGGGCGCGTTGTCGTGCAAAAGCAGCACACCTTTCGTCAATTTTCCCCGTCTTTTCTCTTTAATGGCTTCTTTTAGTCGCTCTAATATTGAAGCGTAATATTCTCCGGTTATAGAAACACCTTTATCTTTATAATCAATCAACAATATTCCTTCGGAGTCCCAAAATACCGTTGCCATTCAAGGGATTGCCTTCCTTGTTTAAATAAACTATGCCACTTGTACACCATGGTTTTCCTGGACAAGAGTCGCCGTAAACCAATGACATCTCATTCATTATGGTCGCGACTGATTTTCCTTGCCTGGTAAGGAACTTTATAACGGTACAATATTCGATTTTTTCCATATTTCACTTTTCACTTCTGATTATGTTACTTGGTTGACGATAGCTCAAAGACTAACTGTCTAATAACAATGAAACTTCGTGTTTATACTAATTATGAGTCGCTGCACAGGCCACGCCCCCAATGCGCCTAATCACACCCCTACAACCCGCTCATTCCGCGAATATAAAAACGCTCCCTCGTATGTGAGCGCTATTTTTATACTGAACAATTTACTTTGCTGTGGTCTTATATAACGGCGGCTATTAGAGTCATTTAGTTCCGGCATGTGCGCCTAGAACACAAATTGTGTTAACTTAGAAAACCCTCTACTTTCCAGCAGCTGCTTCGCTTTCTGTTTTACTTTCTGTACGGAACAAAGAGCTTTATGTTCTCCATTTTAATCGTGATGCTTGCCAAGCGTAATTCTACAGTTGTACAAACCGTTGCCGATAATTTGGTTTACAATAGAAACAAGAGACAAGACAATTATTTTATTTAGTATAACTGCGAAGTTTTTTAATTAGCAAGTTTGGGGAAGAAAATCCCAAGATAGTTGTTAATTTAATGACGTTACTGGAGGTAATTTAGAAAACTGCTTGAAATACTTGGAATACAACGTAATAATTCAGTTCTCAGGAAGCTATAATATATATGAGATTGTCTTTTCTCAACAAATCGTAAGAGAAAACTATAATAGTATTAAATACTATGCACAAATTGATAAGCTAGTGAAGTTTGTAACATACAATTGCAGGATAGTAATTGTAATTTTCCCTGGCATCCGGTTTTACGAATAAGGCGGGCGACTAACGATTTCAAATCGCACATTCGCTAGTTTTTGACTTGTATACTGCTGATATGGGAAGGAGCATTGTCATGATTATAGAGAATTTTCTTCTTGCTAAAACTGGGTCGTTTCTCTCAAATATAGATTGGAGGGTGGTATAATATGCTTCGGTAATGGTTTTCCCTTTCGCAAGGAAATCGATAAATAATATTCTTTTGGCTATCCTAAAAAGCGGAAGCCAACACTTCTCCTGCAGACGCAACAGATTTAGCCATCTTTGGAGCTGGATCGCCGTACTTAACCCACTGCTTTAAATGTTGTATCATTTCGGGTATATAGTAAGGTAGTGAGCGTATGTTTCGGTCATTGTCACAAATCGTCGAATATAGTCCATTCAATTTTGATTCAGTTTGTCACATCTGGCATTGAATTTGCTTGTCCTCTGCTAATAACAAACGCGGCATTCAACGCGCAAACAACTTATTCATATCCAGTGCTTATATTATGAGGAAATGGGTGCGTTCTTTTGAAATCTGCATCTTTGCTATCTCTGTTAGCTTCAATCTCCTCTCATTTAATATAATGTCATGGACTTTGTTAACAATATCCGACGTCGTGACAGTATTTAGCCTGCCATTGCGGAGCTCTTTTGCAACACTTATTCTTTCTCTTTTGAACTCATTGATCCAGCGATAAACGGTCGCATTTGATAAAATACCAAGGTGTTGATCATGTCATGAATTTCATTTGGTGACAAGATTTTTTTGATGTTTATATAGACACATGGCAGAACATAATTCCCACGGGTAGTTTAGATAGCGAAATATATAGGCATAGATTTGCGCTATTTCTCATCCTACCCTCGTAAATATATTTCAGTTCTACTCTCTCTTCTTGGAGGCTCCTGACTTAAATTTTCTTTTCTTGGGTGCCTTCCTATGTTTTCTCAATTTCTTATTTCTCATTTATTGCATATCTTTATTACGTCTTGCAGTAGTATCCTCCTTGGACGCCGTTTTCTTCTTTTACCTCCTTCCCCTCCGAATAAAGCTTTGTTAACATATTTGCGGCATTTGTAAAATGTATTACAGTCATCTCGCTCTGTGCACCTTACGTTTTTGCGTTATTTTTAGTTAGTTAGTACTTCTTTACTTATACATCATTACTTATACATCACATATTTTGTTCGTTGTTAAAATTTTAGTTCGTGATCCAACAGCTCTACTTTCTTTTATCTATTCTTTTCTTTGGTTTCTTGCGGTATATTTGTCAACGTTACTTTTAAAATACTCGATGTTATTCTCCTGTCCAAATTATATTTTAAATATCCTCTTATTTATAACTAAGCCGTATCGTCCTGCAACTCTTTCAAACATTCAGAAGACTTGTTGTGGACTACAAATATCGGCGTAAATTACTACTTGTAATTAAATTACTACTTTGTATTCCCCGTTTCTATGTTTGTGGTGTCTGGTATCATAACTGTCTTCCAAAAACGTTGCTCCATAGAAATACGAAAATTACGAAAAAACAATTATTAAAATATTTAGAACCTACCAAATTATAATTAATTAACATTCGTTAAAGAAGATTTCCACATTTCAATGCCTAATGTCTATTATTATCGTCAGGAGTTTTCTGACATTGCACAAATTTCATCTAATTTTAAGGCTTATCCTATATATATACAATATGTTGGAGTCTAGATATTCGGAAGTGGGATTAGATTTCTGGGTTGTTTTAGTTTCCTAATCAGAAATGATAAATCATCGATCGGGGTACACTAAGAAGGGGTTAATTTACACATTCGGTCTGTTGCTATGTCGCAACGAGTGGTAGTCGGTGTAGAGAGCTTTGGCGATTATTTGGGAATCGGTCGACTGCGATAAAGTTTATCAGGTGAAAGGGATTTATAGGATCGTATTTAGTCGAAGGGAAAACCCGCGTTATCAATTAGCGAGTTCGAATAAATTGAGCGTGAGTACGAGATTATGTGGCCAATTGATGTGGTAATTTCATAATATTTAGTGTAATGTTGAGCCTAGCGAATGCATATTTAGTACTAGGATATCTTCAGAATAGGAAGGACATTTTCTATGGAAAGGCAATTAATTGATTAATTTTTGGTAATCGAGAAATAGGTATAAAAGAATATATAGTGAATGCAATTTAATCTAAATAATTAAAAGGTTAATTCGCTTTTACACGACCTAGATTAAAAGAAATATATAATTAAGTATTACTTATAAAAATTTATTTTTACTATTTTTTACTATTGGTTTTCGCAGTATTTCTTCAAAATTGAACTCGTAATGTTCAGAACAAACAATTCTAACTTTACAATTTTACTTTTTGCTGAATTATTTTATTTTAGTAATTTAAATTAACACACACTTCTTTTGAACGATTTCCTGCTGCTTAGGTGACAGTGTTGTAACAAGAGATTACTTCAATGTCACAATATAAAGGTATTTATATGCGGGTGCCATAACGTCCATCGGTTTGGCATCACAAATACGTGTTTCGACTTCCGAAACATGTGTCTCATTGATGTCCCTATTTTGTACGGTATAGGCATAGATAATTTTCAAACGGCGCAATCAAATATTCTCAAAAACTCAATTTTTTTGGAGTGGCATCTACTGTTTTGATAGCATTAAAAAAATTCTGGTGAGTTATAGTATTTGCCAAAATAATAAAAAATGACTTGTACACAGGTAATGAGATTATAACGATTATCCGAATGGAATCTCTAAATATCAGCGGTAAACAGAGGAGAGCCGCATCAAGCTGACATATTCTAAATCCCGATTTTATAATACAGTCCTTCACATTTAATAAAGTAATTAGTTTATTAGTTCCCACAGAAATTGTATAAAAGGGGCTGGAAAGTATACAATATACAGGGTGTCTCTGTAGTTCGTCCAAGTACCATATCTCATTTGTGGATATTTTTTCTGAAAAACAATTACAGGGAAGTTACTTGAATTGATACGGCACATGTCCCAAAATAAATTTCACTTATACAGGATGTTCTATTTTCACTCAACAAAATACAACTTTGTTATTTTAAATAGAACACATACATATTTTTTAATTTTGGGTTCCTCTCTATATTTTATGTCGACTTCTTTAAATATTCCCTTTAACCGTTTTCAGGTTATTTATAATTATTGGTTATTTTTACGAAATGGAGGGGCTTTTTAGAAATTCTATGTCTATTTTTGTATCATCTTTAAAAGTGCGATTTCGATTTTATTTTACCAACAAATAATTGTGCGGAAGAATAGATTATTGAAGTTTCTTTGATGAACTCCCTGATTATCAGAACCCGATGATGACTTTTCTGAAATATTGCATTAACAAAACTCCATTTTCTTAAATGGAATAGTATATATTTCTAAGCAACACGTAATGTGGAAATTATTAACGAGTATTTTTTGCAAATACACCCTTATAGTTAAACTTTACCATTTTTTAGCAAATTAATATTTAAGACAAGCTAAGTATTTTCGTAACACTAACTGCCTCTGAGATTAGAGAGTTCTGATAAATCTAATGTTTACCGTATTGGCAAAAGTATGATAATATTGTGAATTTACAAACAATTAATAATCGAAGAAACGCGCCAGTATTAGAAGAAAGTAAATAAAATATTCTTCTTCCAATGCTTGTGTTTGTGTGCAAGTTTCAAAAGATTTCGACGAAAACAAAAGCAAATGATATCGAAGAGTTTTACTATCCGAGTCTCTGTGGTAGTGGCTTTCGAGATTTGACCGCGATATAGTAATGTAATATATATATAACACAAAAATAAAGTCAACTGAACGCACGCCTTTAGTACCGGAAGCAAAGCGATTGTTACGAAAATACGTAGCATATCTTAAATATTAATTTGCTTAAAATGCTAAAGCTTAACCATAAAGGTGTATTTTCAAACATATTCGTTAATAATTTTCACATTACGTGTTGTTTAGAAATATATATAGGTATTATTCCATTTAAGAAAATGGAGTTTTGTTAATCCAATGTTTCGGAAACGTCATCATCAGGTTCTGATAATTAGAGAGTTCCGCAAAAAACTTTAATAAGCTATTCTTAAACACAACTATTTGTTAGTAAAATAAAATCAAAATCGTAAATAGGTATCGGATTTCTAAAAAGCACCTACATTTTGCAAAAATTACCAAGAATTATAACTAACTTGAAAACGGTTAGAAATAGGTATATAGAATATTTAAACAAGTCGACATAAAATCTAGAGACGAATCCAAAATTGGAGAAATATATAGGGTGTTCTATTTCAAATAACACAGGTTGTATTTTGTTCAAAGAAAATGGAAGACCCTCCTTCTAATTGTTGTTTAGAAAAAATATCTACAAAAGGAGATATGGCACTTGAACGTAATAGAGAGACACCCTGTACAGTTCAGTAAATGGATCTTTAGACGCGCGGTGACGGCATAAGCAACGATCGCAGGTTAAAGGTAAAAAGTACCACGTCTTCATCATCTCTTGGGAAATATATCCAAACCATCCCATTGTCCACTTTGCTGAAGGATATTGGGTTTAAATTGAGCCAAGAAGACAACAGGCATGCTTTAGTTGCGAGAGACTATGTTGTATTAATCCGAAGCGGCAGTTTTTCTGGACAAAACCTGGATTTATTCAAAAGGAAATAAAGCAAAGTCTTGCCAGGATAATTCTGTCGAAAGTGTTCGCAAGCCAGACGGTTATGACGGTAATCGTTTCATCATAATTTACGCTGCAACTGAAAATTGTTTTATCAGATGTGCGGGGTTAATCTTTGCCTCAAACAATGAAGCAACACATTACCACGCATCGATGAACAGCATACAATTTAAACAATAGTAACGACAGCTTCTGAATATACCAGAAAAATTCGTTATTGTAATCCATACCATAGTATTGTATTAAATAAAGTGCACACCATGTTATAAGAAAACAAGCAATTGCGGATTGGTTAAACGAAAACAATATCAATTCTTTAACCGATTTACTAAAATATGAATTTTTGTATTTGGTAAAAAGAAATAAACCTGAGAAGAAATACGTAGTAGGTGAACTAATAAAAGCCCATGCCCATGACGTGGTCAGGCTAGCGCCATACCACAGTGAGTTTAATGCAATCGGATTAATTTGAGCTTCAACAAATGGTTATTACAACAAACATATTAGGAAGGACTGTTATCGAGATGAGAATGTTCTTAGTATGTGGAAGGAAGCGTCGGAACATTGTGACCAAAATACTTGCAAAAATTGCGAAAGGTACACAAGTAATCTATTTAGGAATTGGCATGCAAGGGAAAAACATCTCCTATACCTAAGCACATTCCCTAGCGAGTTATTCATTCGAAATCAAGCAATGTCTTATCTTGCACAGAGATTTTTTGTTTGATCAAGACTGCTATGAAAACAAAAAACATCTATAACTCTGCCAAAACAAAAACGAGTTGTGCTAATTCTTAAATTAAACTGATTCCAAAATGGAAAATTATTCAAACAAAATGTTAGTTTTGTTTGTACCCCATAGCATCCTTCAGAAAATTATTCAGCGAACTGTCCGGGACTTTAGTATAAAATATTCAAATTTACCAAGCATAATTGAGGAACAGTTTTATCAATTTCGGGAACGTGGCTTGACCTATTGTGGTAATCAAACCACTAACCAAAGTACCATTCTCGGATACATATGGTGATTAGAAGTGCAAAATCAAGTACAATTTAGAACAAATGTTTTTTCTTTGGCAATGAACCAAGAGGTGGAAGTATGTTACGTGAAACATACTTCAAAGTGCGGTGGAAATATTCCTTGAAAATTTGCTTCTGCCAAGCGCTGCACTTTCACGGAACCAGATGAATAGGACACGACGGCATAATACAAAAATAGTGAATGAAAATTAACTTCCTTGTTCGATCACTGCAGGTGAGGAAATCCAGGACATTTCTGTGGCCTGTAAGGTCTCTAGATCTCAAGACATATACATACAACCTTGGCCAAATGTGTTACACACCCTTTACTTTCATAGGTTTGAAAGGTGTTTCCGCCCGCTTTTTGGTCGATTTGTTGACGATCCACTATTCATATCGTTGCAGGGTGGTACGAACCGCACATGCCGAATACTTCATTATTCTCGCTATAGCGATTAAAGTCTTACTTTGTGTCTTAAGTAGGACTGTTTGCCCACGTTCTACTTTGGTTAATTCGCAAACTTTTGGCATTATTTCACAAAATTAAGTTCAATTCATAAAAATGAAAGTATCCAACACAAAATATCCTGGTTATAAACTCCTAACACATACCTCTCTCCAATCGCGTCGACAACACACTAATATTTAAAATCGAAACATTGCTGTCTGCTTACCTATTGTCCCAAAGTAAGCAGTAAATATGTAAATTAAGTATAAATTCGATGCTCATTTTCTTGGAAGTGTAATAATACTTATAACAATGGGGTTTTATGAGAGTGTCTAACACATTTGGCCAAGGTTGATGATATGATAAAAAATAGGAACATCTATAGGACTTCAGAAGTTCACGGATCTCTAAGTAATTGCTCCACAAATTTGTTTTGAAGGGTTCTCAAAATGCAAATTTTTTCGTAAAGTACTACAGATGTAATTATTTTCAGAATAATTGACATGTTTTATAACCTGTAATAGATAAGATAATGTAACTTAGATTATTTAAATTGAGAATCAAGACCAATCGAATCATCTGCAAAAAATTGTAAGTTTTCATTTAATATAAGAAGGTTGATACGACTTTTGCGCACTTACTAAAACTACATGAGTAAAAATATTTTAATTACACTGAAAAGAATGGATCAATTAAACTGTTTATCTGACACATAAATATTAGTCTTAAATATTTTTTGTAACAATTACAGTAACACTGTATATTTATTATAGTTAAAAGCTGTTTTCGGAGTTCACATAGCCCAAGTCAAATAAATAACATAGCAACTTATCGTAAGTATACGTTTTGTTATTTCATGACAAAAATATTTAGCACAAATGAAGAAGATATTTGAATTCAGGTTTATTTATTACAAATACTATTAGTGATAACAACTTTGAGTTAGAAACATCGATTTATTTTTTATATAGTATGTATATGTTCAGGTTATCTGTGCCGTATTTAACTGTAGTTTTTACTTGCACGAATTAAATTTTTATTTGTCATTACTATTTTTTTCTCAGTGTAGAACGGATATGATCGATTATGACAGCATACTATGGTGCAAATCTAACTGCAAGTAAAAAACCTCTAATGCACAGCTTATATATATTATCACATAACTTAAACACAACTTACACATACCAAACTACACCGCAAGAGTTGCAGTGATAGCCAGACAAGTAATACAGTTTACGGAGTCACTGCAACTAAGCACCCACCACACATAAAAAAAAATCCTGTATATGTATTCGCAGGAATGATATCCGCTCAGATATTGTAAATCTTTTTAAACCACCAACAGAAGCATGTTACGAGTATCATACTGATATTACCAAGATGCAGAGCAAGTTTCTAAATCTATTTCAAGCTATTTCTTTTCGCTCGCGACAAACTGTTGTGGAGCCCACAAGAATTGGTGAAACGAGCAGCACTCTCATTGACAACATATTTATAAAATCAACATCTTATGAAACTAAAATAATCGATTCACACACAAGCAAGAAATTTTCTAGTTTTGCTTCAACAACCAAAGGATTAGAAAATTGGGTTGAAGATCCTATCGACAATTAATTAATTCAATTTAAAGAGCAGCTCCAAAAAATAAACTGGTATGGTTGGAGCAAAAACTGGCAAATTGCTACAAAAAAAACGGAGTTAGAATTAATGTCAAATCAACCGACAGCTGTATGATGCGGTATTAGAGAAAATAATAAATTGTGCTTATATCAAATAGATCCTTCACCCAAAAAATGTTTTATAAGCGTAACGAACAGAGATATTTAATAACGACTACTGGCTCTCGAAACGATTTACGCATATCGATACACAAAGCAACGTGTTAAACATATAATCCATATTACAGATATATATTTCAACGTATTACCTTCCCAACTCAAGTTAGTTATTAGAATAAAAAAAACAATTAAAATCATATTTGTAAAAAGCTGTTTTTTATAGCGGCGCAGGTTATTTAAATGAAAGTACGAGTACATACACATATGTTTTTGTATCTGTACTTCTCTATGAATATAGGCATACGTAACGTACTTGTGTTTTTATTTCTATTGTTATCTACATATATCGTATTTTATTTATTGCATTACCAAACAATCTCTTCCTACGTGAATTTTTGAACATTAATAATCTTACATCCAGATTAACAGCACCGCTATAATTTGGGTAAACGTTTCTATTCGTTCATGGCAACAAAATGGACTGCCGATACTTCTACTTCATCCAAATTCGATAAAAATATTTGTTTTTGGTCTGCTACTGTGATTATGAAAGGTGTTATTAATTTTGATTGAGTTTGTGTCGTTTTATGGTCTAGAAAGAAAACATTTCGTCAGTCTGTGGTACAGATTTTAATTAAGAACTGTTCTGAGAGTTGCTTCAATATTTAAGAAGTTTATAAAATCTAAAAATTGTGATTTTGGTGTTGGCGAATTGGATAGGTGTCGAACTAATCGTAAAAGTGGATTTTATACACATATCACGTTGGATTAGCATGTTTTAAGCTACTGGTTCTTTGCTGATCTAATTGATTAGATTTTGGCAACACTTCGAAGCAGTTTCGGTAAGCTCATTTTATTGTTTTTTTGTATGTTCGTATAGCTGATTTAGCATATTGTTCTTTGTTAGAAGTTTTGTTTGGATTGTACACTTATTCCTGGCAACCGGCCTTTTTCGAGTTAATACAAGCGGTAAATATCCATCAGTTCGAATATATTTTCATTTGAATAACCTGTTTATGTAGGTTTGACTATATATCCCATCGTTTGGAGCCAGATGTATTACATTGCATTTTACGCATCCTCCAATAGATACAATTAAATGCTAATGTTATTTTAAAATCTTTTAAATTAATTAATTAAGGTAAAAGTTAATTAATTAAGGTAAAAGTAATTAGTATCGAATATTTAATATTAGTTCTTATAACATGATCTTCGCATTATAGTAAAAAAATTTATCGAGTGTATATTTAAATTGCATCGTTAAAACTACGTCTGAGTGCCATTGTTGGAGATTTGACAAATGAATTTATGATTTAAATATTTGAATTTTAATTTCTTTGATTTTTTTTACGCTCTGTGTTTATTTATCGTTTTCTTTAATTTGTTTGAACTTAGTTGCTGGTGGCCTAACCGAACTTGGTCGCCCAACTAGCTATGTTAATAAAAGCTGTTAGAGAAGGGTACGTTATTAATAATTTGACTTCGTTGCCTTGTTTATCAAGTTACGTACTGACATATCAACATTATTTGTGTTCTGTTTTCCAAGCAGCTGAATATGGGTAGTTTTCTTATTCAAGTTGCGCCAATAATTCGCTGACATCTTAAATTTGCTCCCATCTCCGCGACCGAGCTGGTATTCTGCAATAAGATCTGCCTTATGGTATGTAATAAACGACGGTTATTAGAATTTCATAATTTTTGTGTATTTTTGGGTTTGAAATTCTTGAGCTTCATCATTTTTTAGTTAAGTTCTTACTCAGCGACAGTTCGAAAATCTGTAACTTGTACAGATTACTAAACAGTAGAAAGTCAACAATTTAAATTCCTAAGGATTCAAGAAAAATAAATAAAAGACTCAAAAAACCTTCCAAGTCTATTAACAATTTATTTCTGTTAGATGGGTAAAATCTTTTCACTAGCAATATTTGCTGTTCGATTCATCAACGTTGAAGTTGAGTGTTAGAATTTTTCCTAGCTTCAATAGACGTTACTTTCTTAACCTGCATCGATGAGCGTTGAAGTATTGATTTAAAATATCTTAGAACTTTGATGTGTTATGAAGGTTGTCTAAAGTCGAATGAAATAAAATGAATAACAGTCACCTTTTTATTATATTTCTGTTTGTCATTTATTCTACTGTTTATGAAAATTTTTGATAAGTTCGTATATCCTTGGTGTTTGTGTATTGCTGGCGTTAGTATACGATTGTAGTGGACCAACATTCTTCTTTTACACCACACAAGTTAGTATTAAGAAATCATAACAACCTGCTGTTACTACTATCTGTTACTTCTCCCCAGCCATATACCACACTTTCACCGGCCAAAAAATTATTATAATATTATATATGAATTTATAAATTTAGTTTTGTCATTAGTAATTAATTAATGTACACAGACATGTTTTGCGTCCAGATATCGTAAATCTATTTAAATTACAAACAGATTCAGATTTAAGTTCTAACTTTCACTGTAATATTTAGGACAATTTCAATTTATAGGTGTCAATAACGGCGAAAAACAGTAACATGTTGAATCAATAGCATCTATCGACATACAAGCTAACCAGTAATATTATCAAATATATCAATAAGCTCTTATATCACAGTATATAAATATATAAGGTGGAGTGAGCCAAGTGGGGATTATGGGCAAGAGGGTATTTATCTTAACAAAAAATTACTATTTATTATTTATCAACACTTAATCGATATTATCAAGTTGGCCCCAAAAACTTAAAAAATTAGTAACTATGTTAATAAACCATCAAAGCTTAAAATGTAACGACTGCCGAACTTGTAAACGCTAATGTTACTTCTTGTAATTTTTTGATATTTTTATGAAACGGTTTGGAGTGATTTCAAAGACTGTGGGCTCGTAATAAACAGGTAAAACATCGATATCATTAAACTGTATTCCGAGTAATTAATCAAAGTTGTGGTGTTTGGTGATACCGATGTTTTATCTGTTTATGAAACAGTTTGTGAAGATTAGTCCCGTAAAGCCCACTTGCCCGCAATTTTTGTTTGCGGGGCAAGTGGAATGCGGTAAGTAAGGGTTAGTGTTTTAAGAGAGGAAAGTAGGAAGAAGTGGCAAAAGTGCTAAACGGCTATAAAACATTATTCAAAGTAGTTAAAAAAGAATGTAGGAAATAGTCTATCAAGAAAATGAAAAATAATAAAGTCGGTGTAATTTTAGTGAGTGAAAGTCACTGTTAAGATGGTGCATAACTACGTACGCAAACTGACAGGGCTTCCAAGTATACCCAAGAAGATCTAAGAACTGCCCTGCGTGAAATTACTGCTGACGGATTAACAGCTTATGCAGCATCTCAACACTTCAATATACCTACCAGTACAGTAGGTAAATAATCATATAGGGACCAAAAAGTCCAACTCAAGAAAGCAATACCGCTATTCTATTAGTTGATAAAGCGAAACTGGCAGAATGTCTAAAATGCATGGAGAAATAGGGATTTGGACTTACCAGGAATTAAATACTGATCATGATTCAACAATATATAAAAGGGAACCATTTATCAACCGTCTTTAAAGATGGACGACCTGGAGATGACTGGTTTCTTAACTAACAAAAAAAGGCATGGTCTGTCAATAGAGAACTCTGACTTTTCTGCAGCATTTAGTTTTTCCAACATTCACTTGTTTTACTTTTGTGATATACTATTTACAAATGTCGAATTAGATATTATTTATCTTAAATATGGATATTACTATTCTTTTGTTGTTAAAAATACTGTATCTTAAAATATATTTTTTAATTTCTTAATTTTACCCAAGAAAAAAATATTCCCTGAACAAGTTTCCATTTGATGTACGCTTTGGAGTATTTTAAGTTTGAAAAAAATATATTATAACTAAAACTGCACAAAGTAGTCCATTTGCCCCATTTCAAAATTTAACTATTCATATGAAAAGTAGAGACCTCTAACCCACTTTCCTCGGTCGGAGAGGCAAGTCGATACTACAAACGAACTTAACTTTCTATTATTTTTCTAAAATACCACTTGGTTTAACCTAAAATAATAAAATCAAATACTACGCTTTATTGTGAATATAGCGTAGTCCTTCCTGTTCAAAGCTGGCACCCATACCTCAATTTCTCACAAAGTTATGTGGCTTCAAAGTTAGCTTTATAAATGTGTAGTCCTCCACTTACCCCACTTCACCTTAATAATGAATCTATCAGCATGACATCTTTATTAAAGCAATTGATGTAAGAAACAGCACGGAAGGTGACGTCTTTCTTATTCGAACAGTTTGGCTAGTTAGGAAATATACACTCACCGGCAAAATAATCGATCCACTCGAAAAATTGATGAAGTTTGTTTGTTAATAAGTTTGTTATTTTAAATTCGATTTGATTCATTTTTTTGCATATTGTAGGTAAATTTAAATGTAATCCATCACATCTTTGGAATTTTAAGAAAATTTGGCGTACATCATTTTATACAGGGTGACACAAAAACCTGTTTTTTTTTTTAATCAACTTTAAAACCACATATGGATTGTCAAAGTTGCTCCACCTTGTATTTTCTTATTTTGTTAACAATCATCATATAACATATAACAACATCATTTCTTTACAATTTCTTTTTTTGTTTATTACAATAGTTTAATTTTTGTAAAAGATACAAGGGTTTAAGAAAAATCTTACATTTTTGCATTTTTCCTATGGTAGTAACAATAAGTTTACGAATTTAACTTAACACCGAATTTAACGAAAAGGAATTGAAATGAAAATGAAAAACATAAAAGGCTTAATACGAAGTATTTCCTCCACGTGCACGGATAACAGCTGCAATTCGTCTTGGCATGCTCTCAATTAAGTTTTGCATGTAAGCCTGGTTGATTTGATTCCATTCTTCATTTAGAACGTCACTAAGCTGTTGTAAATTTGCAGGCGTTGGTACACGAGATCGTATTTTCCTCCCAAGTACATCCCAAACATGCTCAATTGGGTTTAGGTCTGGGCTTAGAGCAGGCCAATTACTACTGAGATTTCAACCTCGGCTAAATACTCGCGTACAATTCTGGCAACATGCGGTCGGGCATTATCATGCATCAGCATGAAATCATCTCCGCTGAACGGTACAAAAGGAACAATATGTGGCTCTAAAACTTCTCTTATGTATCTATCGGCTGCCATGGCTCCCCCGTTAATTATAACCAAGTCCGTCCGAACTTCAAAATTTATGCCACCCCACACCATTATCGAACCGCCTCCATAACTTACTCTAGGAAAAAAATGGTTTTGAAAGAAACGTTCACCAGTTCTCCGGTAAATTCTTTCACGTCCATCTGGTGTTCTAAGACAAAATCTGGACTCCTCCGTGAATAGGATGTTGCTCCATTCTTTGTTACCCCAATTTACATGTTCCCTAGCAAATCTAAGGCGTTCAACTCGATGGTGTCTCAATAACTCTAGACCAGTTGCAGGTCTCCTAGAACGCAGTCCAATATGAAACAGCCGCCTTCTTATAGTTCTATCACTTACTTGAACTTGCCTTACGTCCTCTAATATGTTTTTCATTTGCACAGAAGTAACTTTTCTGTCCCTCAAAACATTTAACGTTATAAAACGATTATCTCGCTCACTAGTAGATTTCTTTCGACCACAATGATTTCTTCTTATACGAGGGAGCGTTTTTATATTTGCGGAATGGGGGATAAGGGATGGAAATAAAAAAACCATTTTTTTTTTTAATGTGCAAGACGGATACATTTTTCACATCTTTCCATTAATTTATTTATACCGTCATAAAAAATGATTTCTCTTTATCTGCAAAATACGCCGAAACTGCCTCCTTGACTTCATCATCGGCAGTAAATTTTTTACCCCGCAGCTCTTTTTTCATTTTCGGAAACAGGTAATAATCACTCGGGGCCAGGTCTGGGCTGTAGGGTGGGCAATTCACAATTTCGGAGCCCACCTTATGCAGGGCAGCTAACGCAACGCGGCTCTTGTGGACGGGCGCGTTGTTGTGCAAAAGCAGCACACCTTTCGTCAATTTTCACCGTCTTTTCTCTTTAATGGCTTCTTTTAGTCGCTCTAATATTGAAGCGTAATATTCTCCGGTTATAGAAACACCTTTATCTTTATAATCAATCAACAATATTGCTTCCGAGTTCCAAAATACCGTTGCCATGAGTTTCCCAGCTGACTGTGACACTTTAAATTTCTTGGGAGGTGCTGTGCCCTTTTTATGCCACTGCATGGAGTCTTGTTTGGACTCAGGTTCATAATAATGAACCCAAGTTTCGTCTCCAGTAACAATTAGAGTCAATACACCATCCTTGTCTTAATTACAGAGTTCCAAAAATGCACGCGAACACTCTACGCGCTGTTGTTTTTGCGGCGGCGTGAGCATTCTCGGCACCCATCTTGCGCTGACCTTAGACATGCCGAGATGATCGTGTAGGATTTTAAAAATTGTTGTATCGGATACTCCAACCATTTCTGCGAGTTGTTTCTTCTTTAGTCGAGCATCTTCGAGTACAATTTTTTCAACTTTTTGGATAAGTGCTGGCGTGGTCACCTCAATGCTCCTGACCGGCCTCGGGTCGTCTTCAAGGGTTTCCCTTCCTTGTTTAAATAAACTATGCCACTTGTACACCATGGTTTTTCCTGGACAAGAGTCACCGTAAACCAATGACATCTCATTCATTATGGTCGCGACTGATTTTCCTTGCCTGGTAAGGAACTTTATAACGGCACGATATTCGATTTTTTCCATATTTCACTTTTCAGTCCTGATTATTTTACTTGGTTGACGATAGCTCAAAGACTAACTGTCTAATAACAATGAAACTTCGTATTTATACTAATTATGAGTCGCTGCACAGGCCACGCCCCCAATGCACCTAATCACCCCCTACAACCCGGTCATTCCGCGAATATTAAAACGCTCCCTCGTATATACACCAAATTCATTAAACCGTTTAACAGCTCTTTGAACTTTACATCTTGAAACTCCCAACACTCTGGCCACATAATACTGTGACCTACCATCCTGAATCAAAGCAACAGCTCTCGCTGCGTCGGTTACAGAAAGATCCATATTTTAAATTACTATTCGACAAGAAGCACGTTCAAAAACGTAATTGACAAGTTTTAGATTTCACAACTGACAGTATTTCAATAGCCCTCTATGCAAAAACGATAAATTCGTAAACTTATTGTTAGTACCATAGGAAAAAATGTAAAACTGTAAGATTTTTCTTAAACTCTTGTATCTTTTACAAAAATTAAGCTATTTTAATAAATAAAAAAGAAATTGTAAAGAAATAATGTGTCTTGTTAACAAAATAAGAAAATACAAGGTGGAGCAACTTTGACAATCCATATGTGGTTTTAAAGTTGAGTTAAAAAAACAGACTTTGTGTCACCCTTTTTAAAATGATGTACGCCAAATTTTCTTAAAATTTCAAAGATGTGATAGATTACATTTAAATTTACCTACACTATGCAAAAAAATGAATCAAATCGAATTTGAAATAACAAACTTATTAACGAACAAACTTCATCAATTTTTTGAATGGATCGATTATTTTGCCGGTGAGTGTAAAAGAACATATACAATATTTATACAATACAACACAATCGCCGGTAATCGGTAATATTTCCAGTTAAAAAGAGGTAGGACGTATACACGTACATTTGAAACTCAAAAGGACCTCGTATTAATTGCTCGACTTGGATTTTTTTGTAATAATTGATATAGGAAGCGCTATTACCGCCACAGGAACCTTTCACAATACCATCTCCCGATTTGCCATACAATAGTTCAGCGACTGAGTGATTGATTGTCGGAAAACTGATAATCTATTTGATCTTCGAGTTTCTTAAATATAGTAACCTGACAATATATTGTCTTGTTCGGTTTTGGCAGTAAAGTCTTAGATGATGTTAACTTGCACAGTTTTGAGCAGTTGCACCATCTATACATTATGTAATATACCTGTAAATATTTTAACACCTGTATATATTGTGATACCTGTATATGTATGCATATATGTATGTTAAGAGTGGCAAAAACATTATACGTATTTATGCATAGTTTTTGTATGTTAAGTAAAACCTGTACCGCAGTCTGCATGTGCCTATTAAATTGAATCGATATACAAGTAAATCGTAAATGTGTATTATTAAAACTCCCTGTACACCACACATTATACAGAACGGCAGTATTTACAAAATTCGCCATTGCACTCTCATGCAACTTCACCAAATTAAATAAAGAAATATAACCTTGAGAATAGAATAAGCAGTTTATAATTTTCTCCTTTTATGGGAATTTACCAGAGTTAGTTTTTTATCAGTTTGAGATTCAATCTAACACGTTAATTCTGCTTAGTAGTTTGTCAATATCTATATGATAAGTAACATCTTTCCCTAGTAATACACTATCGTTAGTATTTAATACCTTCTGCGCTTCACAAAACGAAAGATGTGGTCACGTAGCACAATTTATCAACCAGAATCGACATTATCGAGAATATATAGCGGAATCTAATACCGCCTTAATTCTTTTTCTCGCAATTTTTCCACCATTTAATTCGTGTTAGAGAATTCGCTTCTTATTTAAGAGGGTTCCCCAGGAATTACGCTCACGTATCGTGTGTGAAGTCAGCTGCTTGCTCTTCCTTCTGGTAGCGCAGATCGAGCCAGCTTGTCCGTGATCCCCCGTAGGGGTTCTTCCGACCCGGAGCGACGTTATCGTACGTTTTCTGTTTGCCTCACTCTGAGAGTTCTTTTCTACCACTTACCAACTATTTACGACAGGAGAAATTCTAACTGTGGGAACGGAAAAAATGATATATATGCGGAGGTGTCTACTAACTTTACCCGGTAAGAAAATATAGCATGTAGGCCGAGGAAACAAAATAGAAATAAAGCATGAAAGAGGAATGGAAACTGTGTGCAGGCATTTCTGGAATGGTATTTATTACAGCTTTGCGGGCGATGTGCGTACTATAGTGCGAACGATACATAAATTAAGGAGCTACGGTGGTCATTCGGAAACAAGCGGAAACAGGAAATAAATCGGATATAATGAGAAATTATAACCGGAAAATATGCTCTCATATTATTGATATACGACCGCAATCGGCCTGGTTTCCTGGAATTATCTTAATTTGGTATCTAATAAATGGATATCAGTAACTGTATAACCGCGCTACTTATTTAGAAGATTAGAGAGGGTTTTAGTTTAAATAATGATTCTCATCACGATCTCTACTGATAAATGGAAGGTTACCGCAGATCTTGTAAATAATGATGTTTCCGTTTATGTAGGAATATTTTGTTTAATTCCATTTAAAACCGATATATGTATGTAAACTGTTAATTTGTATACCACACCTTTGATTAAGTTTTTATCGAGATTACGCCATGATTTTTAAATAAAATAGGACACCTGAAAAATAATTGTATTAGAAATTAGGTAGTTGTGATCTGACAGAATACAGATTTGATAGCAAAGTTTGATTTTATTTAGTGTGGAATGCGTGAATTCAATAATAGTCTTAAATTTCAGTACTCCGAAGTTCCTAGTACACTCAACTACTGTCATGTTGCCAGCACGCACTTATAAACCAACCAAGCTGCTAAAATGAGTTACAAGGTTTTGATTTCCAAACTGCATAGCTTGCGACTTGATTGAGTTTATTTTAAGCTAATGCGATTTAAAATACTTGCAAAGAGAATCGAGATCCTTATTTATTAATCTAATACACCTCATCATAATCAGCATATATGTATACGTCTGGAACAATGTTATACATAATAGGGTACAGAACCCCTGTAGTGCACCTACATACATTAACTAAATAACGAGACGATATAAATATTCTCTATGATCTCTTTTGATCTCTGATATGGCCCTTTAGGCCTTGAGTTGTTGATGATAATAGTTGGTGATGTGGTTACTCTTGCGGCAGTTGGCGCTGGTGGATGTTAGACCTGCTTGGGCTAGTCCTGGTCCGCTGCAATGTCGATAGCCCTTCTAATCTTTACCTTGGGCGGTGATCTATCGGGATCGAGTCCAGCCAAACGGGAGACCAGCGGGTTTGCCGATGTTGTAGTCCTCTCCAGGGTCTTGGTAGCAAGAGACAAGATGTGGTCCTTGAGGGAAGGGACTCCCAGGTCCGCCCGGAGATGAGTATTTCTGACGAACCATAGGGCCCCAACGATCATCCTGAGGATCTTATTTTGGAGGCTCTCCATTCTCTTTAGGCGAGTCTTGGCCAGACTCGAGCAAGACAGCGAGCCATAGGTGATGGTGGGACGAAAGAATGTCAAGTAAATCAGAACCTTCTTAGAGAGAGGGAACTTCTCGAACAGAGCAGCGGCAGGAGCATCGATCTGGCACTCATAAATCTTTTGACGATCTTATCGACATGGAGCTTGAAGGTGAGTCTCCGGTCCAAGATGACTCCCAAGTACAACGCGAACTGACTCCATGGGAGATGGAAATCCCCAACGATAATATTATCGTAGGGTGGCCCTCGCTTCTGAGTGTATCGAACACAACAGCTACGCATTTCGCCTCGTTTATCCTGAGTTCCCATTTGTTGCTCCAGGTCCCGATGCTATTAACCTGCTCTTAAACACGTCGACAAACTAATTTCTCACTCCTCGATGATATGCAGGTGTATCATCGGCATATATAGTCAGTTGGACGTGCGGAGTTTTGGGAAGATCATACATATAAATGAGGAAGAGAGTCGGTCCAAGCAACGATCCATGCGGAACCCCCGCAACTATAGGCCTTGGAATGGAAATTGATGTTTCTAATTTAACAGAGAATGTTCTTGAGGCGAGATACGAGCGAACGATTCGGACCAATCCAGGATTGATGCCAGTCGTGATCATTTTGTGAAGAAGACCAGAATGCCAAACCGTATCGAACCCGGTTAATATCGAGAAAAACCGCACCAATCATCTCGCGAGCCTCCAGCGAGTTTCGAATGGCCTCTGTCATCCAGAACAGCTGGAAATCGGTAGACAGACTTTCTCTGAACCTTACGGCAATAGTCAGATTACCACTATCACTAGCTTTTAAAATATCGTCAGTTACATCAAGTATGGCTGTAACACAACTGTGCTGTGCTCGAAACCCAGACTGTTTCTCAACTTTAGGTATTGATATAATAACTGATTCTTTCCAAGTAGTAGGAAAACCTCAGTTAAGCATCCACAAATTTCTAAGACGCGTTATTAAAAGAATAAAAAAAGAACAACAGAGCTTAATAAATTTAATACTCCTACCATCCATACCAACAGCATTAGACGTATAGCATCCGATAATTCAAAAAATGTCATATTTGAGTCAGTTAAATAAAGGCAAATAAATCTAGAACTTCACAATAATGATAATTCAAATTACTTTTATTATTATAGTTATATATCGATAGCCATTATGATTACGAGGTTGCCTAGTGTTGTGACAGAATACTATGACCCGGAATTCAATTCTCTACGAGGATGATGGCAATATTCTCGAACAATTGGATCTTAATTGGTCTACGATTCGCTGTTGGAAGCAAAGTGATTAACAGCGCGGTATTATAAACGGTGAGATAGCACTGTCACAAGGCAATTTAACACAATTATAAACACACAAATTACACGTTAA
The DNA here is from genome assembly GCA_023690525.1 of Holotrichia oblita. NCBI lineage: Eukaryota > Metazoa > Arthropoda > Insecta > Coleoptera > Scarabaeidae > Holotrichia > Holotrichia oblita. Next base: position 31,783,581 of record CM043021.1, read on the forward strand.
GAGTTGTTATGGTAGTTGAACAAGTGATAAAGCTTAAAAAGCTTGTGTAAGTATTTTTGTTGGGGAACATTGTGTTGATATCGAGATATAGAACTTTCAAGAGGTTAGAAAACAATCAATTTATCTGGAAAACACTATAAATGTGATTCCTAACAATCCTTAGTAAGAATTTTGTACTCATTAAATCCAGTAGGTCTCGAAAATATAATTTTCTTATTTTAGCGGAAAAACACTGAAAAGAGGCTTTTGAATGTAGCCTACGATGGGAGTTAATCCCATTCTAAAGAAAATGAAGATTCTTGTCACGCAAGCAACAGCAAGCTCAAGCAGAAATTGTATTCGCAGTATTTGATTTTGTATTTGAGCTTATATAACACAATAATTCCGAAATTGAAAGTTTTTATATAGAGCCTTCTTTTTAGTGCTTATAGTCAGTTGCCAAGCAAAACAAATTGCTAGAAACGTAGACTAGATATGAAAACGTCTATAGTATATGATTCTATGAGAAGAAGATTTGTATAAATGTCTATTTTGTTTCATACACTTCGGTAACAATAATGATACCAACAAAAACGACAAAATGTATAAACTCATACCAATTACTGATACGATGATAATATTATTATGGAATATATTATACGTAAAAAAGATTATCATAGGATGAGTCGATGATTCGATGATTTGAACACCACGGATGTAAGCAGTTTATTAGAGGAGAGATCTGGTTATAAGGTCTAATGGCTGAATAGTCTCAGTAGGTATCTCATCAGCATCAAAATTTATCAAGGAAAACATTTTAGATCGAATGGAAAATACGATTAATTTTGCAGAAAATTAGCAACATGGAAATTGGAGTGAAAAAAGATTGATGCCCTACAAATTCGTTTTTGATTATCCTTTCATGAGCAAAAACCGTTTAAACACTGAAAATAAATTGTTTGCGTACCAAGTGTCAACTGGACAACTCCTATACACATTTATATTATTATTAATTTATATTATTACTAATATTTCTCTACGGCCTTCATTACCTTCCAAAATTGTTTGAAAACGTCTAGACACATGTAGGTACAACCAAATTGTTACTGTTATTTTGATATAAATCTTCTCAATCTTCTTTTTTTATTAGCAGGTTGATTTTTTGCATTAATTATGTAGTTATTATTTCCGACACATTTTCCAAATGAATAGGTCGGGACTCCCAAATGGCCATAACTTATGAATCCTTGCAACCAATTTTGGATAACTAACTTTGATGAACAGAAAGATTATTGTGTTGAAATATAACACTTTTCAAGTGTTATAAGACAGACTGTTGTTATAAAACAGGCGGTAATATAATATCGTTTAAAAGGGTTGTATAATCTAATAATAATAATATTTTAGTCGCTTTCTAATGCACTTGAACCACTACCAGAAATTCATTTATCTACTCATCAACAAACACCTGCGCCATTACTGGAAATTCATGTCCAAACGTTGAGACTAAATCGACCACTGCTCTTGCATTTTTTGTACAGCATTCAAACTATGCCGCGATCCAATATAAGAGTATTGGTCCATCATAATGAAAGGCCTTTCAATATGAAAACACTACTAAATTCTAGAATCCATCATCCTATCATTCCTTGCTTACACAGCATTTCGATTTTTTAAAACTGATAATTGCATTCGCCTCTAAGGAGTTTAGGAAAGATATTTTGTTGCCTTGCCGATACTGCAGTTTCAAAATAATTTTCTTGTAATTTGCTAATTTTTGATATTGATTTGATTTGATATATTTCGAGGACCTGTAACAGCGCACATTGAATATCCACTTTCCTAAATATTAACAATTTTAACTTTCTGCATGACCGTAATTGACATATACAATAGGAAATTGTTGCTCAAACTCCTATGCTCCCCATGGCACCAATCACCTACATCTATTGTATTTGTAGAGTTAACTACCAAAAACAGTTGGTAGTTCATCATATTAACATCATCGTTGTAAACAAAGCCACAGAGTCTAATGAAGTATTGACCATACAAGCTGCAATAGATTTAGTGGCTGTAGGACACTAGCTCCAATTTAGTGCGAACAATAGGTTTAATCCCATAGGTAACTGCACTAGTTCTTAATAAGTTAGGCAAACAATAAATTAGGGTATGCTTCGTCGTTGGAAAATCCGTAAACTACGAAGAGTTTGCATAAATTTGAATAGATTAAATCTGAATCGACCGCAGCTGCAATAAAATCTATTTCCATAACATTATCCCGTGCGGTATTGGACACGACATAGAAAAATTGAACTATGTAAAGCGAGTTTTCATTAAAAATGTAAACAAATCGTTAACTGTGATACGAGATGGAAAGCTCGGCGTATGGAAGGCTGTATATGTGAATTTTATCCAGGGAAAATCCGTTGTTGTTATGTGCTCTGTTTTCGAAATGAGTTACGGGGTACTGTTGTATCGTGTTAAATAATGTACTAAAAGCTTTATTCCAATTGTGGATTCCATAATTCCGATTTGATTAAAACCATAATAAGCGAATTTGGAAAGAAACACGTCAAATGTGTATGTGAAAATTGTAATCAATGTGAACGATTAAATAGAACTATGAAATTTTACGTTGGTTGGACAGTGTCTAGCCGTGATATTATTAGTACAAGTATGTAACAGCAACTGTTTGTATAAATTAGAGTAATGAACCAAATAGTATATTATAATGGTTGACAAAACTACTTCAAGCCCACAATGTATGTAAGTGCCTACAATAATATTTGTTTTGGGTACGGAGTTCGTATAAAGGTTGAAAGGATTTTATATAAATAATTCTGCACTATTCCCTATATTATTTTAATTTCAATATTTATGCGTTACAGTGCTAGGTACAGACTCAATTGGTTCCACCACTTTAATATTTATGGTAAATTAGGATTTCCATTAAGCAGGGTATGGTCAAAAAGCAAAGCAATTACATATTGCATCAACATTGAATTAATTTAACTCAAAATAATGCCTGCATAAATTTATTCTAATAATAAAATACTAAATTAAAAATAAATTATCAGGTCGAAACAACATACGAGTAGTATGACATCTAACCGAGGACATTATTATGTCTAAAAATGGACGTTAGTTTAGCTTCAGAGAGAATAAATCACATGCAAAAACCTACTGTCAAAAATATGGCAACAAAAAGTGAAACAATTTTAAAGCAACTGCGAAATCTAGGAACACCCAGAAATGTATACAGAGTGAATAAAAAGTAAGGAATATCGATGTTGTGGCTCCAAATATTCAGTTAACGAAAAAATGTAATCAAAGTTTTTTGATTTGATTTGAATGCTTTTTCTCCACGTAATATTAAATTAACATTTGAAATTACGTATTAAAAACTAAATATTAATTAGCGACTATATTTTGCATTCATTTTGTTTGTTAATTTTAATAGAGATAAATAGGTACATTCACTCACGATTCCTTAAAGTAACACCAGATTCTAGTAATAAAACTAGTAATACCTATATATAATGCAATTTTTTCCCAAACGCCAATTAAATTAAACATATTTTTAATTCAAAATATGCCATCGGGAAGTGGAGTCGAACCACCAGGTATGGCTATCGCGGCCTATCGCAACACCGTTGCGCCACCAGGCGGCTTCGACAGCACTAATAATCTTCACAAATATATGCGAACGAGATGTTATAATGACCTAGGATGGGCAACATTTTTGACACCGAAGTGTATTTATTTATTTTTTTTTATTTTTCTTATGTTTAATTTAATTGGCGTTTGGGAAAAATTGCATCAAATGCGTACTTACATACGCCAAGAAAATAAATACACTTCGGTGTCAAAAACTAGTAATAAATTCCCCGTGACTGTGGTTCAGTGTGTGGTTCAAACTAGAATTAAAGAATACCAACAGTACATTAAGTCACGTTCTTCTTAGCCGAACACTTTATCGACAGGGACCACAAAATTTATTTTGATCAGATATCTGTTGTAAGCAAGTCTCAACGCTATTTTCCACGAAAGGTAAGGAAAGCTATCGAGATCCAGAGACATCTCCGGAATCTTACTCGTGATATCGGTTACCCATTCTTCAGTAATTGGAAATCCTTCCTTTCTGTTTCATCAACCCGTGCTCACTGATTCGTTTCCTTGCACACCTGTATATATACCACCCACGTACACCTTTTCCCTGTCAGAAGGATTTCGCCTCTAGCGTGGTTGACATGTCGAGTTACCGTGACCGTTTAGCGCCCCTCACCTGATTTTACTCCTGAAGAAATTACTTACATTAGTGGCAAAACTTCGACTTTGAGTAAATTGTATATATTTTTTGAATTTTTGCTTTAATTTTTACTTTTGTTTTATTTTTGTATAGTATATATTTACTTCACTATGACGTGGTCAAAACCCGAATATCCCCATAATTTAGTTTTAATTCTTCCGAACATAAATGTGTCTGATAATTAGTATTATTATAAGAAAGCCATGGAAACACATTTACACACACTATTTGCATAACAGCGGCTACTGTGGTAGTCTTGACAACTAATTCAGCGTAGTAGCCATTGCAGCTCCGACCACCACGAGAAAAGATAATTGCATTCGACTCAAAATATAGTTGGACATACTTGTACTACTTTATGGTATGAGAACAGATGACAGCATGGCGTATCCTTAGTAGTAGATGACCAAAAACAAATATAATTTGGTACCTAACTGTTTGGTATTTATTTCAGTAAGTATGTTACAGTAAAATTTATGATATTGGTTTATTTTCTTTATTTTACTTCAATTTTAGCACTTTAACACTGTTACTTTTAATCTTTTGCAGATTACATATTTAAACTGATCTAGGCGACAAAATACCAGGAAGAGCCAAGTTTAACAGTGGAATAAATTGCTGTAACAATATTTTCATAAGGGCAGGGTGAAAATAAGTGGAAATATTATCTGACACAAACACATCGTCGGCATTGAATTTGACGCCAAGCGAGAAATGAGTTTGGACTTTTTTACCCCTTTTGCTTTTGACACACTGTTTGAAAATTATATTCTTTAGATACGTAATATGATTGTACTGTAGCGTTCAGTAATAGAGATGCTCCATGCTTAGGTCTACCTTAACTAGTGAAGTAGTTATATCATAGCGATAGTTTTAAAATTTTATTAGCATTTTTAATATCATCGGCAAATAATTTAAATTTATTACAAGAACATGCACTTATGCATATTTAGCCATTGTGCACATCAGTGTGGTATTCAAATGGATGGTGACCGATTTATATATCCAATTTACAAAATATAATTCAATCATATAATACTTCGAAAACTCATTTAATCCGATGAATACACGCAACAGAGTTATATATCTAGAGTTTTGGAATCTATTATGTAGTTTCAGTGGAGGTGCCGGTAGAAGTTATATTATTCCAAGTTTATATGTTGACTTAATATGAATATTAATATCGGGACTATCCTACCTGTAGGTTGCGTACGCTCATTTGCACTGTGCATACTAATTAATGTTTGAAAATTTCTGGGGAAAATTGTAGTAGAACGGTGAACATGTAACTGCACGGTCATTTTATCTTTGAATGTTTGCCACGTTTTTCGTGATATTTAAGCGTTAATACAATTTCTTTTTCAAGCGATGCTTAAACGGAATGCATGAGTGGGTTTATTTTAAGTGTATATATTAATTGTATAATTTGCATGCTTTTAATGATAGAGTGTTTTGTTGTTGCTGGTTTACGTATATGATTATTCTAGACTCCAGTAGTCCAATTTTAATTTTCTCTGCAGAGTTGGATATTGTTAACATAGTTCCAGTTTTTATTTGCGCTACAAAGTTTAATTATCTAGGAGTTACCAGCATAGTTTTATTAAGATTCGGTTTTTTGCTGATGGTAGTATAAATATATTTTTGTTAGCACAAAGTCTCTTTAAAAGATAAATATTTCATATCTTGAGAATGTTCTTTTTGTTATGTTCAAAATCATTTTGTATACTTTATGGTTTTAGTATACAAAATATATATAAATATTTTTCAAATGTTATGCGTTTATTTCTAGATACTGTCTATGTTCTAAATGGATAAATGATGAAGGTTAAACCAAATACTTTTCTGGTATGTATGTATATGCCTTAACTAAAGTTAGCTTTTAGCACCGAAGTATTTGTTTTTCTTGGTGTAAGTACATGTACACTCGGTTGATTTAGAAGCGACTGAAACTGCCATAAAACCCGTTAAAATGCTTTATTGCGGCCCCCGAATTCAAAGCAGTAATAGTATGGTCAACTGTATGTAAATTACTACGTATGTAAATTACTATCTATGTATATACAATATATTTTTCTATTAAATCCAGTTTCATATGCAAGGGATCATTTATAAATTCCTAAACCGATAATTTCTTAATGCGAGAGCTTAACATATGTATGTATAGTTAAATCGCTATCGTATACAATTTCACTATAATTCTAAGTATTTATGTAATTAAAAAATTACATGAATAAGAACATGTATGGGGGCAAGATATAAAAGTCCATTGCATAGGTGGATCGAAAAACGCGTTTTTTTCTGCAATACAATTCTAATAACGCGGAAAACTTGCGCATAGACGTCATTATAAATGAAAAATATTAAAAAAAATTTTTTCAAAATTTAAAATCGCGCAGAAGGCCTAGTTACCAAAAAAGTCAAAATACCGGTAAATTTCAAAAAAATGCAAAATTACAAAAAATACATTTTTTGTTGTAATAGTCAAAAAAGTGTTTTTAAGAGTGTCCTTAACGCATACAAAAAATAATTAGACCCATACTTGTTTTACTGAATTCATGCAAAAGGTCTAAAGTTGCGGGTTGTATCGTGAAAACGATATTTCATGATTTTCTACGATTTTTAAACATCTGCCAAAACCCATAAAAGTTTTATTTTTAATTTGTAATAGTGTAAAAACCATTCAAAATACTCGTAGTTTTCTCAATCCAGAAAAAATACTATTAGACCTGTTATTTCTTAACTGTATTCGCGCAAAAGGTCTAAATTATAGTATAAGTTAAGTTATAGTCCCGTAAAAACGCCGTTTTCCATATCTGATGAGTGTTTATTTAACACATTAGGTTTGTAATAAGACTCTAACAAGTGATTTCCACATCCACCCTACGCAAGGTGAATTTTATTTACAATATTTACAGTAACTATTTACTTTGTACAATGCATATGTTCGTTGTAGGCAAAAGATTATTTACATAGAAGCCCCTTTGAGTTCTGACTTTTAATTAAATGTGGGCATCAGCTGTCTTGATTTTAAAGTAACTCTAATATAACCATCTCGATTTTCATGCCCGCACACTTTTTCTGCTGCTTCTGTAACCAGTTTTACATACCTCTCAACTGACTGGGTGTGGCATGGGAATTTGAGGTAGTTAAACGCTGATAGCGTTTTGTCTTTCAACAAAGAAGCAATGTGTTCAGTTGGCATCTTGGACAGTAGGGGCGGCGGTGTTAACTTGCACATTGACCAATCAATTACTTCGGTATAGTCGTTTGCACTAAAATTTATTGAAGGTATTTTGAAGTGTCTTACGTAATCTTCAGCCGATGGCTCATTTCTGGATTTAAGGATCCTCCTGTAGCCAAGTTCTCTAATGTGTGGTCTCTCATCCATTATCATAGCCAACATAATATTTTCAGGGCGGCAACCCTGCTCGCAACTTTAGGTCTTTTGCGCGAATTCAGTAAAACAAGAATGGCCCTAATTACTTTTTGTATGCATTAAGGACAAGGATTTTGTAATTTTTGCATTTTTTTAATTTGCCGAGATTTTGACTTTTTTTTGGTAACTTTAGGCTTTCTGCCCGATTTCAAATTTTGAAAAATTTTTTTTTTAATATTTTTTTATTTATAATGACGCCTATGCGCAAGTTTTCCGTGCTATTAGAATTGTATTGCAGAAAAAAACGCGTTTTCGATTCACCCTATTACATATACTTTAGAGAATGAATGTTCGCATGCTGGTGCAGAAAATGTCCTTCAGAACCAACCAATAATTCAAAAGTTTTTTCTGTGTATTAATTTGTTTTCAGTTTGACTGCCTTTTCGTTTACCTTCTCTATTATTTAAAATAAATTATTATTTGTTTACTGTGTATTTTGTTATTAATTCTCGCATAAAATCAGTGTTTTTAACGAAACAAACTTAAGATGAACATAGATTCCTGTCTATCTGCTGTCTATCTATAATTTTTCTTATGGTTCTAAAATTGATTTGTATTATTATTTTATTTGCGTTTATATGTCATTAATGGTAATGGGTGTTGGCAAACGCTATACTACGTAATAACGCATGTATTAAAAGTATCTGAAAAAGAATATATTTCTGCATTTTCTTCCCATTCATTTCACATTGCGTAGCTATTTTGCCTGCTCATAAGCAAATTGCTTTATTACTACAAACATCCAGTTAAATGTTGAAAGTTTGTGTGTGCGACGTTAGGTCTACGTCGCTTGCAGGGTGAGTCGATTTTAAATCAACCGAGTGTACATATATATATATAATGCAATTTTACCAACCGCCAATTAATTAAACATATTTTTATTTAAAGAAAATGCATTATATATAAAGTTAGCTTTGTTTGTAAATTCTGGCTGTCCGCTGCTTTCGTCGAAATATTGGAATTTTTATAATTAAAAATTTTAAAATTTCAGAAAATTTTATGAAAGTAGCTTTAGTAATAATAATTCATGTCCTTTTTAAAACATTTATAATCTAATTTTTTTAGATGGAGCCATTATTAGTCAGAAACACAATAAATTTATTATATGTATAAGGTAGAAATGTCACTAAAATTGATAGTTTTCAAGCTTATTTTTAAGTGTCTTATAATTCTATTTTTTTATAATTTACAATGCAGAAATATTATTTGAAGGCCAAGAACCTAAAGATTGCTAAATGAAATATATGGCAACAGAACGCATATTGAGCTAGGCGTGCACATAAGTGAAAAGTATCCAAACATAACTGACCAAGGTACGAAGGTAGACCTGCTTGCCTATAACGGGAGCCATGTCACAGAATAAACAGAAAGGACAAAAGCCTTATAATTGATGTCATGGTTTTTGTGCGCATGACTGGCAGACGCCATTTCTAAAATACATATGTCCAAATATTCCTGGAATGTTGTTTACATGTTTACTGTTTGTTTGAAGGTGTTTGGAGGTTAGGTTTTAGTTTGGAGTTTAGTGATTTTGTGATGTGTACGTTTTACCTACTTGGTTTATGTATGTTGGCAACTATTCTAATTATAGTAAAGCATAATTAAATATTATAGTTATTTCTAGTAACTGTAAAATTTGTTGCGTGATTCGTGTTTAAAACCTATTTTTATATATAATTATCTTATACTTGATGTGCATTTCGAAGATATCTAACCTAGATGCTTGAAATGAAATTCAAACTTTCCCGCTATGCTATTGTAAGGCATTTAATATCATTAGGAAGTAAATGTTAGATATTGAGTTGCCGGTTGCGAATTTAAGCAGGGTATCCATCAAACAAGGAGTGTGACTGCGTAAAAAGCAAACATTTGGTTGGTAGTAGCAAGAAGAAACTGGGAGAGCTTGAGTCTGTATTTCTGAGGACAGACATAATGGTTGCACTACAAGGATAAAACCATCGTCAACAATGTTAAAATAAATGTTTACAATTATTATTACTTACAATTTTTAAATTCATTAAGAGAGAATGTGACATTAACTACTATAAAACACAGGATGACCGTAGATTAATTTTCGAACATGTTGAAGTTGTTAAAATTTAAAATTAAGAACAACACGACATTACAAGTTAAAATTGCAAATGACAACCTATTAAAAGGATTGGTATGTGTGATTGTGATGTACTGATTGCAGTGGTACCAATCTTACGCTACTACCAACCACAAGACCCGACAAGTGGTTATGTGATGTGAAACATTAGGCATGGTGAATAAACACCAAACAAATTCCCCAGAACAGGATGTAATGTAAAGAGATCTCGTAATTGGCAAAAGCGCAAAACCAACCACAACAACAAAATTGCAGCTTGATATATTAATTCTATTTATAACGGTGAAATCCACCACGTGATATCCGTAGTTCTAATTAGAGCGTAGGGGTGGTTAACTAAAAGGGAGAATTTATAATGAAAGGCAAGACTGAAGATTCAAAATATTTGAAAAATAATTAATTACTGGATTGCTGACTGTTAATGTTAAGAGTTAATGGATATGAATAAATTTTACTCAAATTATCTACATCAGACCTGAAATTCATGTTAATAGTATTTTTATTTATCTCAATCATTTCCAAAAATTTCCTACTTTTTTTTAATGGATTCAGTTCTCAATATTTCAGTATTTTTGAAATCAGGTTCATGTTGTAGTCTGATCACATGTTCAGCTAAAGCACACCTAGTTTTTTTGGTTTTAATATCACTTTTATGATTAGCTAGTCGAGGCTTTAACCAAGTGGCGGTATTACCTATATAAATCTGATTACAATAGTTACAGAGTATTGAGTCAACTACATTAAATCTGAACATACTGGGAACTGTATCCTTCGTATTAGAGAAGAAAGTGTTAAGGGTAATTAAATTGTAGTAACAAAATCTAATATATTATCATGTTCTAACACTCTAATGAGTTTAGGGGTTATTTCTAGAATGAATGGAATCTTACAATAAATTGTTGGTGTGTGGAGTTCGGCGGAAGGAGGCAAGTGATAAGAAATATTGCGTTGGTTGTTAGGGGATGAAGTGCTAAACAGGAGTTTGTTAATCACGGACTTGGGATATCTATTATTTGTGAACATCTTAGAAAGAGTGACCCGGTTGTTATTCATAAAGTAAGGGTGACATTTTGTAGTAACTCTGTTTTTCATAGCAACAATAACATTGATCTTTTGATTGATGGAGTGATTAGAATTAAAATTAATAAATCTACCTGAATGTGTAGGTTTTCTGTACCAATCTATCAAAATTTTATTATTGCTATCCCTAATTAATCTAGTGTCAAGGAATGGCACACTTCCCTCGTTTTCAAGCTTTACTGTGAATTGAATATTTTCATTGAATGAGTTGAATTTCAGTAATGTACTATTTATTGAATCTATTGGTAAAGCTATAATTAGGTCATCCACATATTTGTTAAGAATAGGAGGAGGAGAAAATCTAGAATATTGACAATCTGTTGGAGACAGTAATCCATTACTAAATTTGCAAGTGAAGGGCCGAGTGGTAGTCCCATAGGAACACCTTTTATTTAAATGTAGAACCTGAAGAAACCTGAGAAAAATAAATGTTATTATTATGTTATTTAAAATTAATTGTAATAATTTAATAAAACAGTCTTTAGTTAGTGAAGTAGACATCTCTATATTTTCCCATCCATTTTCCATTATATGTAGTGCCAAATCTGTGGGGATATTAGTAGACAAGGATACAACGTCAAAAGACGCAAGGGCAAAGCCATCGGAAAGTTGAATATTTTTAACTTTCTCAACGAAGGAAAAGGAGTCCTGTACATCATAAACACGTGGGTTGTTTTTAAGCAGGTCCCCTAGAATTGAAGCAATATAAGATGAAATACCATAAGTCGGTGAATTTATACAACTGACAATGCGCCTGTAGGCAAATGGAATTTTATGTATTTTGGGAAGAGTATAAAGTTTAGGTGACACACTATTACAGCTATTACACATACCAGTCATTTTAATAGATTGTCATTTGCAATTTGAACTTGTAATGTTGTGTTGTCCTTAATTTTAAATTTTGACAACGTCAACATGTAATCTACGGTCATCCCATGTTTTATAGGAGTTAATGTCACATTTTCTCTCAATGAGTTTAAAAATTGTAAGTAACAATTGTAAACATTGTTCATCATGGTTTTATCCTGTTAGTTGTGCTCTGATGAAGCACTGAATACAGTGCGAAATAATGGCTAAAAAAATAGAAAACTCAATTTAGAATTTGGTTTTTATTTGCTCGATCTCCCGATAGTCCCTTACTCCGGTATTCATTAATAAAAATATAATTCTAAATATAATTTAGCCTTTTAATTAAAACTTATAATGTGGGAAGTTATTCCGCCGGGTACTGTGTAATTTAGTCTCAACAAGACAGCTACCTACTTAATAAACACCTACTGCAGGGGTGGCCTAATTAACAAGTTATTTTCAGTTCTAACTTTATTGTTTCATTAAATATTACCGGAATTCCTGGAAATAAATGGCATTTATTCATTTTCACATTTCACACAGTTTTTAACTAAAGTACGCCTCTCTACTACTGGCCAAGAGTTAAATATTGCTCGTTTTTGTTGGGGCGCTTTTGCAGAAATCGCTTCGATTAATTTTGGATTTTATTGTAAAAATTTTTTATATCTAGTTATTTTATTGATAACTATTTATTAAACTTGATTATGAATATGCATGTGACTTGATTCTGTTCAACAATAAAATACGTATAAAATATATTTAAAAAATCTGTTCTCCTGAAATATGTAGGTATGTAAACAAGGTATTTTTGGAAAATATTTTATTCGACAAATTTTTAATACATTTTACATAAATCACTCTGCATTTGTGGTACAATATTATATGGTACAATCCATCTTATTTAATGATAAAGTGATTGTTTTGAGCCGGCGAGCACTGTCGCACTTCGCGTATGCGGTACGTCACAGCACTATTTCGCAGCACCAGCTGGTGGGCAGATCCTGCGGCGAATCCGGTTCTAAATATATTTGGGCTTTCTCTATGGGGTGTGTTCTGGTGTTTTAGCTTTTGCGCTATTTTTCCTAGTATTTCGACGATTTGCTTTTTAATGTCTTCGTTGGGTTCGTGTCTATATTGTTCGCGGTCCCTGTGTATGAACTTGTGGCGGCGAAGTTGTCTGTATAGCGTCGATAGGAGTTCATTGAGCTTATCCGTTTCATCGCGTTTTAGGTGGATTTCGCGATCTTCGACGACTATGTCCGGGTAGTGTTTGGTCGTGGCGGTTGGCGGTTCCGTTGCTTTGTGGTTTATTTTATTGTGATTGGTTGGTGGTTTATTTTCTTGCATCTTCGGCGCTGTGTTTTGTGCGGCTAGCGTTTTCTCTATTGCTCCTGTTCTATTCTGCTGCGGGGTAGGCAAAAATTCTTTGTCGTACTTGACCTGGCCGGTATTGGTTTCTGCGGCGGCTGCTTTTCCGAGCTGAAATTTTAGTACGACTATGACTTCCTCATATTTTTGTATGGCCTCTAGTATGGAATTTTCTGAGCTCTTCGTAAATAGCCTTTACGTCAATATTTGCGAAGAATCGAAGTACTGCCATCTATTCTTTCCAGTTTGGGGTATTTTCAGGAAGCGGAGGAATGCGTGTTGGGATGTCGGCGTTATTTAGGTTGTAGGGTTGATATTTGGTGGGGATGTGCGATTTTGGGGGTGTTGTTTTGGGTGAACGGGTGGATAACCGTGGGTCTGTTGTTGGCGGAGTGGGATGGTTTTAGGTCTGTCTCGGGTGTTTTCCGTGTTGTTTCCAACTCTTGCTTTGTCTGTTCTCGCGTTGATGGCAGCTAGGTGGCTCTAACTTGCTTGCGGGGTGCGCTTCGTCGCAGTTGACGCGTTTCGCTGCTTCAGTCTTGGGCTTCGTGCAAGTGTGCGTCGGGTGTTGTTGCGCATATTTCACGCACTTGTAATGGATGGCACAACAGTTTCCTGTTGTATGCCCCCATCTATGGCATTTGCGGGTCTGGGTACCCTGTTTCCGTGACCTGTATTATTCCCACTTGCTTATGGTGTTGAGCATTATGCTACAGCCCTTGTTGGGTGTTGTAGGTGTATGCTCAATAGTAGCGATTATCGTAAACAGGGGGTTCACCATGCTTATTAATTTGAAAGCCCTAAGCGCTTTAACTTTTGCGTCGATAAGTGCTGCGACTATTTCATTGGGGTTTTCTGCAAAACCCCTCGCTATAAAAGCTCTCGACTTTTCTCCCCTCGGTGTGAATGTGTGAAAGTCGGTTTTTCTCTCAAGTTGTTTCATGTATTTTTGTCTATCCAGATGATCATTGAAATAGATCCACAATTCGTCTTTTCGGTTTTTGACATGGGACCTTGTCGATATTTTGATTGTTTCTTCTATTTTCTGTTTTCGGTGTTCTTTCGAATTAATTTGCTATACTATTAGCGTAGAGTTTCTTGTTCTGTGTTGGCTGTAAGAGCTTGCCTTCTCTTCTTCTTCTCCTCATAAAGATTCCAATTAATTTGAACGTGTATGCTGTTCAGTATGGTGAAATCCTCTTCGTGGTTAAATACATAATCTTCAATCAGAAGGGATTTGCGTTAGGTGCTCATTTTTCATACTTTATTCTTTGTTTTGAATTTGAGTTACTTTTGACATTTCTTGAATATGTACGTCTTTGACGTTTGAGTCGCTTCATCTCTCGCTGATAGAGGCTACTTTGTTTATGTTCTTTCTCTCTGTATATATGTGGAAATATTCTTCACTGGATCTCTTGGTGCAGAAGTAGAACACTAAACACTTTAACCCACTAAACACCAAACAAGTTTTAACTAAAACACCGACGCGTTTCAACAGCAATGCTGTCATTATCAAGGCGATAATGGATCGTCATGTGGAAATATATTTGATATTTCGTATGAATTATTTTTTCTTTGTTAAAAGTTTATTTCTTATTTGGTCCCATTATTACCACATGTTTTCCCCTTCCGATTCTGATCGACGCATTGTTCATGCTATTTCGTTGTCTTCATCTAGTTTTCTTATTTTTGGCTGGACGAAAAAATTGATTATTTTGTTACTCTTTTTTGTGACGATTTAATATTTATCCTCGTCGAATTATTGTAGATAATTTGGTAAATATTCTGGGATATTCTTAAATTATCTTAATCTCTTATTTGGTGTAACGAAAGAATTTTTCTACGCCATTTATGAATTGTTATAGGTTATGAGTTTAGCATGAGTAAGGTGTCTATGCTCAAAGTATGGATCAGTTGCTCATGATGAGTATGATTTAGTCAAAGAAAAAAGAAATCTCGTTTGTGGACTAAGTGGTGATCTTCTCGATGTTGATGTTTTTTTAGCAAATTTTGTAGAATTTACTGTGTGGGAAATACCGTTTAGGAATTATTTTAAGTTACGGTTGATATATAGAGATGCTGTCGAAATTTATCCAACATCATTGTGATAGAGAAAACTCTTTTCTAGGAAAGCTATAATTTGGTCGTTCCTGCTCTTTATTTGCTTCTATAATTCAATTTTCAGGTTGATACCTTAGGATTTTTCTTTGAAAATTTTTCTGTTTCGTTTACTAGCAAATCGCCAATATACTGCTGGTAATTTATAAATGTATTTTTATTTAATAATTAATGTAGTCATTTAAATAGTTTTTATTTCGGAACTTTTGATATATATTTGAATCCAACCATCAGCTGTTTCCACGCATGTAGTTTCGTTTTAATTTGCAAATTAAACAATTATATAATTTGGCGAAATAGTTAACTTTATCATTTTAAAATTTTAATAATTTAAATTGGTTTTTATGTAAAAATTATATCTGGATGACAACTCAAATAATCCTTGATTCTTTTTTAATAAATTTAATTTGCTATTACAAAGTATGAATGTTAATTTGTTGATGGAAATTGTGAAGCGCCCTGGCGGGTATATACTCTTTGTGTGCTTTATTTTTGTTAATTAAAATATATATCATTTGTTTGTAAATTCGTTGCCATTTTGAGTTTATTTTAAATTAAAAATCAGTTACTGTTGAATATCTAAACTTATTGGAAGGTTTTTAACATTGATAATTCTTTGCTTATTGTGGGTACGTCAACGTGGATATTAAAATAGAGTGGCACTGAATATTATGACCATTCCCGATGCTTTTTGCATTGCTATTGCTGGCATGGCGCGCAGTTTTTACGTAACGTTTACTTCCGCAGTATAGGCTTATACAATAGTATACTTATTTGATACTTCAATTTTAGGTATTTTTAGGTAGGTATATATATTTTTTTTACATTTTTTTGCCTCCTGCTAAAGCGTCTATTTGAATATTACGCTCGAATCTTACTAATTCCTTGATAAAAGTTACATCCGATTCCAACTATATATTATTAATCCCAACTTCCTAATATTTAGACGATATCTCTTTTTATTCTAATCTAGAACATCTCTGATCAATAACCGCCAAGAAAGATAGGTAGCTTACTTAGGAACGAAATCTACTCAAAATCCCAAACCACGTATCTGCCGCGTGTTCCACCTGGAACTTGCGACGGCGGGGAAAGAATATGCAGGACCCGTTCGCAACGCAAAGTTCAGGGGAAGCTTTACGAGTCACTGAAGCGGAAGACATGGCATTGAATTAAAGTGCTCCGGGACATTCCGTAACCAGATGAACAAAGTTCGATGGAGACGAGAAGGGTAGGAAACAGCTTAGCGGAATTGTACCTAGGGATAGCTAGCGGATTAAATATAAGTTAGAAAAGACGATAGGTGTTGTTATTAGTGTAAGCGTTTGGCCTACTTTGCTGGTTTATCGTAGCGATTTGTTTTTAGGTATTAAGTGATTAGATTTGGTCAGTATACGCTTTAACATTTTTAAGTTTAAAAGGAAATGTTAAAGTAGATAACTCTTTCAAATTGTTGATAATTTAAACATTTTTTAATAATAATAATATCTTTATTTAGCCAGCGTAATATATGCAACTTATAATATAACAGAATACAAAAAAAAATGCTATGCTAAATCTTAAGGAGCAGTTCAGTTCAGTTACAACAAGTAACCTATTGTTTTTAACCTGTATCCTTAATAATAAAAAAACATTTTCAAATAGTGACCATGCCTAATATGTATGTATATTTAACGTAACGAACTACTATTTTAAGTCACGTAGAGAGTTAAATTAAATTCATTTGAGATTTAGCAAATACATGTGTAGCTAGCACAATAGTAAAATCAAAGTACCTATGGCTTTATTATTAATATTCGGGTCGATGGCCGCAGTGGTTAGGCGGCTGACTATCGTTGTGAGAGGACGATAGGCGCCAGGGTTCAATTCTCTGGAGGGACGGTAACATTTTTTCAGAGAGTTTAATCCCGGATCGACTTGCCATTCGCTGTTGGGAGCAAAGTGATTAACAGCGCGGCATCATAAAAGGTGATATGGTGCTGTGAGAAAGCCGTTTAAACACAACATACATACACAAAACTACACCGCGAGAGTTGCAGTGATAGCCAAACTAGCGATACGGCTTACGAAGTAACTGCAACTAAGCACCCACCACATTAAAAAAAACACAATATAGTAAATAGTTTCTGTAGATAAATTTAAATTAGCATTACAGCTCTAATTGGTTGTGCATATTCTACGGATCGCGAGTGGTGAACAGATAGCAAAAGTTTAGAACATAAAAATATCCCTGGTTTACCTGGTATAAAAACCCAGTATTTCTGCTATACATGCGCATGTATCTATATCTAGCTTTTTTTTGCTTTTTTTAGGTTTAAGTGACATTTTATAATAAGGGGAATATAGAATGAGGAAATGATAGAATCTGGGATTAAGAAATATTTTAAATACTTTTTTAGGTCACTTGCATTGTAACCTTGCCCAATTCTCATTCTATTTATCCGCGAAATTTTTTAAATCTGCTAAGTTATTCTAGTCGAGTATGATTTAATTATCGTCTTTATTTACATTAATTAATTCCGTTCGTGTTTCCAAATTCAAGAACGGAATGAAAAACTGCATTTTAAATGAAACGTTCGTCGGTTTCAGATAGCCGGGTTTCTTTTTTGTGAAAGAATACAACGAAGAATTTTAATTTTTCATCAAGTGCTAATATTTACAGATCTTACTGCGATGTCTGAATTTTGATCGTAATATCTAATTCAGTGAGTTTAAACAAGAAGTTGGAAGGTAATGAAGTTGACTACGATTGCATTTAAGATAGATTAAATATTATCAATATTTATCTGGTACTAATTGTGAAATATTTACAGCGATTCGAAAGCATTAATGCAGTTTTGTATTTAGTAGTTTTTCACAATGGAAGCAAAACCGGATTTCAATATTACGTTTGGTATAGGCACAGCTGTTTTATTATTCGCTGCAAGTTAATTTAATTTGTTCGTTCTATCCTAGTTTCATTCAATCATTCATATTTGTATTAAATCATTCTAGTTTACATAGTGTTACTACAGATTCAAATTGGAAAATATTCTTCTACCGCTATTTTGGAATGAAACTTGTAAAATGTCAACCGCGTAATTTTACAAGGAAACCAATAAAACAGAAATAAGAAACCTTACGCTCCTTTGAGCAGAAATAAAGCCTAAACAAGGGCTTAGTATGCTTACAAAGGACAATGTATCGAAAAAGAAATAGGAAACAATGTCAATATTTGCAGCTCAAAAAACAATACCCTATTCACAATACAAATCAAAATAAAATCTATAGATGGATAGGACACAGAAATAAATCTCTCTCAGAGTTATCTCCACCTATTGCAGCTATTTAACAATATTCTTCATATTGCAGGTTCGTCACATTCTATATATCTTGTTAGATAGTACGACCAACGTAATAGATATATGTAACTAAAATTTCCCGAAGGCAGTTGTATGAACGCATCGTTGTAAGTATTGGAATTGCTTTAAATTTGAATTTCATAAGCTATGTCGTACCTACTTATCGATTACCTCGCTCGTTCAGATGTTCGCTGAGAACGTTACAGCTTTACCAAGTTGGGTAAATGATATATTCAAAGCACAGTAGGAATATTATTGCGCTCGTAAAAGCTTTTATGAGGGGTAACTAAGGAAAATGTATGTTACTGTTCCGCCATATCCATATCCAGGAATGGATATTACAATGGTATAACGCATTGATTCAGAAAGTTTGTATTAATTAATATAATAAAATAAATCTATTAAACGTATTGTAACGTTTGATAATTGCTTTGAAATAGTGTTCGCCAGTTTTTGGAATATTATGACGTGCTAAGTGCAGTGTAAAAAGAGGAAAAAGAGGAATATAGGAAATGCTGATATTTCAAACAAGTAATGCAGCAAACTAAGTCAACAATAAATTCTGAGTAAATATAAAAGTACTCATTTAATTCTTTTACTCAATATAATAATTCCAAAATTAACACTAGATATGAGAAATCACGTTTCTCCACAGATGTTTGAAATAATTGTTTAAAGTACTGGGTAGTATACTGGGGTTCTAGTTATGTTAGTAGTAGAGTATTTAGACAACAAAAAAGAGCTATTAGCTCGTTCTATGTTCGACACTAGTTCTTGTCGAAATCTCTTTAAACACGCTTGATTTACTACCACTTCCTTGTGACTTTATCTATGAAGGTCTGCTATTAGTAAAATCTATGGAATCCGAACTTATGCGGAATAAAGATTTTCACTGCTATTCCACAAGAGAAACCGATAATTTCGTTACACCTAAACACAATCTCACCACCTACGAGATTAATCCCGTGTACACTGGTATCAAACTGTGTAACAAATTAGATCCAAAAATTAAGAATATTAGGAATGACAAAATTTTTGCTCCGACATTAAAACGCTACCTACTAGAAAAAAGTTTTTATCCCGTAGATGAATATTTTCATTGATTGAGTCAAGCTGTATTTATGTGTATGTATATGTATGTACATACATACATACGTGACTATTATGAGTCCCTTTATAATTTCTTAATTAGACTTTTCTTTCAAAATAAGTTTTCCCGTTTGTAATTAGTTCTGTAAACCGACTTATTCTATACCTATTATACTATAATATTATTTATGTACTATGTGGTCTTTCGGATTAAATAAATTATTATTATTGTTATTACTATGACTTATATACAGTGCTACAGGGTCTCCTCCCCTCCCCTTCCTCCCGTCCCTGCTAAGGTTTGATTGGCTTAATACAGAGGTTCCAGTTTTGGGTCATTAATATGAAATATTATATACCTACTACAGCCTTGAAGTAAAATTTCTATTTAGTTTCAAAATTTGACGACAGGGGACGACATATCAAAATGTTATATGGAATCGAGGGTCTAATGACACCTCATTTACGCTAGATACGTTAGAACCGCACTGTATATGGTGGCAGTTACTACATACTAGGTGGTCCCGCAGACTTCGTTCTGCCTAGAAAAGTATTGATTTAGATATTTAATGTTTTATTGTTACAGGTACCACACCCCGTGTCCAGCCCGTCCTGTATCACCCCCGTGTCTCGCCCGTCCCGCAAAAAACCGTAAAAAAAATTGTTACAACGTAATGTAAACATAAACGTCATCTATCATGAAGATGGTGTCGTAAAATCACTCCATACAAAATGTATGGGAAAATTAATTTTTTCTTCAAACGTCAATAAAACTGACATTTCCCGACTGAGTAGTCGGCCGCAAAGTGTCACTCTTCCTCCGCCGGAGGTTTACTTTTCACTTTTCCACCGCCGGAGGGAAAAGTGTTATTATAGCAACATTTTTTTTTTGGGACTGCACGGGCGGAAAAACCGTAAAGGCAAACTCGGCCATAAGGGAGGCCTATTGTGCCCCCGTGCTGTTTTACTCCTCTTAGCCAGGTTGCACTCTGACAAAGAAGTCCGCAACCTGGTCGAGAGTTAGTTTTCTTAGTCCGGGATCGTCCAGACGTCCGACCCCGAAATAACTCGGCCTCTCCCTGTCCACTTTCGAGCAGTGGGCAAGAAGGTGGATTCGAGTTTCCTCCGCATTCCCACAGTTTCTACACAGGGGAGAGTTTACTATGCCCATGCGATGCAGGTGTTGGTTCAGTGCGCAGTGACCGGTTAAGATTCCTGTAATTAACCTCAGCCTGACCCTGCTCATAGAGACTGCCTTGCGCAGTTTTTTCTCATATGGGCGAATCCCGGGAGTTTTACAGTGTCTCGTGCCGGCAAGTGCATTCCAGTGGAAGTAATGCCTAGCAGCGAGTTCAGATCTGACAAAGACTTTGATACTGCCATAGGAGTTCCCACATGTGGGTTCTGGACCCACAAAAGGTCCCTCACTGGCGCCTCTAGCTAATTTGTCAGCCATTTCATTACCTCTGATTTCAGAGTGGCCTGGCACCCATCTCAGAGATGTACTGAGACGTTCCGCCAGTTTTACGAGAGTCTTATGGCAGTGTAGCACTACCTCGGAGTCAAACCTGACAGCCTGTAGTGCTCTGAGAGCAGCTTGACTGTCAGAAAGGATTTCCACTGCTCCATTAATCTGCGGGAAGTTTAATATGTCTTCCGCGCAGGTCTGGATTGCGATTACTTCGGCTTGGAAAATGGAAGCAGTGCTCCCCAGGCTGAGAACTTCACCCTGGGTTTCACCATCTTTCCAAATTCCAATTCCCGTGCCGTTTGGCGTTTTTGAGGCGTCGACAAACCAGCGAGATACCTCCCATCTCGGTTTGTGGACGAAAGCTTTGGCAGTCTCTCTGTTGGAGATGTTTACAATGTATCCCCCACTGAAGCTGAAAGTAGGCGAGATCTTGTCCGCCCTCATGGACAGTGGTGCTGTCTGCTCTATGTAGGTGAAGATGCTGGTATGATCTCCCATTTTACGGGAGAAACCCCTGCATCCACTACGTTTTGCCCTGTAGGCCCCTAGGACTGCCTCCGACCACAAGACAAGCTGCAGAGGAGGAAGCCCAAGGATCGCCTCCATCGCCGCAGTCGGCGTCGAGGACATGGCTCCAGTGATGCCTAAGCAGGCAATCCGCTGGACTTTACTGTGTTGGCTGCAAAGCCCAAACTAGCTTTGTGCCACCAGACCAACGCTGCGTAAGTTATAGAGGGTACTATAACCTTCGTGTACAGCCAGTGTACCATCTTAGGTTTCAGCCCCCACGTTTTTCCAAACATTCCTCTACAGGCCCAAAAGGCCCTCGTGGCTTTATTTGTTACCTGTTCCAGGTGTGGCTTGTACGTCAGTTTGGCGTCCAAAGCTACCCCCATGTATTTGACCGCAGAAGATACGAGTATCTTTGAGCCGAAAATGGTCGGACACTGAAGTCTGGAAAGCTTCCTTCTTCGAATGAACGCGACCATTATAGCAGCATACAAACACATAATTTCAATGTTAATAGTGTCCACTTGACAGTTTTATAATGAGTTACTATAGAAACAGCTCGTACCTAATCATCAGTCTAAACGTCAAACATCCTACCAAACCCGCTTATCTTCAATTAAAAATAGATATTTTTGCATAAATTTGCCGACGTTTGAAGAAAAAATAGCATATTTTATGTGGAGGAAAAGTTACTTCTCATGGCTTGCTCTCCTATTACCAGCCTCACTACGTTTGGCTGCTAAACACGAGCGGGTCATGAAAAGTATCACTTTTCCTCCGAATAAAATAATATACTATTCTTGACCATTTGTTTTTTTCGGGGATATTTCGGGAATTTTCTTGTTTTGCCGGAGAGCAGTCCGAATTGGTGCGAATCATCGAAATCGATCTAGTCGTTCTTGAGTTATAAGATTAGTAACTAACGTCACTTTCTTTTATATATGTACAGGGTGGGCCACTTAAAATGATGCATTAGAATTACGGTTAAACTAAAAAAATTTTAAAATCCGACCAGGTAAAGGGGAGCACATTTTAATAACAATGAAAATTTTATAATATTCATGATGACGTCACGCCGAAATCAGTTTGCATTTTATTAAATAGCATATTTATCTTTTCTATCACTGTATTCTAAGAAGATGGTATTTCTAACACATCACAATCACCTATTAAATATTTTATCCAACTGTGTTTGCAATAACAAAGAATAAAATTTGATTATTTAAATTACGCGGTTTCGAAGTTTCAAGCTTAGTTTACCGAAATTTTACGTAACGCATATTAATGTGTATGACATTTGTCAGATTTGACATTGAGCTACTTAAATCACTATTCTACTTATTACTTAATTGTCAACAAAAAAAATTGTCATAACGTAACGTAAACATAAACGTTGCATCTATCATAAAGATGGTGTCATAAAATCACTCCATACAAAATGTATGGAAAAATTAATTTTCTTGGTAATTTTTTTTCGGCGATATTTCGGGAAATTTCTTGGATATTCTTCTTGTTTGGCCGGAGACCAGTCCGAATTGGCGCGATTCATCGAAATCGGTCCAGGCGTTTTTGAGTTATAAAATTAGTAACTAACGGCTTTCTCCTTTATATATTATATAGATGACAGGAGCAATGCTTTCGATAAGAAGAACTTGGTTACCATAAAGATGACAACTATTTATTAAATCATGTCGTAGAAAGCTTTTTCAGTTCATAATAATAAGATATGTAAAACTAGCAAAACTAACACTATGTTTATATGGTATCTCACAAATTGTTTATTATTGAAATAATTGTGAATCAAATAATAACATTTAAGAATGTCATAGAACATATTGAAAAATAAACATTTTGGTATTGTATTTGGAAGAGATATTAGAAATTGAGTGTCACATCTGACCATCAACCCCAAATTAATAACCATTAATGAAAGAATTGCTATATTAATTACCTTCACTATTTTTAATTTAGAAAAAGAGGGCATTAACTTTACCGAGGCAGCAACAATTTATACACTATACTCATACAGTGGTAAATGTGTAGCTAGTATTTTTGAGCATTTTCAAAAGATTTCGTGAAATTTTATTTATATTCATTGAATTTTCAAATTATTTTGAACACACCTGTATATGCAACTTTTGGAGGAGAGTGTAGGACCGGTCATGTTGAATGACATCCCGCCATGAATGACAGTTACTATTCACTTGTTAAATTTTACAGAATCTTTATTAAAATACTCTAACTGGATGAACTATTCGCAGCATTTGCTTGATAATTGCATTTACGAAAAATTTGCTCATAAACACGCAGTCTTGTCAATATTCCAGCACGTAGGTACTTCACGAAAAATTAAACTATAATTTATCCATCGGCTCTAAATGCGCCTTCGTTTATACCGAACATTATTTGAACATCTGCTGTAGTAATACTGAACAATTTTGAATTAGCAATATTTTTCCTTATGAAACCGGTGTAACATTTTTATATTCATTGCATACTAAATATCTTTTATGGTTTGCTTATTACGTTACATGCGTCATTGCATGATGGCTTTAAATCTGTAAAATGTAACAAATCTCAAAATATTGCCGTTGCGGTGAATTTGTCAGTAAAAATGGTAACGTCTAGGGTATTTTTAGAAAGCTGATGAAGTTCTCTTTAACATACGAAAACAACATACAGGATGTTCCATTTCTCGATCACCTTGTATAATGGCGAATATTTTCAAGTTGAGTGTAGGCCATTATTTTACTCACAAATTTCGCACATTTAGTGTTACACTTAGTTTTTTAGTATTCATTTTCGGTTTTTGTAAAAAATGGACGAGATTGGAGCGTTTATTCAACTGTAATCGCTGTTCTCTTCGTAACTATGGGATTTAGACCCAACTAATATTATACCAAATTATTTTCAGTAATTAGTAGAATCGATTGTAATATATTAATACTGAGTGTCTCATTAAAAAAAAAAAACATAAGTTTAGGTCGTCGCCAACTGTTTCGATCACCCTGCATAAAGAAAATATTTTTAGAACGTAGTGCATATAGCCCTCAATCAAATTCCAAAAAGGTTTTTCGAAATTCCACACGGTTTAATTATAATGGTCAACCCCATCTTGGTTGTACCACCCTGTCCACTGAAATATTTTATTTTGTTTAAATAAACTTTATGTAAATATTGAATTACCTGGCTTTTCTTTAACTTATTGCTACCCGAATGTAGAAAGAAGTATTTAGTGCTGTTGATCGATGTTAAACATGTGTGTGCTTCGCATTTCGTTTGAAGTTAACGCCAAATTATTTGACATTGATAGCAACACTAGCCGTCTAGCAGCGACATCTGACTCCAATCGGAAGAAATAGTTTCCGGGAAGTGTAAGGACTGCGAACTTATTGGCAAGCGCCTCAAAGGAGGTTTACTTAAAGACATTATAACATAAAAGGGTAGTGATATTGTTATAGAAAATACTCTTATACTTTGTAAATGTGCTCATATCTTTGTTTTTCCGTACTACTACAAGGTGAGAATAGTACATGGCGTCTCCGATTTTTACCCATATTTAGAAGCTCGACATTGATTTCTTACTAACGTGTAAAAATATTATCTAGATTCAACTGTCATTTATCGGAGCTATTTTCATTTACTCCTTTCTTTCTGGTTAACTGGAAATAAGTTCCACCGTTTTGCATCCTTACTTCAAATATATTTACTTGTTTGGATAGATAATAAATCGTGGTAGAAAGTTATAAAGGGGTGAATTAATGTAGGTATGATACCATTGCTGACTCCAAAGAATTAATTTAGATAATTTATACTCCGGGCGGTTGCTGCCCGATGACTTCACCAATATATCACATAAAGGTTCTAAGGAAAGGTACATTGTTTTTATTTTTGTCTTTTTACAACTAAATCTATGTATCCTCTTTCTTTTCTACATAACTGATATTACAGAACACATTTGTTACATTTATTTTATATCACAATATACAGATTTAACTTAGAGAGAATGTTGTATGTCAGCGAAGGGAATGATAAATCTCTAACAGCTGGCACAACATAGCTTGGAAGTCAATTTCAATTTTAAAACACCAGTCTAACACAATAAAAATTCCTCTAAAAACACACTAGCATACGCATATATGTATGTATGTTCACTCAACATTCAAAATAAATATAGGACAAAAGCGATATTACAATCCTCTCATCCGCATTTCTTCCGTCAAATTGTAACATTTTTTACAAAACTAGTTATATCTCGAAAGGTCAGTTCAACATTGGAAAGAAGAGGATGTTATATATAATAGCTTCGGATGATAACTATGAAATAGCGAGTGTAAAAATATACAGAATGTTCTAGTCCCTCTAGTCCCCATCCCTAGCCTTGTAAGAGCGTTTAAATCTTAATTTCAGTTTCAAAATACTCAATATAATACAGCAACAGTGTTCTGTAATACTATCGGTGTTAGATTTCGAATTAATTGATCAGAGACCATATTTTTGTTAGCGCGATCAGAAAATTCCTTCCTTTTTTATTTCAATATTCATCTATCTATAAAAGTATCTCGAAAATTGCTGAATTTTGGGGTAGAGCGTGCTAATAATACCGACATCGCATTACAGCAGATGGTAAAAAAATCATAATATGCAGCATACTCCAATTAAGAAACGTATTTACCCAAAAAAATCGGAAGTGTAAAGTATTTCAATTGGAAAGCTTCTTTCTGAGGACATTTTTTTGTCAAAGCCGCAAAGAAGCGATATTAGGTAAATGCTTTACCTGGCACATTATTTTATTATAATCTAATGTTTTAGCGTAAATTTAGATGTTCCTAAACTAATGGGGTTAGCAGCCAGTGGTATAGTTCATACAAACAAGTAAGATTCATTTATCGTAACCTTTAGCTTTTGAATGTTCTTAAATTCATCTTTAGAAAGTAAATCTATAAGTACAATAGACATATAACCATAAATAGAATAGTAATCCTAAAAGCTTACGGTTAAATTCAAAAAACTAGCAAGTACAGAACCCATGTCAATGATACATTTCTATGATAATACGAGTCCCACCAAAGAACCTCTCGTAAATGGAAAATTGTGAAACAGTTGAACATATTAAAGTTGGATAAAATGAACACGATGAGACAAAAAATTCTTTAACTTTTGTGAATGTTTAAAATCTTAAAAAGTTTAAGTGAAATTAATGAATTGAAGTTACTGAATTCAAATTCCTGACACATAGTAAAACGCCCGAGAACAAGTGCAACTGAGAAGAATAGGTTGTTTACTTGGGGCAAAATGGTCAAATATTAAAAGTTACTAGATTTACCAGCAAAGTAGAAGGTGGATGGGAGTGTGGAAAAGAGCGGGAAAAACAAAAACAATATTTAAGAAAAATAAATAATGATCGTGGTGCTCAAGTTGGCGGGTTGGTTGGTATTAACATGTGGAGCCACTTTATTTATATTAAATAACAAGGTATAACTATCACTAAGGCTATCCACGTCAGTTCTGAAATCCATAGTAATTACTTACAATTTGTATGTAATGCATTTCTAAAAACATACGTTTCCTGTACCTATGCTTTGCTGCAATTGAATGTTCACCATGGACACAATCGGAAGAAAGAGCAGTTCAGAATTTTTTAACAATCTCTTCTGTGTTGGTAGATACGGTTTTGGTGTTTGGTTTATTATTTGGTGCAGTTTTTAAGCAGCGAGTTAATATTTTGAAGATTAACTCAAATTAACTCAAGTTCATTATTTTAAATTGAGTACCTACCTCTACAGGGGTTTCTTATTTTTGAAGTATAAATAAGAACTTAAATTAATTTTAGATGAGGTGTGATATATCTAATCTTCTTTAAAAGGTATTTAATGTTACCCAAGAAACTGCTTCAATAATGATGTAACACTTTGCAAAGTTGGGCTAACATTAGTCCAACTTTATCATATGCCGTCATCATCGTTTTACATAAAACGATGTAGATGGGATATTTTTAAACAATTTCAGCCCAATGTCAATAAATGATCTAGGCCAATATCGACCATGCATATTGGGATTATGTCATTTTATTGTAACCTAAGATCGTATAACCTATCTTGGTCTAATATAAGTGCAATGTGTGTAATTTTTTTGTCCATTTATAAGTAGGAAAAAACAAAAATGTGTCTTTATGCCTTTCACTAAAGCGGGAAACACACAATACGCATTATTAACTGAATCTGTATTGTACTTTTCATTATTACCACACTGTGTATTGTATTTTTTATGCATTAGTGAAACGCATATATGTAAAGCTATACATTTGTGTTTCAGCGAATGGACAAAAAACGATGCACATTCTGCTCATATTGATATAATAGAATGATATAATAAAACAACCACACGATCACGTTTTATAGATTACACATATCTGCTACTAACATGTGTGCTATAATTTAAATTTACTTCACTTACACTAACTTATCTTACAGTTGCACTGGCGTATTACTTCACCCACTAACACATGTTTTCATCAAAATCTAGGCGTTTAATGGACTGCGCTGTGTCCACCGGTCCACCAGTTGGTATATCCTCCTGGTCCTTGGAGCCACAAGGCTGAGTATGCGTGGGATTACGTAGGCATCTTGTAAAATTTGTTTGTTGCTCCTTGCGCAACTACCTGAAGGAGCAGCATGTTTGTTTTTCTGAGGGTGTCCACTGTCCGGCAGGCACTTGTTTTGGATACATTGGAGTCTGAACACGTAGTACCTGGCCACGTCCCTCCATGTGCGGGAGTTATATAATAATAAGTGCCTTATTACCGTGGTGTATGCCAGCAATTGGTTGACGAATTCTCCTTGGGGCTTGTCAGGATTGAATACACCGTTCTAATTGCTGCAGGCGCCTTTGGTGTTGATTCCTAATGTGCACCTCGTATCAACCACAGCATCTAGGTATTTTAAGTTTGTGCTATTGGAAATTGGGATCTTTAGTCAACACGCAACTGCAACAAGTTTGTTAGCATTGGCATCATATTGACAAGATAGAAATACAGATATCATAAAACCTCAATATTAAGCTGCAGTACATCATAACGATGTTTATGATGTACTTAAGCAATAAAAACTATATTGGCTCGATACTGCAACATTATGGCTTTCTAACAGCTACTAGATTTGTGAAACTGAGGTTAGCATCATAGCTACGGCGGGTAAGTATTTTACTCTACGTCTACCCATCATAAAACCAGCATTAGCGGTCGAACTTGACCTGAGCCTCTCCCCTGATTGGTCCTCTCCTATGTATTATATTCTCACCCTGGGGAAAAATATGAGGCCTATTTCTAGGTGTGTCTGGGATATTGCGATCCAACAGGAAAGGAATACCATTTTTTAGTAACATAAATAGAGACGAATATGAGTGAGCTAGTAGTGATACTGTGTTAGCCATACAATGCTGGATAAAGAAAAAATAAACTTAAATGTAGGTACAAAGATCTGTAAACCTTAATACTTTTAGAAAGCGTGCAATGTTCCAGAAAAAAAAACCCTTAATATATAAAGAGAGTATAAAGAGTTCGAGTAAAGAGATTTCGGCTACAAATTATTTCTCAGATAGTACGAGTAATTGATATAATATGAAAGCTGTAAGAAATTAGAGGTAAATTAATACGGTCAACATCTCTGAAGTTTCAGTGCCTATATTTAAATTACCTCTTACAGTACTGTCAATTTTCTTATACTGTTAGCATTCTGAAGTTAAATGATTAATTATACTTGAAAGGTTCCAGCTAACGCAACATTAAACCGATGCTGGTACTAAAGTGACATCAGATTCTATTCTGCCAAGGAATTATTTCGCGAAATTGCCAAATTAAAATTGGATTTACGAGCGTCTGCCGTTACTTCTGCTAAATATAACTTTTTTCGCAAAAGCGGGATACTTAAATATCAACTTAAATTTCGAAACACAGGCGACCGAATTTTTTAATTAAAAGGAAATTACATGAATCGGATTAATGAAATTATAATTAAATTTTTCCCTTTGGACTGTGCGTGCACAAGTCTTAAAGAAGAAGAAAATTCGTTAAGTCACGTCTCCAGAAACGCAAGAGGCATCGAGAAAGTAGAAAAAAGAATACAGAAACATTTCTCTTTCCATGAGTATTAACGTGAATTAATAACTTGCTTGGTCGCGCTTAGCCGGTAGTCGGCTCATTGGCCACGGGGTATAAAATTTAAGAACGCGTTATCTCTTAGATGCTCCCCTCCAGCGTTCCTCCTTTCGCTAGAAAATTGGTGAGGGAGCGCACTAATTGGATGTACTCGAGAGATCTCGAAGATTTATTTAATCTCTCTTACCCCTAGATGAAATTAATTTTCGCCTTTAAATTGAATTAGCGGCAATCGCGTGGCTCGAAGGACCAAAATCCGAGACGCAGCAACTATCATTCTTCTCTTAAAACTAGCGTTGAAATAAGTCGAGATTTAATGTTTTAAAAGTGACGTAATTCATGGGTGTAATTAAAATAAAACTTTTAAATAATAACTTATTTTATTTAGTTTACATTTACTAGGACAAAATAAATTCTTATTCTTATTAGTTATACAAAGTAAACAGTTTCTTGTCTCGCTTATGTTTGCAGGGGATAATCAACTGTTAGTACATCATTTTGTCTATGATAGAGTCCATTTTATATGAAATATATACGTAGTATATATTGAGTAGCATCTCGGGATCAGTCATGACCGGGAAAAATTAGTTTAAACTTCAATATGCAGACATGTCGCTCACATTTGACTATAAAGATAAAACAGAAAATTTTTTAATTACAGGGGATAGTTTGAAGCATTTTCCGAAAAACAGCAAAAATAGGAAATTGTTGGCAAACATCAAAACAAATATGAATGGAATTTCAAAAGATACGGAATGTTAATACTTATTTTGTATACGCGGTGCTTAGTTGGAGTGACTTCTTAAACTGTATCGCTTATTTGACCATCTCTGCGACTGATGTTTTTGCCTTAGAGACAGCAAGATCGCACTTAGTAGGTGGTGCTGCACAATGGTACTCGGGTAGACGAGAAGAAATACATTCATTCACGGACTTCGTAGCGGTATTTAAAAGAACTTCTATAACTGAAGATGATACTCCAACTAAATGGAGAAGAATGACCGAAAAAGTACAAAAGAAAGGAGAAAACATAAACGAATATTGTCATGAAAAACATAATTTATGTCGGCAGTTAAAGTTGAATTTTGTAGAAATTAAGAAACAAATATTGATAGGTCCTTACGATAGACAGCTTTGTTCAACGATGATGGCGACAACTCATAGTGATGAAGATGGTTTGTTATGGGATTTAAATAAATATCAGCAGATTACAACGAATTAGAAAGGAAAACCCACATTTAGGTGTTAATAAAAAAGGTGACGAAGACAGTTTCAACAGATATGAAAGAGAATGCACACACAGATGACCAACAGGACAACATGAATAGAAAAATGATTTAATTGTGGTTCATTTGGACATATGTATAACATCATAAATGACATATATTTAGTTCGGTTATTCCAATTTACAAAATTTCTGGTCATTATTCAACAGTAAGCATGAATATTTATGATTGTAAGTAATTTTATATTTATCTCTCAACGAATATGTTATAAAACACACCATGTTTTAGTGACAAAAATCTGTGTGTGCGCCGTCATTATTGTAGCATGTATCAGAGCTATATAATTGAAGAAGTACATCACATTGGCCTCAGAGGACATTGTGCGGGACATCGTGGACTGGCGAGTCATGGAGGACTACACCGGAAGTGACCACCAGTACATAAGCTACAAAGTGACGAGACAGCAGCCGATCAGGCGAAATCCTGCTCCGCCCGGTCCTCGATGGAACGTAGCGAAGCTGGATGAAGACGCCCTGGCTCATGCAATCGCTCGGGGAAAGGATGCCGTCATGGAATGTGCCGGTTCAGCGGAGACTATTGCGGACGCGACCATGGCCCTCATACGTCGCGCCTGCGACGCCTCTATGCCGCACAGAAAGATATACAACAGAAGATCTGCGTATTGGTGGAACGACGAGATCGCGACCCTCCGGAAAAGATGCTTACAGCTTAGACGGAGAATAACCAGAGTGAGACGACGAGATCCGAACGCGGCAGAACTAGAGTCCAAGGACTTTAGGAACGCCAAGAGAGATCTCAAGAACGTCATCTACAGGAGCAAGAAACGTAAGTGGGAGGAGCTGCGGCAGGACGTTGACAACGACCCATGGGGCCTTGGGTACAAGATCGTCATGCAGAAGCTTACGACGAAGACGGCGAATCCAGTCCTCGAACGAGATCGGATGCGGAACATCGTTGACACGTTGTTCCCTACCCATCCGGAGAGAACTGCGGAAATGGAGGACGAGCTATTGAACGACATCCCGCTTTTTAGCGGAGATGAACTGTCAAGTGCGGCGAACTCCCTACAAAACCGCAAGGCACCTGGACCCGACGGAAGCTCTCAAGATTGTGGCGCGCGTCTGCCCAGATCTGCTTCTGAACATGTACAACCGCTGTTTAACAGAAGGATCCTTCTGCAAGAGATGGAAGGTACAGCGACTGGTGCTGATAAGCAAAGGCAATGGCGACCCGACCACGGCATCGGCATACAGATCGCTATGTATGCTGGACACGGCTGGAAAGCTACTAGAGACTGCTGAAAACGCGACTGGAGAGCAGCATAGACGACGCGGGAGGCCTGTCCGAGAGACAGCATGGCTTCAGGAAGGGACACTCCACCGTCGGCACCGTAGCGCAGGTAGTGGAAACCTTCGAAGCAGCTCAACGGGGAAATCATTACTCGAGACCCCTGGTGATGCTCGTCACATTGGACGTAAGAAACGCCTTCAACTCGGCGAGATGGGACGTCATTCTTGACTCCTTGCAGAACACGTTCGACACACCATCCTATTTACTTAGGATGATACGCAGCCGACCGTCACCCATTCCATACTGTTGTATGGAAGCGAGATCTGGGCTGACGCTTTACAGCAGGACAAGTACAGAAAGCGGATGGCTTCAGTACAGCGACGGGGAGCACTCAGGATTGCCAGCGCATACCGTACGGTTTCCGAACCGGCGGTGCTCGTGATCGCAGGAGTAACCCCGATAGACTTACTGGCTCAAGAAAAGAAGAGAGTCTACGAGACACGACGAGACGTCGGTGCACGACAAGCAAGAGCGGACGCTAAAACGCTCACACGACAATGTTGGCAAGAGCGCTGGCAGAACGACATCAGAGGACGGTGGACGGCCAGACTCATCCGCAACATCACGGAGTGGATGAACCGAGACCACGGCGAGGTAAACTATTACCTCACCCAGTTTTTCAGCGGACACGGGTATTTCAACGCATACCTGGCTCGAATGGGTAAAGCAGAGAACGCGACATGTCAGTATCACGACTCTGTGGAAGATGATGCTCACCACACCTTCTTCGAATGCGAGAGGTGGAGTGACTACAGAGCCGCGCTACAACACGAAGTAGGACCTCTAACGCCGGATAACGTCGTGCAAACGATGCTGTCCGGGCACGACCACTGGCAGAAGATCGCCACGTTCGTCGAGAAGGTGCTGAAGGAGAAGAAGAGAGAGACCCAAGCAATGGAGGCAGCCGACCGAGGCTAACTACGAGGTGCGATCCTGAAGTAATGCGACCAGCGGTTCCGGGATGGATTCTACACCTGACAAAGTGAGGTTTTTAGTGGGTGCGAGTCCCACACACCGGGGACGGGTCTCGTCTCTGATGGTGCGTTAAGGCATTTTTCCTCACTTAAAAAAAAATATATATATATATAATTGAAGAAGTAGAATAAGACAAACTGTGAATAGCAAATGTGACAATGCTTGTAATTATTTCGAAATATAGCGAGCAAATGTAGTCAACCAAGGAAAATTGAGTGTTCCATTTGTAAGGAGCCTCGTTTAAGACGCAACTGTGACCAATCAAGAAGCCAAGAACAGGATAGCCAGCAGGAAAATATTATGAAGGTATGATTCAATTAAATAAATGTTTACGCAATGCAAATATAAAGTGGCAGTTGTGTCAACATTATGCTGGATATGGGAAGTTTCCAGCGGTTGCTGTCGGCAGTGTAGTGGCCATGGCGAGAATGGAATGGATCACGTGACCACATCACACGAAGACCGCATCCTTGTGTTCAGCGCTATAGCGTCGCATATGTCCTCATCAAGGAAACTTGGAGCTGTTTGGCCAGTAGGAAGGGAAGGCGTACTGACTACGGAAAGTGTACGGTGGCGCTTGCTAGAGAGTTGACTACAAGCTCGCCATGCGTTGCATCGCATCCCAGTGATTCACTAACATCGTCGTATACGGCAGTGCTAGCGCTTGATGAACGTCAACTCCAACAATATACCCAACCACGCCATATCGATCAGCAGCAGAGCATTATGGTATGGGGAGCGATTACACACGTGGAGGACCTACACATCTGGTGCGTGTATAGCAGACGATGACGGGTTGCCGATACGTAGATGAACCCCTACGTCCAGCGGCGCCGACATCACGCACAACGCCCTACCGCACGTCTTGCGTGTTGTTGTTGTGGAAGGGCACGACATACAAATACTCTCATGGCCTGCTCATTCTCCGGATCTGAATCCAATCGAACAACTCTGGGACATAATCCCTCGGAAACTTCGACGTTATCTGGCTCCTCCGGATAATGGTGACGAGTTGAAGTCGCATGGTTGGCCATCCCTCTCGCTACCATACAACGATTTATTGACTAAAGTGGTGACAGATGTGCTGTAAGAAAATGAGTTGCAGAAGACGTGTAAATTCCCGACAATCGAATACTTTATTATTTTTGCGCGTGTCAAAATTTGTTTAATGAAGCAAAATACAATAGATAGATTCCTAATTAGAAATTATTATAGCACAATTATTATAGCCTCGCGTAACTACATATACCATCTAGACCTGGAAATTGGAAACAAATTTGTAATTTCATTTAACAACAAACAGGAGCTAGTGTTTATGAGTGACCACTAAATTGTTATGTTATAGAAACGTGTCAGTGTTTCAATCAAAAACTCAAATTTTATCATAATAAGACAAATTTGTAAGATTCATATATCCATTATTTCAGTTATGCCAACCTCTAAATCATCATTAATTTTAAATGTCGAATATGTTGCTAACACAATACACTCTCCAAGAAGGCATGGAAACTTGTGGTAACTATTTATTAATGAGTCTGCCTAAGTGCGGAAGTAATAATAATAATAATTTTAGTTTTTTTTCTATATTGCGTTAGCCTCATATTATAGCTTTAATAGTTATTATAATTACAACGCTACTGTCAAATGTAACCTTTTGCATCAGTTATCGGCGTTTGACTTAACTAACGATGTTTAGTACCTACTATTTTGCCAGCTTTCATTATTAGCTACTAAACTTTGTATAACTCGTAAAGTTTTAAAATGTAAACTTTGGAACCTACAAAACCAGAAAACCAGAAGTGAGATAATACTTGTAATACATGTGTAATGATATTGTGTTGTGGATCACTATCTTATTTATATACATGTTGTCTTAATAGACTAATTTAGTTTATGTCTCTTATTAGGTTTACATACAGCTCTTTATACAATTTCCTCTATATAATCCTTAAAACGAGGAAAAAGCAAATTCATATTGATGTACATACATACATAGCTGCTCGCATTATTTTCAGGTGGAAATGTTGTTTGTAAATGAAGACATACATGTGTCGATATAAAAACCGGCTGCGACACCGGCCAGGATTATCGTCGCAACGTTAAGCGATTTTTACGTTTGCTCTTTTGTTTTTATCGTCCACCATTGCCGCCTATATCATAATCGGATAGGGTGGTCGCGTATGAATAAATTTTCAGTGTTTCTTTTGCCGAAATGTAATTCTAACAGCAGTGGAATTTAATAGTCACCATTTAACGAATGTTAACAATGCAAATGTCCTCATAAATTTTATATTTATGAGATCCTTTGTAGTTGCCTGCCGATACTAAAATAAATTTTTATTGGAATATTTATAAAAATTGCGGGAATCGACGATAACATATTACAATTGTATTAGAAAATAACAATTGAAGCATGTTTGAAGCAACTCATTTATTGTTTACTGTTTAGAAGAGTGTAAATGAATTATATAACGGAGTGCCACTATACTACATATTTCATATTTGTTTAAAAATGTATTGCTCTGTATACCTTATTCTGTAACAATCACTGTAATATGTAGGGTGCGTTATACCAGTTTAAAAGTTAACTAAAACCAATATGGATAAAAAGCTGTGCCTACAGAATTATATATCAATATTGTACATACTATATGTGGGACAGAGGCATACGTTTACAAAATGTATTATATTTTCACTGTGTTTGTAAAATTTTTATTCAGATGCTAGAGAAACGATAAAAGATACTATCCGGGTACATAGTTAAATATAGGAGAACAACAGTAATAATCAGAGAATAATCGCCATTATTTTACTCAACAATTTAACATATTTAGTGATACGTTTAGTTTTTTAGGATTCATTTCCGGTACTTGTAAAAAATTGACTACATTGGAGGGTTTTTCAACTTTAATCTCTTTTCTCTCCGTAATTATGGGTTATAGATTTCACTAATGTTATACCAAATTGTTTATAGTAATTAGCATAATGGATTAGTTACAATATCTTAATACCCATTAAAAAAAACATAGCTGTGGTTTGTTATCGACTGCTTCGATCACACTGTATAAAGAAAATGTTTGCAAAACGTGGTCCATGTAGCCCTCAAATTCCAAAAAGGCTTTTCGAAATTCCTTGTTTAATTACAATAGTCTACCCCATCCTGGTTGCACTAGCCTATATAATTATAATCAAATTCACTCCAAGTACAAGCATACAAAAATATTCTCTTTAATCTTACAGTCACTTCTTCTGTGTTGATCCAAGCTGTCTCTATTTCACGGAGAGATTTGGCCAATACAGCACTTTTCAGTGTTACTACAATCTTAGTTTACGTGATCTCAACATCTATATTGATACACACAACATACAAATATTTTTTTATTCTTCCGTTTTTGGCTTACCATGTTTATTTAAATTAGTAAACTGAATTTATTGCTACTGTTCATATTTTTCCCATTACAAAACCCGATGAGGTTCGCTTGCGTTTTGCGAGAATGATGAAACGGAGAGAGTGTAGCTATACACACAATGTTCTAATAAATAATGCAACTTAAACGTGAAAATAACACGTGCAGATATTAAATCTTGATCTTCTTACGTCACGGTTAGTGAGGAGGGCTGAACATGTTTGTGCCCGGAATTTAAAAATAAACCATCCAAAATTCCGCCAATAACCGAATAAAGAAGCTTTTGTTTGATTAAAAACATGTTTGGCGCTTTTACGAAAAATAATCGCGTGTTGTTTATAAAAAATTCAGGAATTCTGTTGTTCTCTTTTAAAATTTCATCTTGGACATAACTTTCGCAATATCATGTTTTTTATGTGTAGTGAAACATTTTTAAAAAGATATCCAGCATGTTACAAATGTGGATTTAGTTACTAATTGACAGTCAGTTAGTTGGTCTATTATTACATGAATGTGTATTTATCATCTATTAAAATTTTGTATATATTTTCTAAAAAGCAACAAGTCCAGAAATTTCAACCTCTTTTGTTCAGAAAGGAAGTACGGCAATTCTTATTGATTTTAATGTACTGAGTTTAAAAATTACAACGAGAATCTTGGACTAGCGCAGGTTTACCAAATATATTAACTGTCAAGATATTCTACTATAAAATCACAATGTACCGATTAACAGCACAATGTAAACTGGACATTAATTGCATACACGACGCTTTTTTGCGGCCCCTTTGTATGACTCTACAGGTGTTCTACGAGTACTATGCCACCAGTAGAGCTATTATATCATATAAACTTTAACCATACCCATCGTTCATAGAACCACAGCTGTCACGGAAATAATAAATGTGGAAATGTAAAAAATGTACTTTTAAAACCCGTAGTCGATGACTAGTTTCACTATGGGGATAATTTATCACCCATTATTTTTCTTCGACTAACCCTTATTTACTGGAAATACTGAGCAAAAGTAGTAGTTACTTACATGATCCATAGGTTCTCACCACACAATCGGAACACTAAACTTCATGAAGCACTTCCGTCTTTTTAGCCACTGACGACAAGTTGTTGCACACTGATTAAGCGAGGTTTATATTTTATCCCGACTAATATGCTTACAATAAGAGCGGTTCTTACGAGTGGGTGATATTTCTCTTTTGTGAAACAATCGTGAATTCTCTAAACTATTGTGTTTGCTAGTGATTCACGAGTATATGCGCTTTCAAGACTGTTTCCTATATAAGTGTGGCTCGCCCTCATTCTCATTATTGACGATTAATTAAAGAGTACGGTACATTCGAGAGATTTAATGGAAAATTTATCGGATTTACCTTATATATCACGGTTTTTACATACCCCTCAGGTATTGTACATATTGTGCTGTGTTAAAATTTATCATGTTCATGTTTATTTACAAAGCAAGCTCTTCTGATACACGCGTTGCTTTTCGTGATAGCTCTTGTTTCATTCATTTTTTTGTATTAACATGTCGTTAAATTCAGAAAAAATTATTGATTTGTATGATAAAAAATATTCGATAGATTTGTTTTTCTAGCAATTTGATCACGTTTTTAACTTAAACACGAATATTGCCGGGCCTAAAAGTTGCAAAAAGTTGTTCTTTAAGAGAAGTTTATAGATGCCTTTATGGGAGAAAGCATTGGTATCCTTGGGAGAGGGAGCAATTTGGGAGACTTTATTTAACAGTAAGATAGTTTTAATGTTTTGTTTTCGGAAAATTCTAAAATCAGTTTCTTAGTACATTACCTAGCCGTAAATATTGTTGTGTGGTTAATTATGTCTAAACACTGAATGGTAGCTTGACCGAAGTACTGACCGAGTACAACGTGCCATCATTGTCACAAGTTACATTCGAATCCAGAGCCGTGTCTATTATCCTACTTATGGCCAATTGCTCTTACCTGTGCGATTACTAAGCTGTTTTATTTTCTTTTTTTAAGATAATATTTTACAATTTAATCGCTTACTCTAAAAGCAATGTGATCAATTTTAAATCGAAAAAGCCAAAGTTGATGACTCTTGGTTCCTCCATCAAATGAACCTAAGAACATTTGTTTAGGACCGGTGGTTATTGAATATTATGCGCTTCATAGCATTGAATTCAACAGTATAAGTCGAGGACTACTACCGCTCGTGGACTCGTGTAAACAGTCTGGTTAAGTTGCGGAATTGAGCGCTGTTATAGCTAATAATCTAAATCAGATATTTAGAAACTATAACGTGATGTTAACAAATTGGGCTTGTGTTGCTACTGTTTAGTAAAAAATCTATATCTACGACTGACAGTAGTGATCAGGAAAACAGCGCCCATGGGAGCAAGGAAAGTATAGGAAGTCCCAAATGTTGGAGAAACTATCAAATAAAACATCCCCGTTCGTTTAGGCAGGCTTACAAAATGTGAACTTATAGAATATGACGTCTTGTAGGCGACATCTAAAGGCATGTTTATCGTTTTGATCAGATATAAGAGAAAATTTTAGTAACGACGACGAAAAGTTCGCTGTCATATCAAAATTGTATTATTGTACGCTTTAAAAAACACGATACATTTTTTAAGGGTACATTGAATTGAAACCAATTCATAGACGTAGTCCCCGTTTGGAGGAAAGTACTGAATATACTTCTACATGTTCTAAAACTCTATTATAGTGTCTTCGTGTGCAAACAATCTTACACTATTACTGGCAGAAGAACAATCACTTTAAACTCAATGTTTGAAATTGGCTTTGAAATTACTTTTTAAAATAAATTGGAGAAAAAAGATGTTTCGAATACGATTTCGCAGCCCTACTCTATTATTTATAATACCGGTAGATGCTTTAGCATTTATGGATAAGTTAAAGCTAGTAGTAGACAAATAATTTTTTGAAATGAAGTGTACGCAAACTTTATAGTTACTTACTGTGTGAGGTGTATTCATTGTTGTAAAACTATTAAATGATTATGATTTGATGGTTATTCGTACAACATTCCTTGGAATGCCTATACGTAAATTTACCGTTACTCATAATAAATACACTGGAACCTCGTTTATCTCCGCGCTCACTTATATCCACCCTCATTCATATCCGCACTATAACGCTCATTTATATCTGCTCGGCATCCACCACCCGATAGTGCACGTATTCATATGAGCCAATCAGCGCGTAGCACGGCCTTTCTCTCTCCCCTAACGGGATAAGAGTGGGGATCCTTCTTGAGCGGATGTAAGTGAATGTTTACGTTTCCCGACCGCGGATATAGACGAGGTTCCAGTGTATTTAATAATTTTGCTGAAAATTTGTGCTTCGCAAATTTATTTCAAAGCCATGCAAACTGGATAGATTTTAAAGTAATGCTATTTAAACCCATTTTACAACCGATTTTTGCGATTTACATTTTAATAGCAATTAATCGTCAACCACAAAATCGGCTTGCGTAGAACTGGTTCTGCTTCACATCACTAGATAGTAAAAAAGAAATTATAGATATTTTCCCATAGATCTCTACGTCAGAGTCATAGTAGTACTATCGTTCTATTTCTCTTAGTACTGCAAGCTACTAAATGTTTCAATACTTCCCTGCTTCTCCGTGAGAGGCCACTCGTTTCTGACACGGAGTTTGAGACATTAAAGAGAGTGGCTGGAAAACATGACCACCCATAGGTCCCAGCAGAATATGAAGAAATGATGGCATCTTGTAGGAAAAGTAATAATAATATTGATTTTAAGAACTGATTTTTTAAGAGTTACAAAAAGAACTGCAGTTCAGCTACTACTGGTGCCAAAAAGGACAATTTTGGAATTTCTCGTTACAGACAGTTCGTTAATGACAGTTCATAATCAGGACCAGGACTACTCAGGAGTATATTGACAGTTCTATTTCGCATTCATTTAAGCTATTAAGACTAGACAAACGTAATTCCTCACATCCCACTGAATGTGTTATTATTAGGAACACAGTTAGTATTACGAACTAGTTCCTAATCTAGATCTGAATCTAGAAGAGAACTTAAAATGAAGTGCCACAACCGTTAATGTTTGATTATTATAAAACCATATGAATAAAACAAAATTTGATCAACATGTATATCGCTTACTGTACTAATAATTGGTCACAACTTTGCTTTCTGATAGTTCTACCACTTTTCTGTACTTGCTTAAGTTGTATCTGCTATCTTATAAATCGATTAAGTGTGTGTAGATTATTTTAAAACTAAAGTTTTTAAGCTCATACCAGCATTCGCCTGTAAGACATGAATTTAGATCAGTTAATAATGTCTGCAATAGAGAAATATGGAGCATCCTTTACGTTACATTATGTAATTTAATAACGCGTACAACAACATCAAGGCCATCACGATGTATTTTCCCGTGCGTGATGCCCTAATAACGCGTTCGTCTATCTCGTTTGAGTCATCAACCTCGT
The DNA here is from genome assembly GCA_023690525.1 of Holotrichia oblita. NCBI lineage: Eukaryota > Metazoa > Arthropoda > Insecta > Coleoptera > Scarabaeidae > Holotrichia > Holotrichia oblita. Next base: position 31,824,857 of record CM043021.1, read on the forward strand.
CTACGGATCGTCAATTTTCCTGCTGTCATCTGTCCCGCCCGAATTAAGGAGAGCGTATACAATAAACTGCATACCGGGCATTTTTGCGGGCTACCTGCCGCCGTGAAGGGATGCAAATAAATATCTTTCCACTCTGGAAATATTACATTTTCTGGATCAATAACAGAATTATGTACGAAATGAATTTTGTGGTATGGTAAAGGCCAAATGCGATAGACAAATAATAAGAAACTTTGCGAATAGAGTCCTGCTGTTGCGCGTGTAAAAGACAAATCCTTATTTAAAATTGAATAGAAATATTTTCCAGAATTTAATGGTTTAAAAACTCTTTATGAGATCATATTTTCTGGTTGTTATACTGCGACTTTATTATATTAAATCTAAGAAATATCGTAACATATTTGCTTAAGTAATTAATATCACTTGGTTTACGGGCAATCATCACCAAATACAACACAATACTTAAACGGTACATTTATCTATAAAAGGATCAAAAAATAATTTATCAGAAAATTTTACTGCCAAATTCGACTAAGAATAATAATTATTATTTTTGTTTACGGCAATGCTATTGAATAATTTACTTCGAAGGAAATAATACGTCGTGTGAGAAAAGGCACACCGTGTAATCTGTAGTGTGATTTTTTTTATATTATCAGCTATGAAAATCGAATGGCGTCCTATATTTTGCCTATTCAAACGACAAACAAACCACATTTACATAGTTTGGCGTATAAACGTATAAGCGTATAATCATGTACTTTATTTTTCTGCATTTTATCTATGCTACATTCTCTTGCATTAATTTTATATATTCTGCATTTCATTTTGTAGGTTCTGGGATATACCGAGTCCGTGGTGGCAAGCCAGTACGGTCCTTGTGGGAACCGGCAGTGCCCTTAGCCTGCTAGTTGCGGTAACAGCCGCGGCCGCCTGCTGCATCACGTATGTGGTTCACACAGCCTCCGCTAGAATTGCAGGATCGTTGCAACTGATGGCAGGTTAGTTTTGACCATACAGTGCCATCTTTTCCCTAACCGGATGCATACGAGAAACAGCATTTTATGCAGATGCCCATGCCTACCTGTCTTGATACAATGTACGAGTATAATAAAACAAATGTAAATTCTTTTCCTTTGCTGTAGGGTACACTGTATAGTATAATTTTTTATCAAGGAATCTAGTTATTATTTTACAACTCACCACAAGTATTATGCTGTAATAGGACCTTATTTATTAAAAATATTTCCGATATACGCGCGAAGCTCTTCGTCACAGGTATGCAACTTTGACGTGGGTTCTTTAGCCCAAGAGGGCCACCAAAATGATTATATTATTGAAGAAAACATAATAACTCGTTCCTACATTCCTTGTATACATTTCCATCAGTGATATATTTTGATAATACGCAAGGGCATTGGCCTATATCTTAAACAGTTACGGCCTTTCTAATTTCGAGCTCATTATATGGCATTACACACATACTGGAAGTGACTCTGACGTTGTTATTAATTAATTAAACGGGTCGATTGCCGCAGTGGTTAGGCGGCTGACTATCGTTGTGGCGGGACGATTTTTTCGCAGAGTTGAAATCCGGATCGACTTACTGTTAGGAGCAAAGTGATTAATAGCGCGGCATTATAAGAGGCGATATGATGCTGTCAGAACACAATTTACATACACAAAACTGCACCGCGAGAGTTGCAGTGATAGTCAGGCAACTAACACAGCTTACGGTGTCACTGCAACTAAGCACCCACTGCACATTAAAAAAATAATATGATTATTACTGGGTATTTTAGAAATGACTTTACGGATGGATTTCAAGAGCAGCTGTTTAAAAATTTCAGCAACGCCAAATCGACTCAATAATATTTTCTCGATCCTTAAGATTACTATCCTTAAGACTACATTAATGATTGATTGATTATATGACTCATTAATTCTACTTCTATAACACTCGTGTCTTGTTTCTTCCAATAATTGAATATGTTTGTTTATGAGTAGTACCGTAAAACGGGGTGACTTTGTGACACCCAGGCGACTTTGTGACAGCACCACACTCCTTTGAAAACGTCATTCTTACATCTCTGCTTATTATGTTATTGAAGCAACCTCTCGCACATGCATCTGTAAACAGTTGACGCAGTGTCACGTATTATGTTTCGCGGTCGTTCTGTAGTTTCTTTACAACATACATAATGTTTAAGATAGGTAAGGAATTTTTACTTTATCAGAAAGTTGCAATACTTTGTCTTGTGTAACTTGAACCGTTTGTTTTATCTATTTTTGCATAAAATAGTTTTATAGTATGATCTATTAAGAAGCGATAAGTGCCATCACCTCTCCGTTCTTCTTAAAAATAAAGTACTTATGCTCTACGAAATGAAATGTCAACAAATATCGAGGTGAGATTGTGACACAATTTGATACTAATAGGGGGAGATTTTTTATTGTAATTATTCGGTGCATATTTTAGAAATGCCACGGAAGCATAAGGGGCTACCGGGGAGTCGCCCCTACAAAAACTATCTGAATCATTAGAAAAAGCTTTAAGTGAAATAAAAAAAGTAACCCTTTGAGATGCGCAAGAAGAAGATACTTAGAAGTAATAAAGATCTGTCCTATGTGCTTCATAATTTCGATTTTGCTTAGGTATGGAATACATCGCAATACTTTGTATTTAAAACTTAATTTACGTTGTTTTCTTACATTTTCTACAAATAAATTGCCAAAACGATCATTTTTATTATTTGGGTTGACTTTGTGACATATTGATGATTCAGTTAGGAGGTGATTTTGTGACAAATTTGGAGCTTGGCATACATTTATGTGGCTATAATGTTCCAACATCTCCTCACAGAAAGGTGACATTGAGTTCTAGTGAAAGCCCAATGCTGTCAGATGGCTGTCACAAAGTCACCCCGAGCGATGGGGTGGCTAAACTACGATTGTTTTTTTGTTTCACATCGGCATTGTTTAGTAACTAAATGATGTGACTACTTCATATTATTTATTCGACCTTCCAGCTATAAACCTAGATCTGAAAAAATTATTAAGTGTCAAATCTGTCACAAAGTCACTCGTTTTACGGTAATCTTTTAAAACAGGATACTTCTTTTGCATTATATACAAATCGCTTTACCGCAGATGTGGCCCAATTTTTACCATTTTTGGTTTTATGTTTATTTAATGGAAAACAAGCATGAAAGCAGTTTATGAAAGTAGAGTCATTTTGCTGTGATGTGTTTTCGTAACAGTAGTTTCGATGAAAAACTGAAGCAATCATTCCATGCATTAATATTACTTTCTAAATTTGCACTACAAAAGACCCTGTTATTCGCATGCATAGCATAACAAAGTGATGGCTTTCATTAGTGTTGCATATGAAGTATCGTGGCTGTTTATAGTTTAATTACAATATTTATAGGTACCATAGAATTATCGTCGAAATCATCATATACTTTGTGTCTTTGTAAAAAAAATAGCCAATTTTACTAAAACCTGGAGCGATTATTTGTTCTTCGCCTTTTTTGGAAGAAAACCTATGTATTCACTTATGAAACAGGAAGTAAGTGATACGAACAATTTATAATGTAATAATACATGTGGATCATGTGGTTATATTACGAATAGCAAAAAATGTTTTTGACAAAAAAATAGAACAACCAATAGGGAGATATTACAAACTTTATTTAAATATCGGTGATACACGAATGCTGCTTTGTGAGCATTATGATATAACTCTAAAACTTAATATAATGCTCCATATTTGAACTGAAGTAAAATACTTTTCAGGATTCTCTCACAGCAGAAATAGAACAGGAAGAATTAATCAGTCTCAAATTGGTATCCAGAGAAGGTAGGCAGCTAACGGATATGGGCAATAGTTGAGCGTAGGTTCACGAGTGTTGTTTATTGTGTTGAAGTCTTCCGGGTATTGTCGCTTAGATAAGTTTAGACTTGACATTTCGCTAATCATGCTGTCAGTTTCTTGAGAAGGTTTCTAAAGACAGTCTCGATTTCGTCCACCGATATTGCAGGTTATGACCGATACAACTAGTTTTCAACTTTTGTTAACAACCTTTCTATTCATTTTGTTTCTTAATCTCTGTGACATAGGTAGCAGTATTTCATTTATATTCAATAAGCGAGTATTGGATAGTTTTCCCCGAGAATGTAAAATTTATCGTTATATTATTGTTTACCATTAAGCAGAATGTTCTTTGACTTTGGAGCCATATTTTCCTTCAGTTAGACCAACTAGTGATCTCCAACAGCTGATTTTCGAATCTTCGACAATCTTGAGATCGTAGAAGGTTAAATCATTCCATATGTTTCCATCTCCATATGTTAACGGATAATTCATATTTCGTCATGTGATTATTTAATAGATGAAACGGCTTTCCATACGAACAACCTTAGTTTATCTTTGTAAATATTAATCGTTTCAATTAATTGTTTGGTGTCAACTTCAATTCAATTACAGTTTAAATACTTATCTGTCTTAGATTATTTCATATCGGTTAACTTCGATTTATAAACTCTATCAATTTTTAGGGTTACTCAATAATATTCAGAATTAATTTCTTGTAATTCGTGTAAGCTTTAATTTCTTTGTAAATATCTTGTTAGTTTTTAACAATTTAGATTAGCTTTAAGCTTTAAGAGAACATCTTTATTTAACTTAGCGTTATCCAACACCAACGCTTTTTCGTTATCAAGAAAGAACTTTAAGTCACCCAGTATAAACTTACCGTTTCTGATGGTATTTTCTTGTTGAACGACTACTACCATCAATTATTAAATTATACTGATATCTTAAAAAATTGAACTAAAGTGATCCAATTGTCCATAGTTACATTCCTGCTCGAATTTTGAATACTTCTGGTCAATGCTTAAGCAAAATATTCTCCTAGAGGTAAACTATCAGTTTGAATATTTTTCCCTAAGTAAAGAGTTGTATCATCATTTATTTCGCTCTTACATCACAAACAATTACGCGTTTATATAATTCCATTATTAGATGGTTTCTTTGGTCTGTCGTTATATAGGATATGCTGATCCACATCGTTAACGTAAATATTGTACAGTGTGGGACTAAGAATTGAACTTTGTGAAATACCACAACTAAAACCGTTGCTGAATAATATTCTTTCTGAACATTCCTTCCACGACCGCGAACTACGATTTGCAAGTAAGAGTTTTTTTTTTGTGGGTGTGGTGGGTGCTTAGTTGCAGTGACTCCGTAAGCTGTATTACTTGTCTGGCTATCACTGCTACTCTTGCGGTGTAGTTTTAGTGTATGTAAGTTGTGTTGAAATGGCTTTGTGACAGCATCATATCGCCTTTTATGATGCTGCGCTGTTAATCACTTTGCTCCCAACAGCGAATGGCAAGTCGATCCGGGATTAAACTCTCTGAGAAAATGTCACTGTCCCTCCAGAGAAATGAACCCCGGCACCTATCGTTCTCTCACAACAATAGTCAGCCGTCTAACCACTGCGGCCATCGACCCGTTAAATAAGTTATAAGTTAAATAAGATATAGGCAATGTCGCGTATTCCATATGCCCACATCTTCGCTAGTAGGATTTCATAATCGACGGTGTCAAACACTCTCGAAAGATCGAAGAATAATTGAACTACGGTATTTTCCGTGTCAATTTAATTAATTAATTATTACTAATTAATTATTTAACTACTAGTAGAGTAATAGTCCATGCTTTAATGAATATCGTTAAATTCAACAAATTTCTCATGATCAAATAAACAAGATATGGAAATGGCTGTGTTTAACCGTTTCAGCATATTCCATGCACTACAATAAATGCGAAACAAATACCATTTTGTTGAATGGCCTGAAATGATTTAGATAAAGACCTACTGTCATTTACATGATCAAGAAAAAGAATCAGAAGGGAGCTGCCGTATAAGTTCTGTTACAGTACATATCGCCTCAAACACATAAAACTGCTCGTCGGATCAAATCGTTGCTGTTTCACACAAAAGTTGGCAACGCTTTCGAGTATTAGGACGTGTCCGTGTGAACTACATAATAAAGTCGTTTAGTAGAACATGTAAAGTAGTTATAAAAATAAGTCCAATTTGAAGTCAGCTTTCTTATTGGTTTATGAAGATTTGTCTGGTTTCTCTGTCGAGTACTATCCTACGCTAGAAGCGATCGTTCGCTAGATCCACGTTTACAAGCGCAGTGTTTGTTTTCAAAGCGGACTGCAATTTAGTTTCGGTGTTATGCAAATTATATCTAATGCGCAATATGCTTGCATATACTTCATTAAATTGTTTTATACGAGATTATAATGCATATGAGTATTCACCATTTTCACGTCTTATAAGATTATACTGTAAGTTATCACTTCATCATTTGATGAAATGATTACGGAAAAAGTATGATTTATTCATTAGCAGCACACCATGAAAAATAGCGTGTAAATGATGGATAATTGAATAAGTTTAATAATCTTTATTTACATGTATTTAAATAGAAATTTTAATAGATTATAGTTCTGACTGCATTAAGTCTCGTTCATTTCTGTACTACAAAACTAAATACTTGACCAATTATCAGAGAAAGACTTCGATTAAATCTATACTATATAGGCCAACTGTAATAAGTACTTTAGGATCCTTTTCTGAATCCCATCCATACACACTTGCTGCCTCAATGACTGACTTCTTTACGACATGACTGTCAGAGACCTGCTGTTGATACTCGTTCAATACCATTACTATGCGATGGGGGCGAGAGAAACCCACGCTTAAATGAAAATTTAATTAAGCCATAAAGTCTTCGTTGGTGTCTATTAACTTTTGTGTATTAATGCGCGTATACACCGACAAGCGTGTGGTAGGAAATTCCTGGTTAGAATATGGGGTAACGTGATCTCGGCGCTATTACAGAAACGGAAACTCGAATCATTTGTTTCCGTGTGACAAATTGCTGGAGTAAAGTGAATTAAATCGATGAACGCTCACAGCGTAGTTAAATTTTATACTCCCATCGGATTAAGCGATTCGTTAGTTCATCTAATTTTGCCTCGAGAAAAGTTCGAGTTGTCTTGCGTTTGACATTACAGCTATTTTAAAATTGATCTGTTTTCAACACTGATGCAATCTGAATTGTTTATGTAGTCTATTTTATGTAGCAGGGAGGCTAGATGTCTAAGGAATAGGAAAATAAATCTTTGCTGTAGCATTGCAATTGCAAAAAAACTGCGAAATTGAAAATGTTTGGTGGTGCAAAGCGAACTTCCATAAAAGTTTTTATGGAATAATGGACTCAATTACGAATTTTGTTCGATATGTTTCAAAAAGTTCAAGGAGGTAGGTAGATGCCAGCGATGCAAGAGAGATTTGAGATATTTAATCATTTATGTAGGTAATAAAATATGCATTCGAGAATTATGTTCACCAAAAATAACACATAGAAAAAGGATTTTCATAAGCAAAAAAATGTAATTTCTTGGAGATATAAGCTTATTCCAAGAATCACGAGCGTCTGTTCTTTTTTTTTTGCTAATATACCATATTTTGAGGATGCTTATTTGAAATGTTATCGTATTATATTAATATAGATGTACTGTAGATGTTGTCTACTTTCTTTGAGTACATATTTTGTAACTCATGAAGTTTTAAATATATAAAAAACATGTTAAGTTATAATTAGTAAGGAATGTCATGTAAAATTATGGCAAGAGAAATGTTATTTAATGTCAAAAACAAAAGTGGTAGTTTGTTTTGGACGGAATATCCACTGAGAAGCGGGAAGTACGTTCATGATGATTTATCATCGGAAACAGCAGTTTGATTTTGGAAAGTATTATGTCAAATGGACATAAAGACAAAATTTTATTGAATTAATTGACATAAATTCATATGATGCTGATGTGATGGTGGATTAAACAGCAAAAAGTTATTCTTCTGAAAGTTGTTTTCACTAAGACTGAGTACCGGTATATAATAAGTCACTTACATCACTAATAAATATGAAGGTTTAAGATGAAATCATGTCCAAAAAAGCGAGGTTTCTATTAGATTTGGAAGGAGATGCAACATTTAAAAAATCTAGTAGTGGTGGTAATTAACAAATATTTCTCAATCATATACATGGTTGGATACTTGGTTAATAATATTTAAAGTTTAGCAAAATCCTGAAAATCCCTCGAACACATCTCAACATTTTCATAGTGCATATCCCAGGAGACATAGGGATAACCTTTTTGGTTTGTAAATATTACAATATAAACAAATATTAGTGTTTAGATATAAATGCAGCGCCTGAAATGTTAATCTAGGGATCATAACTTACCGCTTGGCAGTAGCGAAATCATAAAACAGTTTACAATATCATGCAATGTATAATATGTATAAAGTTATTCTAGCTTAAATTTTGAAGCAAGACGTTGGATCTTTCTTGTATAGGTTTTAATAAAACTCTATCGAGAGTAATAGAAAGGGTTGATGTCGCGTAGAATAACTAGCACCGGAATTTTCAATATGCAATTTAATTCAGTCTCGTAAAAATTAGTTACCGCAGCTTGTAAATATAACGAATAACGAATCGCTTTCCAGAGGAATGTTTCGATTAGTGCCGCATCTTTAATAATTCTCGAATAAAGCTAATTCTCCGGATATTTAAAAAAATACTACCTCTGAGAATTCTGCAACTACATATATCTGCCTTGCAAAAAGCTGTACGATATTAATGAGATTCACATAAATGCATAGTTAAGTGAAGGTTTTAAAGTTGATATAAATTGTAAGATAGTAGTTCAAACAATACAGTAGTGACGTTTATTTCAAAAGGACGAATAAGTTATAAAATACTTGTTAAGTTGGCAAATTATAAAAACTAGCATTTAAGGTAACAACCCTGTAAGACAAATCGGACTAAAAATCTGACAGTTGACCCAAATGACTTTTCAAAAATTTTACAATCTACTAATCTTGCAAAACTTCCTTAAGGATTTAAATACTTACAATACATCTTCTTATTAAATTTCCAAATGCTTTTTAAATTATTACATCTAGCCCAAGATTCTAATTCAAACGATCAAATTTATTAGGTCACCCAATGGTCACCTAATAATAGGCGGCGATGAAAATAAAAACATTGCTTATCCAGAAAAATATTAAAAACAGAAGCGTCTCAACCGCAAAAGCAGAAAGACCTATGTTAGATTTGCTCCTAAAATATAAACAACATATTAAAAATTACAATTTCACAAATTATTTCATCGAATTTACCCTGTCCGATACCCAATTCACATTTAACCACCAACTTCTGTTGGAGGACGATAAATTTAAAGAAGATCTATTAAGAATCTTCCAAATTCAATACTTTGAAGAACCAGGATCCGAGGAAATATCCTTCCACGACGAGGTACCGAACGTATTTCTATCCTGACTTCCAGCTCGTTCGAAAGAAAACGTCCCGAGATCCCGAACTAGACAAATTAACCTGACCGAGAGATACCACCAAACGTAACCTATCAGATAAGTCATTAGTAAATATAAGTAGTATTTAAGAAATTGGTTTTTTTCAGAAAATAAGACTCAGGTCCTCCTTTTTAACGTTAATTTTTATCTTAGACATTAAAATATAAGAAAATTACTTACCAATTAGAAAAAAACCAAAAATCTAGGTTTGTCCTGTATAAACATTGTTCTATTAGTTCCATTAGGTAGTTCCCATAACTTAATCTTAAATAGAATAACTCAAACCAATTGTCATCCTAGATAATTCACTAATCGTTTCCAATTATTTACATTCAATTAAGATTTGTTGTATTATAAAAACCCTAAGTGGTAATTAATTTCTAATTAACTTTAAATTTATAATTCTGTTGTTGAAACATCGTTTTCCACACGTGGCGAACTTAGCTGTTGTTAGCTGTTGTATATTCAAAGGTTACCAATCTAATTATTTAATGAACATTTATCACTAGAAATATGCGCTCAATTTAAATAAGTTGTATTTTTAAAGTAAAAATATAAAACCGTGTTTCAATTCTATGTGTGCGTGAAACGAGTCTAGAATGCACCTGAACCCTGAGAGAGAGAGAGAGGAAATCAACTATTTTATTTTATAAAAAAAAACGACACCAGTATACAATATGGTCGACCATCCTAGGGTCAGTCGCTGTTATCCGAAAGCGTATGCAATAAACCACAGACGTGTTCAGTAAAAACGTAATGACCTGATGCAATGATATAAACTGCAATTCTTATGGAAATAAAAACAATTTTAAAAAGAGATAAATATTCTCAAGCTCCTCTTAACAATATGAAAATACTACTAAATATATTCCTTTGAAAAAGAAAAGTACACAGCACAAATAATGTATATTGCTTTTAAAAAAGTCAGATTTATTGTTTAAAATATAAAAAAACAAGGTTCTATGGAAAATCAGGATAAAGGGAAACTTAAGACAATAAATTCTCAAAACGATCTCCAAGCTGAAATGAACAATTCAGAACAACAATACATAGTAGTAAATACAAAGAGTAATACAGTATTATAGTAGTAAATACATACAAAGGACCGATACTGTCAAATTGACAGCAAGAAACTGAACCTGTCTGTAAACGCGTCTGTGCATAGCCGTTCGGATGACATCGACTGACCCTAGGACGGTCGACCGTACTGTATAGTTATGTGGTCAATCTATGAGAATTTCATTGACTTGAAAGAAGTAAACTGTACGTAAACTTCTCTACACAAAACTTCTGAACAAGTTACCAGAATGATCAGTGAAACATGAAAAATAATCTTATCTATACGACAACACCCAAACAACTCAAATGCAATGAACAGCGGTTGTGAAAACCAGCTTGACTGTCCCAACTCCGTGTCTTACCGGTCTTGTGTAAGAATTAACTCGAGACTGATTTCTCATGAATTGAATTTCACGTAACACCAAACTTTTAAATTTATGATCGATGTTTTTAGCAGTGTGAGTTTCAAAGGCGGTCAATACACTATATCTTGTTTCTACATGAATATCGAACTATAAACTGAACGCTGATAAACATAGAAAGACAAGCTACTCGTATTTCCTCTTACTCCTAAAATTAATAGAAATATAATTTTTATATGAATACCTACATAAAAATGATACCACTAGTTCTAGAAAATACATATGCACATTATTTGTTTAGAATACAAATATGAAATAAAATGTAACTGTTAAAATTTTAACTGAAATTCTACAAAAGATAAATAGCATCGTTCTGTAGTTATTTATATGGCTTAAATAACGGGAAATTGAAATTTAGTCCAATGAGTAAAAGAGACCTAATTTGGTGACCAGTTTGTACATAGAGTTTGTTCTAATATTATATTTCCTGTAGTTGAATTAACAAATTCAGTTCATCTGCGTGTCGAATTAAATTTATTCTTTGATTATTCGAGAATTGTGACTTCGCGAACACAAAATTGATCAAGAATAATACGCCTTCGTACTTTTGTTGATATTCAATAATGATGTGGCAACGAAATTTTGGTAAGAGCAAATTACATCAGTACACCAGATCTCCCTGTTCTCATTCTTGTTTTTCCTTTTTATTTTCAGCTCGCACGTAACTCGATTAAAGTCGAATGAATGGATGAACTTGTATTGCCACGCCAATAATAAAACATCACTGAGGGTTAACTTCGTTTTCTCTCTATTTTCAGATGCTAAACCAATCTATAATTTCGTAAATGCACGACTAAACAATTTTAGCGGAATTCCGATTAGCTCGCGAATATTGAAGCATAAAACATTTTTCAGTGATGGATGTAGCATTCACACTATCTACTAGAAAGGTGCTAATTCAGACAATTAAAATCTTGTAGACAACTTGGCAACAGGCAATACACATACATACATAAGTCTTGACTACTCTTGTAACAAACATCGCATGTAGAAGATTTAGCGAATGGGTAATATCTCGCTTATAGAAACTGTTATTTTATTCGTCATGCTATTTGTTTTGTTTTGTTTTTGTCGCTAGGCACGAATCAGGTTTTTCCATCATCCCGCTAACACCGCGGTGTATGATCTTGGCCTATTATCCCGTGCCTAGTGATTTTTTTACATAAACAGGTTAGTCCTTTTAACTATGTTTAGTAGCCTGTGTGGTAAATCTTTTTCCAGCAGTCTTATCAGTAGATTTTTTGCTCCCAGCTGTGACGGTCTTCTTCGTTCGAATGCAACGCATTCAATGAGTTAGGCTTAGTCTTCTAATCCTCACTGCATAGTCTACAAAAAGTCTGATGCAAAAAAAGATGCAACAGTTGTGTTCCGTTAGCAGACTCATCACTGTTGTAAGTTGTATTCGGGTGAGAGCCAGTATATCTGCTGTTAAATGCCTTGATAGCTGCCCCATTATCTATAGCTGCCCTTCAACGTTGTTCCAGTGTAGGTATCTGATGGTCTTTTTTAATCCACTCAACCACTGCACCACGTTCCGCAGTCTGGATTATCGCCAGATCTGGTTTAGGTTCACAAATGTTTTTTGTTGTCTGGTATGCCTTCATGCCCCGGTATTCACACCAAAGCGACTTTGTTGTGTTTGGCTAAAGTTCTTAGGCTTTCCAGGCAGTCCCAAACTAGGTTAGCTGATAGGATGCTAATATCTTTAGGGCCTGGCTATCCCATAGGACTTAAATCAGCTGACCCTTAGGTTGTTTTTCCAGTGCACTTGGGGCACACATCTCTTTTGCTAGTATTTCCGTCTAGTGTACGATGGTGTATTTACCTAATATCATATATTCTTTGTGATCCAGGGTTTCACTATACAGGGTGTAACAGTGGGAACGCCGTGGCCTCTGGTAGTCAAACGGTAACAATTTTTGGAAAGTTCTATACTGGAACATATGTAAGCGGATTAGATCTACAATTTAAAAATAATAGGCAATATACAGGGTGTTTCAAAACTTAGCAATGTACCAAAGTTATGTTTTTCTTAATGGAACACCCTGTATTTTATGGCATTTTTGAGTTGTGCACTGAAATCTAGATCAACTTTATTCAAGGTTTCCTATGTCTAATTTTTGTAGTTTACGAGATATTTCAAGCTTTTTGAAAATACAATGTTGCACGAAAAGTTTAGTATCTCGAAAATGACTTAATTTATAGAAATGGAACGAAAAGTGGAAATAGTAGATCCTTTGACTGATTGAATGCCATATTCAAAGTTGTCGAGTATTCTACAGGTCGTTCAAGTACCGAGACCAAACTTTGTGAACTTCTTTCGTGCATAACTTTATTATTTTAAATGGAACACCCTGTATGTATTTACATTATTAGATAGAACATTTTATTGTCTAAAAACCAGTATGAGGAATCCCTATGACTATCTGTACTAGTTTTCAAGTTATTTGCTGTTTTTAGATAATTTAAGTGAACTAAATTTGTTCTTTGTAAGTGAACAGCCAGTATATCTTTACATCGATGGATAGAATTATTATTCGAAGAAGTTGATTTTATATTGTTACAATTTAGGTATTTGAAAACATAAATTCCAAGTAATAAAAATAAAAAAACAAAACAGCAGTAAATATTTTTGTAGTTGGATTAAGAAAAAAGATTTCGTATAAAATAAATGAAAAAACATAACAACAAAATAAACGAAAAAGTGCTAGCGTTTAACATAATTGCCATTTTCTTCAATACAGAAAATAACCCTCTGCTCAAATGCTGTTCTAACTTTCCTCAGCATATCCGGTGTTACTGAACCGAAGGCGTCTCTGATTCTCGCTTTCATATCCAGTGGGCAAGATATTGTAAACGATCCCTTTTACATATCCCCATAGGAAAAGTTGCATACATGTTAAGTCCGGAGACTTTGGTGGCCAATTGCACGGACCATCTCTTCCGATCCACCTATTAGGAAATTTCCTGTGAAGGTAGTTTTTGACGGATAGAATGGGCAGGAGCGCCGTCTAATTGAAGCCACATCCGGTTTCTAATATTCAAGGGAATATTTTCCAAAAGGGTCCAAAAGTCCCATTTCAAGAATCTTAGAAATTCGTCTCCGTTTAGGTGCCCATTGAAGAACTATGGTCCAATTACATAATCGCCTATAATGCCTCCAAACACATTCAAACTCCAGCGATGCTGCCGCTCCAAGGCACAAGAAAGATGGCGATTTTCGGTATCATAATAATGAAAATTGTGACGGATTCATTCATTCTCCTTATATCTGGATGTTTTCGATTTGGATACTTCTGTGAATTCACCCGAAACGCAAAGAAGCAATTTTCCTCACTCACCCATAACTAAAATCATATCAGTTCTTTCTTGCAACGACTATGCCTTCATGATGTTAACAGAGTACACGTCAAATTGACACTTTCTCTATGAGGATCCGACCTCCTAGGTTAAATAATAACAATTTTCGTAAGTTATCTAAAAAAACGCAAATAACTAAAAGACTAGTACAGATACTCATAGGGATTCCTGATACTGGTTTTTAGACAATAAAATGTTCTATCTGATAACATAAATACATATAGGGTGTTCCATTTAAAATAATAAAGCTATGCACGAAAGAAGTTCACAAAGTTTGCCCTCGGTACATGAACGACCTGTAGAATACTCGACAACTTTGAATATGGCATTCAATCAACCAAAGGATCTACTATTTACGCTTTTCGTTCCATTTCTCTGAATGAAGTCATTTTCGAGATACTAAACTTTTCGTGCAACATTGCATTTTCAAAAAACTTGAAATATCTCGTAAACTACAAAAATTAGACATAGGAAACCTTGAATAAACTTGATCTAGATTTCAGTGTACAACTCAAAAATGACATAAAATACAGGATGTTCCATTAGAAAAAAACATAACTTTGGTACATTGCTAAGTTTTGAAACACCCTGTATTATTTTTAAATTGTAGATCTAATCCACCTACATATATTCCAGTATGTAACTTTTTCAAAATTGTTACCATTTGACTACCAGAGACCACGGCGTTCCCAATGTTACACCCTGTATATACCTCCTCCAGAGCCTGTGGTGCGTTTTGACTCATCTGCGTACCAGATTTGGTTTCGAATGTCAGGTTCCCCTTTTACTCACCCCCTATGCCAATCTAGGATGACCTTGAAAGGTTTTTCGAACGAAACTTTAGGCGTCATCGTATCACAACCCATTTCAAAGATAGGGTTGGTGATTTCGGTCTCTATTCTAGCATACCAATCTGAGTTCTCTTGTTTGCACCAAACTTTAGTCTATATCCTCCGTTGTCATCTCCCCCTTTATGTAAATATATCCAAAGGGGTTAGGTTAACATGGTTAAGCAACCCCTGTACTTTATTAGTTTTGAGATTATTTGTATCCGTGTAGTTTTGTTCCAGCAAATCAGACAACCATACGTCTTATCAATGCAGTGTTCAACTAGTGCATCATAAGGAACTTCAATCCCTATGTTTCCCTGTTCTGAGGTTAGTCATTAGTGTTTGTTTACACTTGTCTATTATCTGCTTAAGATGTCGATTCCATGTTAACTTCAAGTCTAGAACCCCTACTTTCCCTCTAACTGTTATAGCAGTCTATAAGTTTATCGAGCTTATTATTCAGAAAACGGTACATTTAATATTTCATATAATCCTCCAAAAAGAAATGTGTACAGAGCACTAAATCTTGGAAATCAGAAGATGCTGTCCAGATAAGCAGGTCATTAGATATTTGCTAGAACTGTAAGCTAAATAACTGTTAAAATTGCTACCAGTATTAAAGGTTTTTCCCTCAAAATATCGTAATAAACATTATCCGCACAAACATTTATTTGAAAGTTAGCTGGAAACATTTCAAAAAATTAGAACCATTTACTTATGCGAAACATTTCCTGCAAATTAACAAGAAATCATACTGAGAAAGATATCGGAGATGAGACAAATTAATTTCCGGCTATGCCTTCCCCATTTCTTAGATTTATTATGCACACACATTGATCGATTTTTTTTTAATGTACCACTGAATATTCGATGAATAATGCAGCTGACACTAGACGTTGCCCTTTCAAATTAATATCCGAAAAGAAGTTTTTAATATGGGGCTAATAAAATGTAGTTTTTGTATTAAATCTTGTCTATATTTGTGTTAATATAATATTTAATGTAGAGAAGGAAATAATAATTGAACTGGTTCGTATATAGGCAAAATTTTGACGGAGAAAGGTGTTACGCTAACTAAAATCGAATAACATTATCTCCTATTCCATTATAACTTTGTCCAAAGCGAAATCCCTAGATTCCGTCCACTTCATTCCAATTTCGTGACCTTTATTATCCAGTACTAAATAATATTTTATTATAATTACATTTATTTCTATTTATATATATTTATAATAATTATATTATTATTAATGATAAATGCAGCGGTTTGAAATAATACTTCTTCATTTTTGGTATTAAATGCAGAAAAAGTTTCGTATAAAATACGCCAAAAATTATCCCTACGTGAAAGATTTGTTATCCACAGAATTGTTAATATTTTATAGAATACAAAGAATAATAATGAGCATGTAGCTTGACTGTAGTAGCAGTTAAACACTATATTATCAGTTCGGATGCAGGCTATATACTTCCCTTGCGTTTGTAGAAAGTAGAAATGAAAAATGAAATTTATATGCTAATAAAATTCAGAAACAAAAAAAGTTGTTTAAAATTTTGAATTATTAATTAATGTAATTGTGAGTAGCTACGTTGTACATTTTGAAGAGGAACGGTGATTGTGATTGAATAAATAGTCGCGTACCTTTTGCAAGTAAAGTAAGTTCGGAAAATCGTTCAAATTAACATTACTAGTAAAAGGCAGTCGTCTAGTTTTACTGAATACACTACTATCTTTGACTAAAACAATATCATCCGTTACAGAACTTATTATTACCTCCTCAACAGATATAGAAAATTCCATAGTTGGTTCATTTGACGGTAAAATACTTAAGTTTGAGATGGAGGCTTCTTGAAGAGATAGTCGTGTGGAAACATCGGAATAGACTTAAATCCAACTCCAGATTTTATCTGCGTAAATATATATATTGATTATCTATGATAAAAAATATAAAGTAGCGTTAATGCCTGCTTTAAGTTCATAAAACTTTATTTGAAACTGAAAATACCAAATTACAAACAAAAACTATACGCGATAGATATAGAAAAACATTAATTACATTTCAAAGACGAGCAAAAACCAAAACTACGGTATTCTATTTAATATAAGACAGTTACTTGGCTTGAAACAAGGTATGCAATAACATGACATACCATTAAAATTTTTACAGCTTTAATATGTAACTTCAGTTTGAGCAACTTTGTATATTTTAAATTAATTTTATGATGATGAATTTAGAGATCCACAGTCTATTGTAAATGCATTTTCAAACTAGTTTGCGAGCGCTTGCTGTCAGTCTACTTGTGCGACAGAAAGTGAAACAGAAGCAAGCTCCAACACCTGGGGGTTATTCTCGAAACAGTGGAAAAATAGCACTCCCAGGGAGTAACTTTCACCGCTCACTCCTTGTTACTACTCGTTACGAAAAAGTGAGAAAGTCAACTCCAGAATAGGAACTATTGAAATTGTAGGAATTTTTTAACAATTCTGGATTGTGTAGTGGTGTTTGTGGAGCCACTTTTCGTTGTTTTCAATTTAATTATAAGAACATCTAAATTACCCGAAACATGGAAACTAGCATGGATTGTGGGTGGCCGATCGACAGTTACAAACCTATGCATATTTACCCAATATGCTACCGAGGTCCTAGATTCTCAAGGTCAGGTCGATGTTATTTACACTGACCGTAGCAAGGCATTTTATCTAGCACTTGTTTGAGTTTTATCTGAGTCAACGGGGATTTAGTGAGGGCTCTAACGGTTTCACTTCCAATGTATTTAATGCCAGCAGTGGAGTTGCCCAAGGATATAATCTTGGACCTTTACTATTCCTGATGTTCACCAATGATTTGGTTCAAGGAATCGAGTGACAACCATTAATGTTTGCTGACGATGCCAAGCTGTTCATTAGTATAAAGTCGATTGAGGATTGTATTGCATTTCAAAAGGATTTGTGTTATATAAGTAACTAGTGTAAACTGAGTCGATTGGAGCTGAACATATCGAAATGCAAGATAGTTACCTCCACGAGAAAAAGAGCACCTATTGTACATAATTATAAGACAGATTTCGAAGATGTTTGTTAACCATAATTTAGGTGTTTACTTTGATCAGGGTTTAACGTTTCAGGAACACATTGGAAACACTGTGTCTGTTGCGACTCGAATGATGGAATTTGTGCTAAGGAATAGCAAATCGTTTGTCCGCCTATCCACCATGGGAACTCTGTATTTTTCTTTGGTTCTTTCAAAGCTGGAATATGCAGCAGTAGTATAGAGTCCATATTATGATGCTTATGGTAGGGCGATTGAATTTGTACAAAAACGATGTTTAAAATATGTATCTTTGGTACAAAAAGTACAACATTTACCCTTGTAGAGGATTTCCTTCCGAGACACTGTTAAGCGATTTATCTATTGTCTCGTTGGCTAATCAACAGAGTAATGCAGCGTTGTCTTTTTTGTATAAATTGCTACATAAACAAATTGATTCGAGCGCTCTGTTGGTGAAATTGAACTTTCTGGGGCCACGTTTGTCATCACGTGAGGTACTTTCCTTTTACACAGATCCAGCAAAAACTAACATGTTATTGTTTCGTTCACCAATGTATTTTATGTGTACAAGATATAATAGTATTAGTGCAGATCGTGATATTTTTAATTGTACACTTAAGCAACTTCTGCTAGCAAACTCAATGTAAACATACATAAAAGTGTTGTTCCTTTGGTGTTAATCTGTTTTGTGTCTGTAATGCACTATTACTATATCATTTTATGTTAATACTGAATAGTTGGATTGCTTTGTTATAAGTATGTGTACTCTTTAATTATTTTACTGTAGATGAATGATAATTTAGCCGTGTGAGTTATTACTACACTGCCTTGTAATTGATTTTACTATTGGCAATAAACGCTATTATTATTATTATCATTATTATTAAAATATGCTTCTGATAGACGCACACTCCTCATGAAAAGATTTTAAGAATACAATTAGCATTTTTCGTAAATAAATCGATTATCTTAGGAGCCAGCGCACGTAGTTGAATGTAATTCTGTGTTAATAAATATTAAATTAAAAGTGTATTTGTGTGGATCAGCATTACTAAACAGTGTAATTCTAACGTCCATGTCAGTGAAATGAGTTTCAAACAAAAATGTTTCCAATAAAACTATTATTGTTACAATTCTATAATATTTTTATAAAACTGAAATGTCGTGGGGGATTTTTTTATTTTATTCGAGTAGTAATACGTATATATTTTTATATCGTTTTATGAACAGTAAAATCGAAATTATTAAACGACTCTGCGCTAGCTTCGAGAGTATATAACATGCTGATACCCTACCGCACTACATAGTAAAACATCGTGTTCTTCATGTTGCTGTGTATTATTCTGTATTGTCGAAAAAAAATTTCTATAGTAAAATTGAAAGCTGGATGGACAAGGAATCTTGTAAATGAATATATATCAAAACAGAAGTGGAATTAGTAACTATTTCTTTATTGCATTAGAGGCATATGAAACAGCCAAAGGGTATCTCATAAGAAATTCATTCAACACATGGAGCAGTAGGCACTGATGTATGCATGTATACATATGTCGAATACAGAATATGTAATTGTACATTTCATGAAAAACACATTCATTTTATGGAACGGTTCCTTTTTGTGTAATTTAAAAGTTGTACGCCACGTGAATAAAAATTGCATCCATTTCATGAAGAGGAACCCATCCTCTACTAGATGGTGAAACTATACAAGACTATAGCATTTTGTATAAGCAAATGTTCCATTTCATGAAACGGGTCGGATAGAAAACAGCATCGGGTGTAGTAATTGTTGTATCGCCGCAAGTAAATGCCCGCTTCATATTCACTGTTTTCGTACTTGCAGCTATATAATGAAGAAGAAAAAGCAAGTTTTTAGTTTTTCATCGTACTAGACAAGAAAAAGCTATGTTAATAATGTTAAAAAATCAATTAATCACTCAAACAAAAAACAAACACATATTTGAGAAATACTACAGCACTGTGTTGTAATGCACATTATAAGTTACTGACACTGGCAGTTAAATGTTTGATAATGTACAGTGATTGGTGAGAATGGCCTACTACAAGTATTATAGAAACGAAATGGAATTTTAAAACAAAAATTGATAGTTGAATACGGTCGAAATTTGTAAATAGTTGCGAATTGCAAATGTAAGCAGACACCCAAATTTACAAGTCCTTTGACATTTATTTATTAATGAGGCTTTATACCATCATCTGAAAATATTTTAAAATAAATATCACTGCCCCGTATGTTAATATTATCTACATCAGAACGAAATCTAATTTTACTCCACAAATAATGACGTTTTTTTTTTAATAAATTGTTTTATATATAACACAAGTGAGTGAAATAATATACTGTTGCTCATGTTGAGTCAATTAAGTCCAATGATCCTATGTGAAACGCGATCGTATTTCCTTAAGTAATATACCTTAGGCAAGCATTCTGTAATAACTGTATTCTACGACGATCTGCAGCATCTAGGCACAGAAGCCGGGAAGCGCATAAGAGAAGGTAGACAACATCAAACTCTGGCAAAGCATTGCCTTAATTTTTGTTTTTTTTTTGTCGGGGAAAAATCCTTTATGGACACCGCGCGCCTAGCTCAATGCCACGTCAGTGTGGGATACATCAGCCTCCAGCATGGTATACCTACTAAAACAACCCTCAGGTTTTCAGCTCTTTCCTTCGGGAACTATTTGATGTATTACTTCGGAAAGCAGCCGTGTACAGATGTTTGAGCTTAGTTTCTTCGGTGTTCATTAATTTTCTGTCATTCTCTCTCTTCACTCGCCTCGTCCACTTCTCTACTGCTCTCCATACTTCTTTATTTGACATCACGTTCACTGGTGCCACGAGCCCGGTGATTTTCTCCATTAGCCACCTCTACGGTGTCCAGATAGGACACTCAAAACGAGTATGCTCCACCGTGTCAATACCATTACAGTAGCAGCACTTTTGCAATTCGTTTAACCCAAATCTATTTAAGCATGCTTGAAAGAAGCCATGTTCCGTTAAGAATTGTTCCATGTGGTAGCCAACCTACCCGTGCTTTCTGTTTACCCATGGTCCTATATCCTGTATCAGACGTTTAGTCCATACAGCCCGTCCAGCGTCTCTGCCCCACCTTTCCTGCCGGTTGTCCATCTTCTTGTTAGTAGTTGTCATTCTGCATACGGCTCCGCCGAACTCTTCGTCAATTCTTTGTTGTGCCAGGAAATACATGCCCAGGTCGTCCGCGTACCCCAATAGGTTAACTCCCGTTGGTACTGGTAGTTCGAGTACGCCGTCGTAATACACATTCCATAACATTGGGCCTAATATAGATCCCTATGGTACACCGCAAGTGACCTGCATCTCGCCGATCAACAGTACTCTTCCCTCAAGGTAGCTGTCCACCATGTTATATAGATAGGGTGATAGTGCCCTGTAACCAGAGAAAGATTTTAATAGACCATTACTGGCTGCGCGATATAGTTATGATTATTTCAATGGAGTTAGCATAATTCATCATTCTTTAACAATTAATATTTTTTATCAACTATGCTGCTTGCTATTGGCTAATTCTACTCCCATAGTTGTTTTTAAATTTAAACTATTTGCCTATCTTTAACAAATACTACTTTCTACGTGGCTTATTCTCTACTGCGTTGAACTTTTCTTTATCATGTTTATAGCTATAGATAAGCCCTATTGCTTGTCAATACAACCACTGTATTATGTATTTTAATAATGTATTTATATACAGGGTGGTGCAACCAAGATGGGGCGGACGATTGTAATTAAACGATGAGGAGTTTTAAAAAACCTTTCTAAGATTTGATTGAGGGCTACATGGACTACGTTTTAAAAATATTTTCGTTATACAGGGTGATTGAATCAGTTGTTGACGAACCAAACTTATGTTTTTTTTTTTAATGGAACACCCGGTATTAGAATATTCCAATCGATTTTGCTAATCATCACAAACAATTTGATATAACATTAGTTGGGTCTAAAACCCATAGTTACGGAGAGAAAAGCGATTAAAATTGAAAAAACGCTTCAATATCGTCCATTTTATACCAAAACCGGATATGAATATTAAAAAATTAAGTGCATCATTCGATGTGCCATACTCTTCGGTAAAATAATGGCCTACACTCAACTTGAAATTATTCACCATTATACAGGGTGATCGAGTTTTGTAAATCCAATTCGGACTACTTTTTTCAAACACCCTGTATATTATTTTCCTATGTTAAAGAGCACTTTATCAGCTTTCCAAAAATGCCGTAAATGTTACCCTTTTGACTGACGGTTTTTAAGTAAATTGATCGCAAATGTCATTTTTTGAGATTTGATACGTTTAAAGATTTAAAGTCGTCAGGCAATGAAGCATGCATATAATCCATAATAAACAAACAAAAAAAAACTTAGTATGCACAAAATATAAAAATGTTATGTAGATTTAATGATAATGAAAAACATTGGTAACAAAAATAAAAATAATTGGCAACTATTAAACAATACTACAATAGATGTTCAAACAATTCGCCGTTTAAATGCAGACACATTTCGAGCCGACTGATAAATGAAAGCTTAACTTTTTGTAAAATGCGTTCCGAAATTTTGTAAAAATTCCGCCTTATTCTGGCCTTCATATCCTCTACTGTTGTAGAAATGTCTTTATAAACATCATATTTAACATGCCCCCACAAAAAAAAATCTATTGGTGACACATCGGGTGATCTCGGTGGCCACGCAATTGGTCCATCGCGTCCGATCCAACGATTTGCTTTCCATTTATCGAGATAAGCTCTTACGTTTCGTGTTGAAACCAAAATTGCTCTCTTGCTCTTAAATTTAGAGTTTCTAGAAGTAGTGGCAACTCATTTCTAAGAAAATTTAGATATACTTCGCCAGTTAACTGTTCTTCAAAAAAGAAATGTCTTATTACACGCGAGCTAATTATTCCACCCCAGACGTTTATCGACCATTTATTTTGATTGTCAATTTGACGAATCCAGTGTGGATTTTCTACAGAATCATTTTTTTTAATGTGTTGTGGGTGCTGCATGTTAACCATTCCATTGCTTTTAAAAATCGCTTTATCAGTAAACATTACATTATCGATGAAATTTGGATCATTCCAAATCTTATTTAAAAGTAAAATTGAGAATAATTGTCTATTAGCATAATCGCGATCGTAAAGTTGCTGATGCAATTCCATATGATATGGATGATATTTATATATTTTTTTAATCTTTTTAATGCTGGTAGCCAGACACTCTGGCATTGAACGTATTGATCTGGCAATTCCAGAGGTACTTTCTTGATTTTCTTCAACTGTTAATAACACCGTCAACTGCTTTGCTTCATTTGAGACAGGTTTGTTAATTACTTTACGTTTTGTAAATGCAACGTTTCCTGATTGTTGAAATCTCTCCAATAAATTTCAAAATGCTTCAGGTCTTGGCTTTCAATCGTATTCCGGATATCGGAATGCATATATTTTACTAGCCAACAGTGGGCATTTTTGGCATTCGTCCAGTATAAACACCATATTTACCAATTCTTCTGTAGTTAGAGTCATTTCTATTGAATAACTAATAATAAATCAAGAATAAATTACAAATAGAGAATTTAATGTTTTGACAGGGATGACAGTAACTGATTCACTTGTTAGGATTTGCAGCATCTATATTAAAATAATAACTTGATGAGTTTTTTGATGACTTTAAGTGTTTAAACGTAACAAATCTCAAAAAATTACACTTGCGGTCAATTTGCTTAAAAACCGTCAGTCAAAAGGGTAACATGTATGGCATTTTTGGAAAACTGATAAAGTGCTTTTTAACACAGAACAATAATATACAGGGTGTGCCATTTGAAATAAGTAAGTCCGATTTGGATTTACAAAACTCGATCACCCTGTATAATGGTGATAAAGGTCTTTCGAAATTCCTCATCGTTTAGTTGCAATCGTCCACCCCATCTTGGTTGCACCACTTTGTATAGTAATTATAACATGTAGTTTACTTCAGTTTTTAGTATGGATTTTTTTGTACCGTTTGTCCAGGGTAACAATGCTATATATTTTTAAATTGTATAAAATGTCTAAATTATGTAAGTAACGCAATTCTTCGTCCATCAGTTTCACACGGCGAATATTCTCGTTGGAAAAAGTTAACAAATGCACATGGCTCTCCAAGGAGACGTTATAGACTCGTAGCAGTTAGGAAAAGGGTTTACCACAATAACAAAGAGCAGTCTTCCCTTGATTTTACGCAGTAACCGAGGAGTATTTGTGTTCACAATACTTCTCCCTTTGATATCAGACGTGAATCTAGCGCGACAGCACCTTTCCACATGGATTTTCGCCTTACGATTTTACCGCGCGAATTGTCTCTGGATTTCCATGCATGAAAGCTGGTGCGAACGCTCGCGTTGGCATACATAACGACGATTGAGACCTGCTCGGCTGAGCCGGAACCTTTCAACGAGCAGCCGGCGACCACAGCATCTTTCAAGTGAAATGTAAATTGAGCAGAGCGATTGCGTTGAAACCGAAACAGAATATGTAGCAATGCGAATTTTAGAATTGAGGAGACTTTTAATGACGTATGCTTGGTTAGCTTGTTTGGTAGGTAACATATACGAGTATATGATGTACTTTTTAGAGGATTCATAATTTTATAAAATAAAAATTTACGAAACCTATAAGACGCTGACTATAGTTACCCTAAACTAAATCGAATATTTATTTTTAAATTTAACTTAACGGAATTGATTTAAATTGTTTAAGCGTAAGGTACCTTCCTCATTCCTTCGATATAAGGTTTCTTTAAGAATTATGTAGAAATGTCAAGAAATGTAAATCGATTAGACGAAGAACGGCTGCATCGTCATTTGATCTCTTTGGTGGACATTTTGAACATGTATTGTGAAATCCGTTATATCACCAACATTGGCTTGAATAATTAAATATGAATTACCGGTATAAATTTAACATTTTGTAGTTGTATTGTATTTAATAAGTTTATCTCAATTTATGATTTAATAGCTTTTTACTGTTATTTTTTCATGGCTAATTTGACATCATGCAATTATTTTGAAACAGATCACCTTCTATTAAGAAAATATCAAATATCTCAGAAATTATCGATTTTAGATAGAAGGAGTGCTTAATAAAAATGAAAGTTCATACAGTGCGCTTCCCTCTCTTAATATAAAATACAGGGTGTTCCATTTAAATCAGATGAGAAAATAATGCTTTTGTGTTTTGAATCGCCCTGTACACAGTTGTCGCAAAATTAGCGAAATATCGCTTGCTATAAAACTGTAACAATATAAAAAAGTCATTCCAGTACAAAAAGAATTTCAAGTTGTTTCGTTTGGAATACACAGGACGTTGAACACGCAATGATTTTCAGACAAAATTGACCATAACTTCTGAAATACTCGGTATATCGTAATGAAACCTTGTATCGAAGGGATGAGGAAGGTACGCTTAATCTAAATTTGATATAATATATAGCGTGTCCCAGAAAATGTATGTTTGGTTCACCCTGGCAATATGAAAAACTCTGTATATACGAAAATAATTTTAAAATATGTAGCTTAAAACTGTCTATGATTTTTATACATATCATTTTGTGATATCATTAATATTAATCTATATATTGAGCTTTGACGCACTGATGCCTCACCCTGTATGTTAAATAGCATGAAGTGTTTATACCATCGAATTTATCTTATTGACGACCGGAGATTGGGAGTCAATTGGCATTATTACAATATATAGGAAATACAATATCCTTGTTCATTCAAACACCTTTTCGTGGAACTGGGAGATTTGGCAAGGAGTAGAGGGGGCTGTGTTTAAGACATGACAGTTCTCTAATTCTCTTCTTTTCCTCTTCCACAAGCCTATTGGCCAACTATCTCTGCATCTTGGTCCTTTTGGGTACACAAGTAATGAGTCTTTAATTTGTTCGAGAGCTTGGCTTTGTCTAACTCAGCTATTTCAAAACTTCCGCTCGCCAGCACCACTAATCCGGCTTGCCATAGCAAGGCCAATATACGCAATTCAAAAGTGTAGCTGTAAATATGATGGGTTAGATAGGTTTTTGCCTACGGAAGTTGTGATGCAATTAAAGCAACTCTAAGCCTGACGAGTGTCTGAAGAGCTTGGCAGCTCCTGGTCCAACCCATCGACCCTGAAGTATTTTTCGTGTTTCGCTTATTTTTTACTTATTCGTAAGTTTGGGTATTTTACAGACATACACTTTCTAGTGATCCTTCAAATGCATAGGAAGGAATTGAATCCAATCCTTTCAATGTTTCAATCAATTAACTGCTAATATTTCAATTCATCAATGCCGTACCTAACTACGCTGCTCCAGCCTTATAGAAAATTTTTATTTATTTCTGCAAATATATAATTATTCATATTTATGCAGCAATATCTTTTTATTCTATATAGTTGCTTCATTAACATTAACATTTCAATCCACTTTCGCTGGAGTTTGAGTCGAGCAAAAATAAGTTCATCAACTACATACTTTGAGCAAATCTATTATCCATTAATTTTTCTGTATTTACATGAATAGCTTTTGCTGTAACTACTATTAATATCATTGTATTTACTAATCTAACATCATGTTAACAAGAGACGTATCTCATTTCACAACAAATTTATGACAATATGATGTTGCAGAACAATAATGATAAATAGTCTATGACAACGTAGGAACTAAATGTCTCCAGCTTAATACTCATTTAGAATATGGAATATGCTTTTAATCTCGTTAGTAACATTATCCCTATGAATTTAGAGCTGTAAATTCTAAATAACAGACCCTCCAGATTGTAGGAAAGAGCTTCGAATCTTGCGAGATGTCCCGATTCACGGAAAACATTTTGTAGCAAACAATTGGTATTCACTTATGTTAGCTGTTAATGGGTATTTCTAAAATAAACCTTAATTATAGCTTTGGAATTGTTATTGTTATAAATACGTAGTATTGTAAATTAATTTCTACTGTTTTACACGTGTTAATTCAAGAATGTATATGACTGCTTTTGATCTCTGACCGCTATTATATACTCATGCAGATATATATCTGTAGATATCTCTAAGTTCCAGGCTTCTCTGTCTGAAATAATGCTTACCAATAACTCTTATTTAAAATTTTGTAGGTTTGAAAAGATAGTAGCTTTCCGCATTTTCATTAAATTCCAAGTAATCGTCGGTTATTTTTTAAATTTTGATCATAATAATTGAATCATGAACGCAAAATTTCCACTGATCATATTTGCTGCGTCTTAAACTTACCAATCTAGTCTTTTATTTGTCCAAATACAGTTTTCTTCCCACAATATTTGTAATCTCACATCCGTTACAAATGGACGAGTTACCCGAAATGATTTAGTTGGCAGATTATATCAAGAATTTTAATGTAATTAACAATTGGAACGTTTATTTAAGTGATATGAAGGAGTTTGCTGCCATATTCCATTACAGTGTACCATTTTATGTATATTGCCCATTGTGTTGTTGAATTATACTCTATAAATTCCCATTGTAGCTTTCAAAAATTATGGTTGTTCAGAAAAGTAATATTTCTACGTTCATTATTCTACATTCTCATTATTTATTTTCCGGTCGTTTCAATAATGGGATGATTTAATTTATTTGTACAAAATTAAAGTTGAACAGATGAACTACATTTTACTTACCTCAGCCAAATTTATTAATACACTCATACTTCTAAATTTTTAGAATTTTATCCCAGTACGTTTTTGAATAAACTACGGTAAGCAGATACCATCCAGTTTCTTATGCAAACGTGGATTTAAGATGGCAATCAACAATTAAAGGCACTAAAATTCTTTTTACGCAACTACCGAAGAATGACTTATACTCAATTCAAATCGATTTATTACCACATAAAATCATATCATGAACTAATTTTAGATAACTAATTTCGATCAAGGATCGTTTAGACGTTTAGAGAATAACACCGCATTCGGCGGGCAACAAAACATGAACTAACACACCTGAACACAACAGTGACGCTACATTTATATAATAGCAGAATATAAAATAATATATAATAATGTATAATCTGGTTTATTTAGAAAAATGGAATATGTTTAAATATATAATGATAGAAGCTGCCCGTGAAATATGCGGAGTATGCAAAATATGTAACACAAGTAAGTAAATTGCTTGGTGGATGAACGATATAAAAGATGACCTTAAGAGCCAGTTGTACCATCGACAGTAAACTTTCAGTTCAAGAGATTTGTCGATCACAGGTGACAGTAGTTCAGTGTCTTGTGCTTTGTACCAAGGCAAGTAAAGGGGTCAGTCGGTTGACTATTGACTAAATGCAGTTGGTACAGAAAACAACGCATCATTATACCGAACGCCTGTATACAAATAGAAAGGAGTGTAGATATGGCGCGAACGTCGAATGAATATATTATTTTATTGCTCTTTAAACTCAAACATCTGTTGTTCAAAGCTACAGAAGAGTTCGTTGAAAGATTGAATGAACGTAAAGAACTCTAGGTTATGTTCGCTTTTATAAAACTACCAATACGAAATCCAATTGTACACGCATGCTCTATACACAAACACTGCTTGAACTGACGTTGAACGTTCTAAGCTCGCCGTTTTGCTGACTAGGCTTTTGTCTGAGCTCAGTTGATACAACGCTTTTTTTTCTTGATCCGTAGTTGACGTTGAACTCACGGTGAACATCGTCGGTACAACCTGCCCTAAAAATAAAAACCACGTATAGATAAAGTACCTAGAAAATAGGAAAGGATAGCACAGGTAATCAAAAACATACAATAGATAGCCAAAACAACCAACAAGTTTTAAAATTGAGTAGAAAGAAAAAAGCTATAGACGATAGACGCATATCCAACAAGTAGTAAGAAATAATCGCGGATGAAATATAGTAGAAAGGGATACAGAATTAGCTCTAGAAGAACTGAATGATGCAGCAAAAAATTGAGAACTGGAAAAGCTCTCGGAAATGACAAAGTGGTGGCAGAAATGATTAAAAATTTTGGTGAAGCAGGAACAAAGATACTTTTGGATATAGTTATGTTAATGAAAAATAAAATAGAAAAACATATCAGAAGATTGGGAATTACACAATAATAATATTGGTGTACATAAAAGGAAATTATAAATATAACGAGCACTGTCATCAAAATATATGAGCAACTAATTGCTAACAGATCGTTAGTTGAACCATCACAAGTAAAGTACAAGTATACAAAATAGTAACTAAACGTAAAGCTAAGATGATAATAAATTAATGAGGATAGCAGCCAATGGTAAACTCTTACAGAAAAATAAGACTCATTAATTTTGACCTTAAGCTGTCGAATTTTATTAAATTCTTCATCAGAAGGTTATGACAGAGTAAGAAGTTAGCATTAAAACAATGTAATCTTTAAACCAACACATTAAAAACTGGAACAGTTACATCAAAAAATGGATAAACAGAGTTTAAAGCATAATTACAAGTTAAAAACAATAGAAATTGCGGTGAAATTGTGCAAGGCACATGGTCAAAAGCGCGGGAGACCAAGCACTTGAGACCAAGTGCTTGGTTCCAGTTTTTAATGTATTGGTTAAACTTTTTAGGCACCGTTAGAAATTCTCATCGTGTAATACATTTTTGCAATGGGCATTAAAAACTGATAATATTAGTGAAAAGGAAGTGACATTCATTGAAGTTTTATTTATGTAGTTACAATGATTTCAAACCCAGAAAACGTTCTATGTTCATAAAACTTACACCAAATTTTCGAATTCGGCACCATTTACTACTTAACAACGACCTAACTTTACATAAAATTCATCCATCACCTTATTCGAGATATTTGGTTGTGTTAAATATATCTTGAATGATTCGATCTTAACTAGTTCCAATCTTACGGTTTTGAACGGTAAACTCTACTCTTAAAATGACTCAAAATGACTCAATACAAAATAATTAAGATAAGATAAGAATAAGTTAGTCCACTTTTGGATTAACATTACCCTAATATAGATAATTGTATCGATTCGAATTTCATTATTTATAAAAAAGCTGCTTTATCAGAAAAAAAACTGATTTTTTTGTGCAAGATATTGAAGTCAGTTTCCTCCGGTTCTCTTAGCCTGTCCATATGACGTGACTGCAAGGTTCCCAGGGTCAATGTCGTTGTAAACAGCTTGAACATAATTACTATTGTATTATTAATGTTGGCTTATAAAATTGTGGAGACTAATATCATCATATATAAAATATAAGCAGAAAATATAAAACCTTCCTGTGTGAAATCCCTTTACCTGTGGAGCTTTATACTGAAAGAGCCAAAATGGTCAAAAAACTTTTGATTTGGCGAAATTCTCTTCAAATTATCGGGAAAGCAATTCTTGCTGTCGTTGAATAGTACAGGGTGGCCAGATAAGAATGCGAAGTGCTGTATCTCTGAAACTATTCGTCAAAAAGTCTTGCGGTAAAAAATTTGTTACTAAAGTGGGCAAAAGAAGACCGCGGAAAATGTTTTCAGATTTCCAAGATGGTCGCCAGGGGGCGTAACGTAGTATCTGAAAACAATATATATTTAGGTATATAAATAAATAATAAAAAATAGAAATTGGCAAATAAAACAAATGACCCAATACGGTTTATATGGCTACTATAATACACGTAATAAAGTATTCAAACTGAAATTGTCACTTAGAATTTTTATTATTTCTCGGAATACATCTATTCTGTAATAAAAACATTGAACGTCTATAAAAATTTTACATCTCAAAATATAGCGCTACTTCTTCTGTTTCTTTCTGAGCCGAACTAATGCGAAAAAGTTCACCGACACTATCGTAAATCGTCATTTGGGACGGACAAAGTCGTACGGCGCACGTCGAAACCAATACGGAAGCACTGTATGCTACATCCCTAAGGACGATACCGAGACTGCTTCCATCAGTATGAGTTGTCCAACAACACATCCTTGAGGACATATAATTCAAATGAATGTTTAAAGCTCCCCACGGCAAAGGGGTGATAAACGAAATTGTAAAATTTTTCCCAACAGATGTACAAAAATTACTCGTTCTATTGTTGTCGGTTTTGACGTATTATACGTCAATCAATATAAAGCATTTTTTTGTTGTAAAGCAGGTCGACTTTTCTCCCTTTTTGGATGTAATAGTAACCACATTTTCGCCATTATTATATAAAATGTATTTGTTCTGAATAAAGGCGAGATACAGCAATTTCTCTGTTGCATTACAGCTGTTCAGTAACTGCTGGCGTCTAGGTCTTAAGTTTAATTTTTCCATTTGCAACATTCCTTTAAAAACATTCTAAATACACTTAAAGAAAAAAGAAATGGGACAGTTAGGATAATCCCGGATCGCAGGAGTAAGATTGGCACTCCCGCCCCGCGCTACCCTATCTATTGGTCGCATCGACAGTTATATACGATACAATCGCAATTTGATTTATCTGGCTCTCTTTATAAATACACAAGGTATAAATCAAAATATAAGAATATACGAATTTGATTAGTTGTATCACAGCATCAGGTTAGTGGACTCATACCTCCGATGCATGCGTTCTATCCTTTTACAGCTTGTATATTGCACAAGCTAAATTCATAGATGCATAGATTATTCATGTATGTAGAATTAATAAGTAGGAAATATGACTTATATTAAGTTAGAGGTGTTACTTAATGTTAGTAAAAATAAATAGAGAGATTGTTAAAAATAACTATTTATATATATATTTTTTTTCTTAATGTGTGGTGGGTGCTTAGTTGCAGTGACTCCGTAAACTGTATTACTTGTCTGGCTATCACTGCAACTCTTGCAGTGTAGTTTGGTGTGTGTAAGTTGTGTTCAAATGGCTTTGTGACAGCATCATATCGCCTTTTATGATGCCGCGCTGTTAATCACTTTGCTCCCAACAGCGAATGGCAAGTCGATATAAATAGTATAATAGTACTAGGTAGTATAGTTTGTGAATAATAATACGTAATAGTTTTCTAATAGAAAATATTATATTATATATACATAAGTATATACAGTGTGGTCATAAAGTTTGGAACCTAGCTTATAACTGCATTATTTTACATTTTTAGGAAAAACGCTCGGACAGGTAAATTTTATTTTTTAAAACGCCATCTTTTGACATACAATTTTTTCTATGACGTCATTGGTTTTTAGAGTGATGACGTCATCAACCCTTTTTTTAAATGGCAACCATATAATTTTTTTATCGTTTTTGGTAGGTCTTTATATCCTCCAAATAGTGATATAAAACAATTGGTATGTTGCATCACAATTTTTTTAAAATAATATAAATTTAGAAAAAAAATAAGAAAATTTTATTTTTGTACAAAATTAAAATTAAAAAAAATACATCTGAAGTTAAATTTATTGTAACAGTTAACGTAAATTTTCAGAATGGACCCCACCAACCAACTGACACTGTCCCAGCCGAGTGTAAATGCTTTGCGATCAATAGTAATCTGCGTTATTTGCTCCGGATCAAAAAACAAGAAAAAACAACCAACAAACAAAGCGGTTCGTGAAAAGCACATGTACTCATGTTACTATGCAAAAAATTTACAAAAACAAAAACACGCACTTTTTTGCAAGATATTTCTTTATGACATTCTTTCTTCTTTTTATACAAATTATGTAGAACACTAATATTTTGAAATTGTTTCTCTGGCGACAACATTGTTGAATTATTTACTTCTATTTTTGACGTTAAATTTCTTAGACATTGCGTGACAATTGTTCATTTTCGCTAATATAAAAAATGGCACATTTAGCTGAGCGAGAAAGAATCGAAATTTTAATTATGGTTGGGTACGGGGACAGATAAAGAACGCATGCAGAAGCATGCGAATTGTTTAACCATGAACATCCTGATAGACCTCCAATTGCCAGGTCTACGGTGACAAAACTAGTTGGAAAGTTTACCGAAACTGGATCCGTAAAAGATCGACCACGGCAAGGTAGATCTCAAGTAGGAGAAGATGTGAAATTAAATGTGCTTCTAGAAGCAGAAGAAAGGCATCATGTTTCCACCAGACAACTTGCGTTAGCCAATCAGGTGGCTCACTCATTTGTCGTCAACTTGGTTAAAAAAGAACACTATCATCCTTACAAAGTTCAACTTGTACAGGAATTACATGTGGATGACGAAGATCGTCGACTGCAGTTCTGTGAAGACGTAATGTTACGTTGTGACCAAAATGCACATTTCTTGGAAAACATCGTCTTCTCTGATGAAGCTACGTTCTGCCTAAATGGATCTGTTCACCGCCATAATTACAGATATTGGTCGCAGACCAATCCGCATTGGACTCAAGCGTGTCATACTCAGCCCAGAGAAAAAGTTAACGTATGGGTTGGAATGATTGGACGACGCATTTTAGGACCTAATAAATGGATTGGACGGAGAGGCGCCATAGAATGGCCACCTCGTTCTCCTGACCTGACTCCGTTAGATTTTTTTTTGTGGGGTTATTTGAAATCAAAAGTGTATTTTAACAAACCGAACAATTTAGAAGATTTAAAACAACGAATTCGCGTAGAAATTACACAAATATCCCCAGACATAATTGAGGCGAGTATACGAAGTGTTTACACTCGGCTGGGACACTGTCAGTTTGTTGGTGGGGTCCATTTTGAAAATTTACGTTAACTGTTGCAATAAATTTAAGTTCAGATGTATTTTTTTTAATTTAATTTTAATTTTGTACAAAAATAAAATTTTCTTATTTTTTTTCTAAATTTATATTATTTATAAAAAATTGTGATGCAACATACCAATTGTTTTATATCACTATTTGGAGGATATAAAGATCTACCAAAAACGATAAAAAAATAATATGGTTGCCATTTAAAAAAAGGGTTGATGACGTCATCACTCTAAAAACCAATGACGTCATAGAAAAAAATTGTATGTCAAAAGATGGCGTTTTAAAAAAGAAAATTTACCTGTCCGAACGTTTTTCCTAAAAATGTAAAATAATGCGGTTATAAGCTTGGTTCCAAACTTTATGACCACACTGTATATAGTTGGAAAGAAGTATCGACCGTACTACGTTAGGAAGTAGAAGATTAATCGGGAAGGCGGTCTGTTAATGAATGAAAACTCAATCGTTCAAATACTCAATATTTCGTTATTATTTCAATAACTTCATCAGGAGTTTTTTGTACTTACAACACAGAGTCCTTAACTTGCAAATTACATGACATTTAAGTATTAGTGTAAAATTACGTTTTTAAAATTGGTTATAAAATTAAAATTGTAGGTGTTTAAATCAGAACGTTTAAAATATCAATGACATGAAAGGAGACTAAAGTCACAATAAAAAACAAAATAGAACAAAAAGAATTCACATTAAATATTGCAATAACAAGTATTATACAGAGTACTGGATGTATGTGTGATTACAAACAATATACAGTGACTACTAAAAATTAAGTTGAAACTTTAAAATGTTACAATAGATATTGCTTAATTGGTTCGTGTCAGATTTATAATTGACTGTATTTTCTTTGTTATTAATGTGTACCATTTCGAGAAACAACCTTCTCCTGTAATTGTCTTCTATTGTTAGAATTTTTACACTATCAAAATCAAAGGCATGAGTAGTTTTTTGTGTGTGATCAACTAAACCGCAGGATCTTTTGCCCATGCGGCAATGCGATGGAATATATAGCATTAATTTGATATAGTAGTGGTGTAGGATCTTTGAGCCTGCTATATAGTTTTTTGTTTGTGATAGTGTTGTACTTAGTTATGGAGATATTAGTAAATGGCCTAAAAACCGTAATTATTTGATTAGTCAAACCCTCAATGAAGGGAATTCTTCTGTACATAATGTTCGTTGGAGGTTGTTCATCATCAGTGGGGCCATCAAAAAAATTGCTACTGTAAATTAATCTGTTGAGTATGTGTTTAGGGTAACCATTGTTAAGAAATATATCAAACAGTTTCTTTAAATTATTATGTATGAACCTGGTATTACTGATATGAGTAATTCTATTTTTCATTGCAATGACCGTGTAAAACTTTTGATTTTTTGGGTTGTTTGAGTAGTAATTAATGAATCTCCCTGATGACGTGGGTTTCTGGTACCAGTCTAGTATAATGGTGTTGCCATTCCTGATAACCTTCGTGTCTAAGGATGGAACACTATGGTTATCTTCCATTTCTGCCGTGAATTGAATATGTGGATGAAAAGCCACCAACATGTGGTCTGAGTTCATCTCCACCCCCTGTATACTCTTACATCCTTGATCACATTTTTAAACTTTTCTTCCACCATAACATGATCAATTTGATTAACTGCAGTGCCATCACTCGCGATTCTGTACTTCCTTGCTTCTTCTTCCAGATTTTTTAAGGTTCCCTCGTAATACGTTCTCCTCACATTCCATGTAGCCATGAGCATATATTCACTCTTTTCTTTCTGGTTTTTGTTCCGTAATTCATTACCTTTTTGTTCCATTCCGTCCGTCAACATGTTGTCCATCCCATTTTCCTTAGGTGCTAGTTTTTTTATTTCTCCAACAAATATTATATTATCTGGTCATTAATAAGAAATTAGACGATTAACATAAATACTATTTGAAGTACAGTATTCCCTCGTTAACACGAACACGACGGAGGAAGCAAATACCTTGTTCGTGTTAAAATAATTCTCGCTAACCGAATCTGATCAAGACGAATTAAGTTCACCTTATCCGATATGTAAATACCTTTTGTCGTAATGTAGATCATAGCTATATATGTATGTAGAGGTGAGGCGAAATAGTTACTTAATAGAAATACATATGAAATTAAAACAATATATTTAAGTAATATAACATTTCTTGCTACAGGTATGTTTATAAATATGTATACAGGTATTGAAGTATGTATGGTAGGTGGTGACAGAAAATTTGTTATCTTTTGCTGGTTTTATTTAGGCATACAATTTTTTAGACATTCTCTTCTTATTTTGTCTAGATTGTCCCCAAAATTGACGCTTAATTTACCCGTGGACTATGCAAATCTCTGTAATGTTTGTAATGCTTCTGAAATTTCATTTCGTGATGGCTTTTCACTTCTTCATTACCAGTATCGCCTTCTTTCTTCTGGCGTTCTACTTCCACGTCTTCCTGTGAAGCACAGACTTCTACATTGATGTCCAAAACGATGAATTCAGTGAACGACATGCAGGACAAGGTATTATTTTGAGAATTGGAAGATCTAGTCCATCAATATTATATGCCCTGCAGTTGTCCAACGTTAAAAGCAGATGTCTGTCCTTACTAGCAATTTTTCTCCTGAAACTTGATCAACCATTAACGAAGTGAAACAGAATCATCTCTCTGGCCTTTTCTTTCAGCAAAAGACCGGATATAGGAACATTTGAATTTCTATCTCGTTTAAGCCACACCAAAAGTTAATTTTCGATATTCTCGTACGATACCTTTCGAATTCTTTTCATAGAACAAGATGAACCTGCTGCAGCTGTCGCGTCTATTTTGTTTTTATTGCAAATGCATGCAATGGAGACACGATTTCACTCACTTTACGCTATATCAAATTGAATTCATAAATTCTTATATTTTAATTTGTGCGATGTGAATTTTCGAAGAAAAGCAGGTAATTAAATTATAAGGTCGTATCGTGCCAATATTGACTATTTTATTGTTGGCGTACGGGGGTATGGTAATTGTCCCATTTCTTGTTTCTTTGAATGTATGAGATATTCAAAATAATCATGGACAACATTTTTCGAAACCAAATCTGAAGAATATCTTCTATCCCAAATTTATTTTTAAAATCTTTAAACAAAAATAAATCGTGGAGCGCTGAATGTGCATTGACAGATTAGTAAATCCAAGTTCTTCAATAATTATGCTTGCAACTAAGCGCACTGTATCAATCTAATGTGATCTCGATATAGTTGATAAAAGCAAAAACAACTTTTTTATCTCCCATAATGCGCCGGTGGAAAACCTTTGTGTATATATCCACTGGATGGATTCTTGTTAAATGGTAAAATAGTAGTGATAACCTTCAATGTCAACGCCAGTAATACGTGAAACGTTTTTAATCATTCTGGAAAGTAATTGAAAAATTTCTCTTCTCATAAGCTTTCGCTTTAGTGTAAGAAAACTTCGAATCCATCGTGCCCTATCGTGAGTGATTTAACAACGTTAAATTATCATATTGTTAACAGGCCTTGCACCAATTAGTCGACTTGATTTAGGAATTTTATCCGGCGATCTGAATCCGATCGAACATGGGTGGAATATGATCGGTCAGGCAATTCGACGTTATCCGGCTACTCCAGCTAATGTTGAGAAGCTATGAAGACGAGTTGAACCAGAATTCAGAGGTATGTCTTTGCTTCACTGCTCTGCTACAAGACATTAAAATTAAACTCTTTAGTCTATGTCTCATTTGTACCGTATATAGTCCTAACCTGGTCCAGTGTCAGAATTATGCAAATCAAGCGTTTGAACATCTTGCGAAATCGGGTGCTGTGAATAATTGATGCAGCACTATGGTTTGTTACCAATCCTCTACATCAGAGAGATTTACAGTTTTCCACTCTATGTGAGAATTCGTTAGCATCGACCAAAAGAACTCTTGAAAGCATATCGTTCAATCCAAACCCATTAATGCCTGACTTTTTTTTTCTAAAATTCCATGATCTGCTGTGCTCACCTTTCTTTTGGTCAATAAAGCATAGAAAAAATGTTCTGCAGACATATTTTCTCATGAACTTGAAAATTTTTTGCATATGATATTTCATATCGTAGGAACTTATAGGTATAAATAAAATGATATCCAAATTTATATATATTGTTACATGAACATAAAAAACTGTAATTATTATAAATATATAACAAATAAAATATACATTTACATAAACTTAATTACTGTAGTGGTTTATGATAACGCTGAAAACAATCCTTAGGGTGCAGTACCAACGTTGCATTTGGCACAAATAAATTTAGCGCACTTTTTACAAGCTACACATTGGCGCTGAGTTGCATTGGACTGAATCAAATGGTCCGTTCTGTCAAATCTTACTTCTTTTAATACAATGAGGCTACATTTTGGCTTTGGTCCGTGTAGATATTGTGGAGCAGTCAACAGCGACAACAGGATTTGTCAAATGAATTCTAAAAGACTTATTTTTCTCACAACATGGCGGTACAGGATCCGCATATTGACTAAAAATCCATTTACATAAAAGCGGACAAAAGGCCAGTACCACTTCTTCCATCTAATACGGATGCGATATAGTCCCCTCATTTTATCAAAAAGATCAACACCTCCCATTCCTTGATTATATAGGTCAATGAGAATAGGTTGGGGTACGTGGATAAAAGACTCTTCTTTTTTAGACCACCATTTGCATTGGCCTTTGGTCCCACATATGTTCTCGTCTAAGTAATTCGTGGCAATAGTTACTTGATTATTGTTCCATCTAATCAACGTTATTGACGAATCTTTGTCTTGAATTGCATGGTAACTTCCACGGCTTTCCTTTTTTAAATCGTTTAGAGGAGCTCTCTCAACTCGGTCTGCGCGAATAGTGCCTATACATTTTATATTATTTTTCTTTAAAGTTTCCAATAGAGGCAGTGAATTGAAAAAGTTGTCGAGGAATACAAAACTATCGCCAGGGAGGTAATTCAAGAAGAACTTTTCAGTCACAGAAGATCCCAAAGGTTTTCCAGTTTGTTTATCACCTGCGCCGCTATAAGGTTCAAACTTTAATGTATAACCTTCAGATGTTGTAAGACACCAAAATTTAAAACCGTATGTAATGAATTGTTTCATTCATGGTGGCGACCATAATATGGTACCATGGCCTGTCTAACGAAAAAGATTTTCCAAGAGGAACAGCTAGAGTTTGGGAAACTTTAGTTATTCTGTCGATCAATGGTTGATCCTTATATAGTTTATTGTTTGGATCAATCGTATTATTGTCATTGAAATGAACATATCTATGTATAGCTTCAAACCTATCCGGTGACATATTGTTACTAACCAGGGAGTTAAAGTATCTGATTTAGTCTCCCAATACATTCTTCGAGCTGGCAACTTACAGTACCCAGAAAGCATAAGTATACCAAAATACATTCATATATGTACTTTTCCCTAACCGATACTTGGAAGTCATGTTTCCCTTGAAAGCAGCGAGCTGCTGTTTTATTGATGTTCATTTTCTCCGTTCTTGTATTTGGTTTGGCTGTTTTCCACATTCTTTTCTTTTTTATCGTCTTCATCCTCACTTATCGTCTTCATCCTCACTTTCACTTGAAATTATTTGACTTCTTAGGTTCAACTCCACTTTCTGATTATTGTCATAAACGGCAAATATTTCCGTTGGTTGACTCAGAACTCCTTTTCCTATATCTCTTATGCCAACCCATCCTTCTTCATCACTTTGAGCATAATTTTTGTCGCTATCACATCCATCATCAGGTGATAATAACACAAAATCCAATGAACTGCATTCGTCTAATTTTCCAATATCTTCGTCCTCCTGATCTGGATCTTCTAAATAATTTAAAAGTTCTTCTGCATCACGAGGATCCTCGGGATTATAAAATTGTTTCCTGTAATACAAATTATACATATTACTTCCTATGATATGATATTTCATATGCAAAATTTAGAAGCAATTGTTTTTGAATTGGAATTGTAAAATTGACATTGGAATAATAAAAATAATAAAATACACTCCTCTAAGAATGGTAAAAGTAATTTCTTTATTTGTAAAAAAATTAACTTACCTGAGTGACTTCTTTTTTGATAATACTAAAACCTCGGTCTACTTACAATAGTCACGAAGAATGTTTATTTGATAAAACAACAACTAATGCACTACACAACAATAAATGCACTCTCTGCTAATGCGACACAATGCATCATAACCTCCAAATATTTTTCCTGTAGACAGGAAGGGGCGCTGTAGGTAAATCTAATTTTCATATGGTATTTCATACCACAGACAGTAATGGTTTTTAATCTAGCATCTGCGGAAGACCAGACCAAGTATCACTATAGCTTCATGTATCTTACCAAAGACTGAGTAACACCTTAACATCGAGTTAAAATTCACAAATTTACATGATGTATGTAGATCATTTCCAACTGAAAAAAAAGGCGAGCATTAAAGAGATTTCAGCCTAAATTAAAAGGAAACCCTCCGAACGATTGGTATCAAACAAAATCATTATTCTATTCTTCTACTATTCTAAATTATTACAAAATTTGCATTTGCATTTGTTTAATATAAGTATGTTTGATTAATGTCAGTCAATTTTATTTGAGTACCTACGTATGTATATTAGACAATATTTAATGCTGTATGATATAAAGTATGTCATAGTAATAAATAATGTTGTTTTCAGAGTTTAGTGGGACTTCTAGATAATATTTTGCGTTCTAATACCATCACAACCTACACAATTACCAAAAATATGTCAAAATATGTAATTATAAGTTCAGCTGCTCTCTAGTTAAATTATTATTTAGTTAGTAGTTAGGTTAGTAGTTAGTTAGGTAGTTAAGTTATTCTAAATATTTCAGATAGATCAAAGGTAGTGAATAAGGCTTGTTTTGCTTATCAGTAGAAAATGTATGGGCAATAAAGGAAAAAGCGGAGGTATACATATAACTTTAAATATCGAGATCAACAGGAAAACAAAAGCAAAACTTTTTAATAACGCGGTGTATGTAACCAAAGTTTATTCAACTGGTTGGTGGTGGAACTTATTAGGTACCGAATGTATTTTATTGAACGCGAGAAATATAAAATCATTTAATAAATTGTTCAGTGCTTGCTAGTAATAATTTATTTACGCAATGCAAAATTGCGTCAATTGAAGAAATTTTCCAAATCAAAGATTAAAATTTGCAATTTAAAAGTTCATAGCTGCATTAGAACCATGTCTGTGTTTATTTAATACTGGAATTGTACTTCAGTTATTAGTTATTCTTCCGCAATATCACATACACTATCACGCCATTCCAGTAGCAGTAGCCGTTCCGACTACTGCTAACTACAAGGCGATTAGAAAATTACCCTGCTAGTATTGAAACTATTCAAATAATAGCGCTACTACAATTGCCACGTAATTAAAGGTAGCATTAAAAGTACTAAAGTTCGCCTATATTCTCCACCAAATTAAACATTACCCGTACTATATACAGCTGGCGTTATGGAGAGTAAAGGTATACAACTGCAGAATTTTCGCTTCTGTTGGTGCCGTTCATGTTTGCCTGAGAGCGTACTGTTTAACGTTTAGAAGAAACACGTTCTGTTTCTGCACTGGGTGATTCATTAGCGAAATTGTATTTTAGTTTTAATGTAACAGCAGCTGTTGCACGCTTCTCTGCGCACTCAACTCGGCGACTCATTAGCTCCGCCAGTGGAATTCTCTGTTTGAGCCTTCTATGCTTGATGGTGTGTTACAACTGCACTGTATAGACTGTATTGTGTATCGCTACCGTCATTGAAACTATAGGTTTGATGGTAATTTATTTTATTTCTGTTGTATAGCCAATTTTCATTAACGAGTGTATTTTTTTCGTAAACGCGTTCCAGCTACTGTTTTGTTATACTATTTGGTTTAGTGATTTACCTTTACTAACTGCAGCCCCGTCGTCCGAACAACATTGGTATATTTTGCCAGTATATAGAGGGTGTCCAGCTAGTATGCGGAAGTCCAATATCTTGGTTGATTAGAGGGATAATTAAATCTTTTTTTTATTTCATGTATCTAGTTGTCTCGAGATCTACAAACCTAAAATAATGCCGATTACAGGGTGTTCCATTTCCTATGTACAGAAGGCTTGTATGTTTTAAATATACCTAAATTTTTCATAATTTATTTTGAATCAACATGAAAAATAGAAACAACTTTATGCATGGTATTCATATGGAAAACCTAATGGTCTTTGAGATACATATTTGGCTATGTTTTTCTAGTAAATTGTCATCAATTATAATATTGAAAATTTTTTGGTTACGTTAATTAACAGAAAAAATGTTTTCTTATCAACTGTTAGGCAATAATTATTATTGATTATGATATTGATAATGATTGATATGATTGATGAATGTGAATTATTGATCAGTAAAACGCATAATTAAATATTCTGTACGTTTGCTATAGCATTCCCTATACCTAAGTTTAACACTTTAGGTAAAAAAAGTGAGTAAATTTATGCATCACTTCAAATTTACTCCATTAAAAAAAAACAAAGAACTCAAAAAATTAAAAAAACAAATTGTTCGAAATGTTCACTGTTCAAAAAATAATCCAACAAGTTTATAGCCAGTTTTATTATCATTAGATTGTCGATTGTCATGTATAATATCTAGAGCAGATAGTGTACAATATTTAAAATGTTTTGAGAAAAAAATCAAAGTCAAATATCCTGGTATGTACTATACGAGAAGTATGGTACGTTATGTGTACCGGGTGGCCAACTAACAATGCCGAACGGCCATATCTCAGGAACGGTTTACAGGACAGCATCTAACTAAAGTAGCCCCTAGAAGCATCTGGAAATTATTTAGGATAGTGTAGGAAGACCGCTAGATGCTGGAACTGTACACCAAAAATTTAAATTCTTATTTTATACGGAATTTACTAACCTAAGGTCTATCACAAATATCAAGATTGGAATCTTCTAAAAATTCCGCATATTTCACACTGGCCAAATTTTTGTATTTTCCCAAATAAAGGGCGAAGGGGAGGGAAAACTTTGTTGTGATGGAACGCTTATAACTCCGGTTCTGTTGAACCTAATTTTACAAACTTAGTCTTGTTGGAAACAGCATTACTCCTCCAATCTCATGCTTACAAATTCGAACCAATATGACGTGCATTCTAGAGGACGCTGTTTAATTTTTTCGGACATTTTTCTTAATCGAAAATACTAAATGGAAACATACTACAGATTAGAAACGTAGGCCAAATTACCAACAAATAAGCGAAAATCGCGTATCGCTATCTTTTACTTATCCGAAGATATCCTGAAAAACGTATGAGTGGCAAGAATTTCTTGAATGAATTTAAATTATTCTGCTTCCCTTGAGCGAAATTTAGCAAATTTGGTCGTATTAGAAAGTCTTTTCCTTGGTCTACATTTAGCGATTCGCACTATTGAATATTAGTTTGTCCGTCACCGTTAGAGGGCGTTAAAGAATTTAAATACGTAAAGTTTGTAATTTTTGAGAAGTATAGGTAAGTGTAGAGTGGACACCTTCTAAATCGACACCACCGCAAGCTAACGTCGACCTTATCTACTAATACTAATATCTACTATAAATCCTAACTGAAGGTGACACAACGTAACCCCCTCTACATTGCTATTAAGGTTTAGGAAATTTCGTAAGGCTGTCGATTAAGCTGCTGTCCACTGTACATAGTGTTAGAGGAAAAAGCAACTTGACAAAATAGCCGGTCTATGGCCGGTTAAAAAATTTCAAGGCCGATTTTACTCTGTGTTTTTGTGCGAACCACTTGAACCTTGTTTCTCTTCTTGATGAAGGAAGATGCAGTGGCCTTCTAAACTGTATTGCTTGTTAAGACTACTTCGACAGCTCTTGTGGTGTAGTTTGTGTGTTCATAACTTCGTTACAACATTACCTCGCCGCAAGTCATGCTAAGCTGTCAATTCTGTCCCACAGTGAATGGTACCTAGAGCGAAAGAATGGAATTGTCAAAAGCAACGTTGTTGAAGCAAGATTCTAATTTTATTCGCTTGTCCAATATTGCAAACAGTGCATACGTGATACATCTACACGCTAGCGTGATAAAAGCTCTACAAGTTATTTCTTTAGATATTAGTGAACAAAGATGTAAAACATGCCCAAGCTATCGCTGTGTTTTTCACCCTCAAGTTTTAGAACACATATTCTCCAGATAACTCAGCTTAAAATGGAAACCATTGTAAGTAAATATGCTCTTTAAAAAGATTTAGATTTATTCTATAGAGAATCATGTATGTAGTTATAAATATCCCATTCATTTTTAATTCCTTATCTTCATCTTGACTAATGTAAGAGTAG
Organism: Holotrichia oblita; assembly: GCA_023690525.1. Classification (NCBI taxonomy): domain Eukaryota; kingdom Metazoa; phylum Arthropoda; class Insecta; order Coleoptera; family Scarabaeidae; genus Holotrichia; species Holotrichia oblita. The sequence goes on from CM043021.1 coordinate 31,869,173, forward strand.
AAATAATCGTGGACAAGTTTAAATAAAATAAAAGGTTCTTAATTTTAATAATATAACACAAAATTGATAGAAAATCGTGATACTTCAAATGTGATAATTCTTATATAAATAGATCCTCATACAAGAGAGGGGAAATGATCTTAAATAATAAAAAAGAAATCAACATGTCCACTATAATCACACAGTAGAGACCATAATCTATTAAAGACACAATTGCAGTAACACAATTTGTAGTTACTCCAAATAACAAATACTCAACAATAATAATATATCATGGAATTTTGTTTGATACGTTAAAAGAAGATATACAGAATAACCTCAATGGAAAACTAAATGGATTGTTGTATTTTCTTCAAATAAATGATTAACTGTTACAGAAAAAGTTGAAAGTTGAAGTATAAAATATAGATATAAATATGTGTATCATTTCCATCATATTCATGTAGCAGCTCATATTGTTGCCAGTGGTTTTCACATCCTAACCACAATCATTCGATTCATGTTAACTGTCTTAGCTTAGTTCGCTGGCGTACATATAATCCATGCCTAATTCCAATCGCCGAAATATTACATCATATTTTAAAAAAACACTGTATATTATATTTACAACACATAAATCTTTGCATTGGTATCTCTCGCTTTGTTATTTAGTATATATTCAGCTTGATTAACGGTGATTCACAATTTCTTGTCGAGTAACTCGCAGTTTATTTATGCTTCAGTGATTTATACTGTGAAGAACATTGCATCCAACGTAAAAACAAATGATTGAAGAGATGACATACATGCAACTGTCGGATACGAAAATTGTTGTTTTCAGGCTTATTTATAGCATTCACTTTGAATATATCACTCACAGTTATTCCTATTCTGTCTATATGACTTTGTGACAAAAAACGGACGGGAGTCTTGTTTATATTTGAAATTGAGAATTTAACATCCAGAAAGTGACGGAAGTTCTATGTTTTGAAATACAAATATGTTCCGATTATAAAAATTTATATTTATATCTGAAATAAAACGTTGCTGTAGAAGTTACGGAAATAAAAACGTCGAAATAATCATTGAGATGAACCATTCAACGAATTTATAATGTTATTTATACAAAGATGTCCACCTCTAGATTTTCACTATTAGCTATTAGCATATCTGTTACTAGAAAATATATAGCAACGATAAAATGGGAAAAGTTTTATATCAAATATATCAATTCAAATTCACCCATTTTTTAAATTTTGTTACGGTATGTTGAAAACCCAAAATTGACCGGTTTAAACTTCGCTTAATGAATCTACACCTACATGTAATCGCTACCAAGGTATTACAATGTGAAGACGCTGTTTAAATTTTTCCTATAAACAGAAATTAAATTGTAATTAAAAATCGTAGGATCTATTATGTAATTATCTACCATAAACAGAAAATTTGGTTGCATTTATGCCGTACTAAATATTACAACCGCAGCTATAGATTTTAAAGTACACAATCCACAATTTATGTAGGTACCAGGTGTTAAATCGTTCCGTTGTAGTAGCTGTCATTTAAATCTTGCACAATTGTGGGTTTATAAGGGTAGTATTGGTTTTTTCACTTAGTATTTTCTTGGTTTTTTTTTCTGTGGTTTCGTCTTGATAATTAAGTGATTTATTAAGATATTGGGCTTAGTACAACATATTGTTTTAAATCGGTCTTATATGGACACCATCTTCAGGAAACTAGAATAAAAACATTTCAATTACGTACCTAACATTTCATTGTCAGTTGAATTGTTGCAAAAACAAAATTCCTAAACTACGCAAGTATCGCATACATAGGGATGTGCATACAGAGTCCATTTTAAATACTTTTAACATGTTTAATCGATACACTATCTAACATCTAATACTGATATGGTTTGATAGCCGCATTGATTAGGCGGCCGTCAATAGAAGTCGCAGTTCAAATCACCGGAAGAGCGGCGACATTTTTTTCGGAGAATTGGATTCAGATCGACCTACCATTCGCTGTTGCGAGCAAAGTGATTAACAGCACGGTATCATAAAGGTGGTCTACACAGCGAGAGTTGTAGTAACAGTCGTACCAGCGATACAATATAAGAAGTTACTGTTACTCTTGTGTACCAATATATCTATAAAATTAGCAGAAGATTCAATTATTAAAAAATAGGATAAAATAAAAACCTCACTAATTTAAAATTGGTTCTTTGATTGGTTTGGTAAGAACGATTACGGCAATAAAATCAAGTGGCGCCGAAAGATTTTTTATTTATTACTTATTTTTTATTTAACCCACCATACCACGTTGCTCCGTAACGAAGATCTCCGGCTAGTGGCGTTGCTCTTTGTAGGCCACAGACTTAACTTAAATACTTAAATAAACAAATAAACAAATAAAATAATAAAAATAATAATAAAATTTCATTTACAATTCAGTTCACCTACCAGTTCAGCTACCAGAAATAATATATTTTGATAGGGTTTTTATTTTGACATCACCACTTATTCATCCAGAAGTCATCCATAAAGCAAAAAAAAACACTTCTTAAAAACTCTGTATATAAAATTTGAAAAACGCAAGGTTTTTCACGTTTTCCTGTTCTTTGCAGCAAATGCTGGAGTAATTAAAAGAGGAAGACGGTTTCTGGAAGCAATAGAAAGTATATTAAATAAATATATTTTTATTTCCTCTCTCGTGTTTTTCTTCCATTCCTTGTTTTTATTATAGCTTACTGAAGATGTAAACATAATATTAAAAACTTGAAAACAAGATGTTTTCGTAAGCTTTAGATATTAATAAATTGCCTAATTGCCAAGACAATTTCATATAGACAATTTTAGAGATTCAACGACTTGATTAAACTTTTGAATAATCTTAGATTGTAAGTAAATAGTACCTTGTAATTGCATTAGTTTTAATTTTCTGAATTGTTGTTTACAATTATAGAACTATAAATAAATAAAATGAATACCATAAAACAAGTTCAAGGTGGGTAATTTATATACATATCTTAGCAAGTCATACTTTAACTACAATCACCATCATTTCATTTGTTCCGATTGCTTTTATTCCGTATGCGTAAATTGTCATCAATTATAATATTGAAAATTTTTTGGTTACGTTAATTAACAGAAAAAATGTTTTCTTATCAACTGTTAGGCAATAATTATTATTGATTATGATATTGATAATGATTGATATGATTGATGAATGTGAATTATTGATCAGTAAAACGCAGAATTAAATATTCTGTACGTTTGCTATAGCATTCCCTATACCTAAGTTTAACACTTTAGGTAAAAAAAGTGAGTAAATTTATGCATCACTTCAAATTTACTCCATTAAAAAAAAACAAAGAACTCAAAAAATTAAAAAAGACAAATTGTTCGAAATGTTTACTGTTCAAAAAATAATCCAACAAGTTTATAGCCAGTTTTATTATCATTAGATTGTCGATTGTCATGTATAATATCTAGAGCAGATAGTGTACAATATTTAAAATGTTTTGAGAAAAAAATCAAAGTCAAATATCCTGGTACGTACTATACGAGAAGTATGGTACGTTATGTGTACCGGGTGGCCAACTAACAATGCCGAACGGCCATATCTCAGGAACGGTTTACAGGACAGCATCTAACTAAAGTAGCCCCTAGAAGCATCTGGAAATTATTTAGGATAGTGTAGGAAGACCGCTAGATGCTGGAACTGTACACCAAAAATTTAAATTCTTATTTTATACGGAATTTACTAACCTAAGGTCTATCACAAATATCAAGATTGGAATCTTCTAAAAATTCCGCATATTTCACACTGGCCAAATTTTTGTATTTTCCCAAATAAAGGGCGAAGGGGAGGGAAAACTTTGTTGTGATGGAACGCTTATAACTCCGGTTCTGTTGAACCTAATTTTACAAACTTAGTCTTGTTGGAAACAGCATTACTCCTCCAATCTCATGCTTACAAATTCGAACCAATATGACGTGCATTCTAGAGGACGCTGTTTAATTTTTTCGGACATTTTTCTTAATCGAAAATACTAAATGGAAACATACTACAGATTAGAAACGTAGGCCAAATTACCAACAAATAAGCGAAAATCGCGTATCGCTATCTTTTACTTATCCGAAGATATCCTGAAAAACGTATGAGTGGCAAGAATTTCTTGAATGAATTTAAATTATTCTGCTTCCCTTGAGCGAAATTTAGCAAATTTGGTCGTATTAGAAAGTCTTTTCCTTGGTCTACATTTAGCGATTCGCACTATTGAATATTAGTTTGTCCATCACCGTTAGAGGGCGTTAAAGAATTTAAATACGTAAAGTTTGTGATTTTTGAGAAGTATAGGTAAGTGTAGAGTGGACACCTTCTAAATCGACACCACCGCAAGCTAACGTCGACCTTATCTACTAATACTAATATCTACTATAAATCCTAACTGAAGGTGACACAACGTAACCCCCTCTACATTGCTATTAAGGTTTAGGAAATTTCGTAAGGCTGTCGATTAAGCTGCTGTCCACTGTACATAGTGTTAGAGGAAAAAGCAACTTGACAAAATAGCCGGTCTATGGCCGGTTAAAAAATTTCAAGGCCGATTTTACTCTGTGTTTTTGTGCGAACCACTTGAACCTTGTTTCTCTTCTTGATGAAGGAAGATGCAGTGGCCTTCTAAACTGTATTGCTTGTTAAGACTACTTCGACAGCTCTTGTGGTGTAGTTTGTGTGTTCATAACTTCGTTACAACATTACCTCGCCGCAAGTCATGCTAAGCTGTCAATTCTGTCCCACAGTGAATGGTACCTAGAGCGAAAGAATGGAATTGTCAAAAGCAACGTTGTTGAAGCAAGATTCTAATTTTATTCGCTTGTCCAATATTGCAAACAGTGCATACGTGATACATCTACACGCTAGCGTGATAAAAGCTCTACAAGTTATTTCTTTAGATATTAGTGAACAAAGATGTAAAACATGCCCAAGCTATCGCTGTGTTTTATACTCTCTCACCCTCAAGTTTTAGAACACATATTCTCCAGATAACTCAGCTTAAAATGGAAACCATTGTAAGTAAATATGCTCTTTAAAAAGATTTAGATTTATTCTATAGAGAATCATGTATGTAGTTATAAATATCCCATTCATTTTTAATTCCTTCTCTTCATTTTGACTAATGTAAGAGTAGAAATAATCGTGGACAAGTTTAAATAAAATAAAAGGTTCTTAATTTTAATAATATAACACAAAATTGATAGAAAATCGTGATACTTCAAATGTGATAATTCTTATATAAATAGATCCTCATACAAGAGAGGGGAAATGATCTTAAATAATAAAAAAGAAATCAACATGTCCACTATAATCACACAGTAGAGACCATAATCTATTAAAGACACAATTGCAGTAACACAATTTGTAGTTACTCCAAATAACAAATACTCCATATATCATGGAATTTTGTTTGATACGTTAAAAGAAGATATACAGAATAACCTCAATGGAAAACTAAATGGATTGTTGTATTTTCTTCAAATAAATGATTAACTGTTACAGAAAAAGTTGAAAGTTGAAGTATAAAATATAGATATAAATATGTGTATCATTTCCATCATATTCATGTAGCAGCTCATATCGTTGCCAGTGGTTTTCACATCCTAACCACAATCATTCGATTCATGTTAACTGTCTTAGCTTAGTTCGCTGGCGTACATATAATCCATGCCTAATTCCAATCGCCGAAATATTACATCATATTTTAAAAAAACACTGTATATTATATTTACAACACATAAATCTTTGCATTGGTATCTCTCGCTTTGTTATTTAGTATATATTCAGCTTGATTAACGGTGATTCACAATTTCTTGTCGAGTAACTCGCAGTTTATTTATGCTTCAGTGATTTATACTGTGAAGAACATTGCATCCAACGTAAAAACAAATGATTGAAGAGATGACATACATGCAACTGTCGGATACGAAAATTGTTGTTTTCAGGCTTATTTATAGCATTCACTTTGAATATATCACTCACAGTTATTCCTATTCTGTCTATATGACTTTGTGACAAAAAACGGACGGGAGTCTTGTTTATATTTGAAATTGAGAATTTAACATCCAGAAAGTGACGGAAGTTCTATGTTTTGAAATACAAATATGTTCCGATTATAAAAATTTATATTTATATCTGAAATAAAACGTTGCTGTAGAAGTTACGGAAATAAAAACGTCGAAATAATCATTGAGATGAACCATTCAACGAATTTATAATGTTATTTATACAAAGATGTCCACCTCTAGATTTTCACTATTAGCTATTAGCATATCTGTTACTAGAAAATATATAGCAACGATAAAATGGGAAAAGTTTTATATCAAATATATCAATTCAAATTCACCCATTTTTTAAATTTTGTTACGGTATGTTGAAAACCCAAAATTGACCGGTTTAAACTTCGCTTAATGAATCTACACCTACATGTAATCGCTACCAAGGTATTACAATGTGAAGACGCTGTTTAAATTTTTCCTATAAACAGAAATTAAATTGTAATTAAAAATCGTAGGATCTATTATGTAATTATCTACCATAAACAGAAAATTTGGTTGCATTTATGCCGTACTAAATATTACAACCGCAGCTATAGATTTTAAAGTACACAATCCACAATTTATGTAGGTACCAGGTGTTAAATCGTTCCGTTGTAGTAGCTGTCATTTAAATCTTGCACAATTGTGGGTTTATAAGGGTAGTATTGGTTTTTTCACTTAGTATTTTCTTGGTTTTTTTTTCTGTGGTTTCGTCTTGATAATTAAGTGATTTATTAAGATATTGGGCTTAGTACAACATATTGTTTTAAATCTTTCGGTCTTATATGGACACCATCTTCAGGAAACTAGAATAAAAACATTTCAATTACGTACCTAACATTTCATTGTCAGTTGAATTGTTGCAAAAACAAAATTCCTAAACTACGCAAGTATCGCATACATAGGGATGTGCATACAGAGTCCATTTTAAATACTTTTAACATGTTTAATCGATACACTATCTAACATCTAATACTGATATACTATCTAATAATAAATGGTTTGATAGCCGCATTGATTAGGCGGCCGTCAATAGAAGTCGCAGTTCAAATCGTCGGAAGAGCGGCGACATTTTTTTCGGAGAATTGGATTCAGATCGACCTACCATTCGCTGTTGCGAGCAAAGTGATTAACAGCACGGTATCATAAAGGTGGTCTACACAGCGAGAGTTGTAGTAACAGTCGTACCAGCGATACAATATAAGAAGTTACTGTTACTCTTGTGTACCAATATATCTATAAAATTAGCAGAAGATTCAATTATTAAAAAATAGGATAACATAAAAACCTCACTAATTTAAAATTGGTTCTTTGGTTGGTTTGGTAAGAACGATTACGGCAATAAAATCAAGTGGCGCCGACAGATTTTTTATTTATTACTTATTTTTTATTTAACCCACCATACCACGTTGCTCCGTAACGAAGATCTCCGGCTAGTGGCGTTGCTCTTTGTAGGCCACAGACTTAACTTAAATACTTAAATAAACAAATAAACAAATAAAATAATAAAAATAATAATAAAATTTCATTTACAATTCAGTTCACCTACCAGTTCAGCTACCACAAATAATATACTTTGATAGGGTTTTTATTTTGACATCACCACTTATTCATCCAGAAGTCATCCATAAAGCAAAAAAAAACACTTCTTAAAAACTCTGTATATAAAATTTGAAAAACGCAAGGTTTTTCACGTTTTCCTGTTCTTTGCAGCAAATGCTGGAGTAATTAAAAGAGGAAGACGGTTTCTGGAAGCAATAGAAAGTATATTAAATAAATATATTTTTATTTCCTCTCTCGTGTTTTTCTTCCATTCCTTGTTTTTATTATAGCTTACTGAAGATGTAAACATAATATTAAAAACTTGAAAACAAGATGTTTTCGTAAGCTTTAGATATTAATAAATTGCCTAATTGCCAAGACAATTTCATATAGACAATTTTAGAGATTCAACGACTTGATTAAACTTTTGAATAATCTTAGATTGTAAGTAAATAGTACCTTGTAATTGCATTAGTTTTAATTTTCTGAATTGTTGTTTACAATTATAGAACTATAAATAAATAAAATGAATACCATAAAACAAGTTCAAGGTGGGTAATTTATATACATATCTTAGCAAGTCATACTTTAACTACAATCACCATCATTTCATTTGTTCCGATTGCTTTTATTCCGTATGCGTTTAAGCCGTTTTACATATTTTCTAACGGTACTAAGTATAATAGGTACTTTCTATTTCACACTGATCAGCGAACAAAACCGGTTCTGTTGTGTATGAATCGTTCGAACAAAACCGGTTTTGTTCGCGGATCAGTGTTAAATAGAAAGTACCTAATGTCTATCGATTGTCTTACATTCCAATGTACAAAAACTTCGTTAAAAGGTCTAGTTTTGAGCGTATGAATTGCTTTAAGTGTTTTGAACAAACTTTTTATTTTATATAACCCCAAGGAAAAGTAAAAGTTTAGGAATCTGGTGACCCTTTTAACAAAATGAGTCCCAAGAGCCCAATTCATTTCATGAGAAATGATCATTGAGTTATATTTTAATTGTTACGATTCGCACTCGTATTTAATATAAGGAATCTCGTTCTTGTCCCGACGGTTAGTTATAAAAATACTGAGGAAACTTACAAGTTTTGTAGCAATAAGCTATTAAAGAAAATACATTTTTTCCCAACAATAGATGATAAAAACCTTCAAACAATTTCTTAAACTGACATAATTAGTTGGTTAAATTGTAGTGTTAATGTATGCGTATAAATATACTATTATTTTCAAATTATATGTGTATTGATGCTCAAAAACTCTTCAATTATCTATACACATACTGTATACCTAGCGATACCTAACTCATAATTTTTAGTATAGAATTTTTTATAAAGAACTACAGCAAAAATACATATCCTTGGTATTTAAAGATATTTTATTGTAACATAGCACGGCACTTCAAAGAATTCCTTGCGAATACAATTTAATTTAGTTTAATTAAATTTTATTTAAGTGCGCACCATTCACCAGATTTGATAACGTGTGATTAGTATTTATTCCGGGGCTGCTGTAATTAATCTCTATTTGGATTTTAAATCAAATGTTTACGTAAAAGCAGAAAAAAAGTACTTTTAAGATATAAAACTGCAGTGCAAAATGATAATCAAATAACATATATCATTTACATAGAGAATGATATATTACCCCATCTACCATAGAATTGATATACAGGCTGACATATTTATTTTCTTACGTGTTTACTCGGAAACTAATAGCGATAAAAGGTTGCAGTTTAATCCAGTAGAATGACAACTATACTCTGTATAGCATTCTGTTACTATAATGGTGAAGCAGGCGGAAATGGAAAAGCTGCAGAACGTTTTCCTGATCGTAGGCGCTCGTCGTATCAGGTGATAATGGATACGGCGAACAAGGCACGCTACGAAGGTAGGGGTGGTGAAAGAACACACAGAGTTTTACTTTCGGAAGAGCAACTCCTAGAAATGATAGATGCGAATCCAGGCATAAGCACGCAAGCCACAGTAGCACAATGTAAGTCGGAGTGTCCTAATCAACGATTCTTCGAATCCTCTCGAAGAACTTGCTGCATCCATACCATTTACAACAGCTATGAGCTCTAGCAACACAGGACCGTCCCGCACGTGTTAGATTCTGCACCTAGTACCATTCTTAGGAAGCAAGAAATGTAGACTTCTGTGGCAGCGTACTGTATACCGATGAATATTGCTTTAGCCAGAACGGCGTCTTAAACTTCCATAACACTCATCATTGGAGTGATGCCAACCTCCCTATTATACAACAGTCGTTTTCAACACCGCTTTTTAGTATATATGTTTGGTCAGGAACTGTCGGTGATAATTTGCTCCGATCGCAAGTATTACCTGCACGACTGACCGAAGTGGATTATTTAGAATTCTTGCAGAATGCGCTGCCGGAGTATCTCGAAGGTGTGACGCTGCAACTTAGAAGCGATCTCTGGTTTATAGCATATCATATAAGAGTGACGCATTCCACGTTCACAAAGGCGTATCTACACCCACACATTTCATTAGCGACGCGAAATTTTCTCAACATTTCAAAGCCTTGATGGGTTGGATGTAGAGCGGATTTAAATCCAGCAGATTGTTTTAGTGGGGGTATATATGAAAACATTGGCGTATGATGGGAACAAAATTGACACTGCCACCGTATTTTTAGAGCGGTAAGGCGCATATGTGAGGAACCAGGTACCTTCCAGCGCAATGCATAGATGCTTGTCTTTGTCCAGGGCGGACGCATCGAACATTTGTTTTAAATTTTTACTTGATTCACATCAATAATCGGACCACCATTTTACTTGTACGAAAAGAAAAATACACTAATCTGCACAAGGTTACTAAAGAATTACCACTATCAATATTCCATAATAAATATTAAATTGCTAATTGTTTTTTGTCCAGCAGCTGCTAAAATTAGTTACAAAATAATTTTTGGTTTAATTTTAACAATGCCAGCTGATAGACAATTAATGGTTTGATATTTACTATAACAAATACCACAAATATTAGAATCAGCTATTATCAACTACAAATTCAGGTGCAATAACCCCTATTATTTGAAAAAATAAAACGATGTAGTTGATCTCTTTCACTGCCAGCAAAAAAGGTAGCCAGCTTTGTAGAAAGCAATCGATTACCTAGGTGCGTTATCGATATACGTTAGGCAATTACAGTAGACGAAGCGGCTTATTAAAGCTTTGCTGTCTTTTTTTCCATTATAAATTGTTTGTACTGCATTCTTTTGTGTATCTATAAACGTACAATCTGTATCAGGTCCATAATAAAAAATTTTAGTATAAAAATTTCCCAAAAAATTACATTTTTATTTCTTCGGTATTATGGTATACCTATTTATAGGTCTGCTTCCTTCGGACTTTACATATCTACTTGACCGTCATTTGTTGTTGTGATTCTCTGTATAAATAACATATTCTAATAAAATTTAGTGACATCTTCAAAATAATGTCTAAACGTTATTTTTACTAGAATTACCTCCACGTGAGATCATTCATGGCAGTTTGTATGAATCTTAGCTAAATTCTTAAGTAGAACATGACTTTTGATTAGCATAATTTAAACTATGGGCGATGCATTTGTGAATATTTAATTTTGGCTAAAAATCTATATTCATGTAGTAATTAAGAAACCGGTCATTATGTTAGTGCTTTTTGTTGTACAATAAACGTTGTAATTTTTAAACGATCCTTGATTTAAGTTTTCCTATTACACCTCATAGACTTATTTTGCGCCTATTTATCTTGACTGCAGAATACAAATGTAAATCCGAATATTTTTCGCAAGAGGAAACCCACGATATACATTTAGTAAATAGATGTGTGTATTGTCAAAAAATGTAATCGCGAGTTTCTGAGAAATACCCAAGATGTACGCAGCAGATGAAATGATGTGCGTCACGCGGTCAACAAAAGAACGTGAAAATACCAAGAAACGAGAGAGGCAGTTTAAGGGTCGTTAGGAAAAAAGAGCGATCCTATATACTGTGTTGTATAGATTCTTTCTTCTAGTTATAGTAAATGTATATCTTTTAATGAACGTTAATCGGTGTCTGTTTTTTTAAATAACGTGTTTTTAATAAAGCAGTAACAAGATAGATTCTTGTGTTAAGTGCTGTATGGCCGTATTTTGTGTGTGGAATTATCGCCCTTATGTACAGCCGTTCTTCTATTGAATAAGATATAATTTCAGTAACTTTTTTCAATTAATGTATCTTATTCTACAAGTTGTAGTTCTCCAGTTCTATCTCTGGCTCTTCTGGTAATTTTCACCAACAGATCAGACCTAAGCTAGTTTACGATTAAAATCTAATAGCGCTCAGATAGAGCAATATATATACAAATGTCACTTAAGCAGCCAACATTGTATGAAGTTGGTACGCAACTCAATTGATAGAATTAGACAAATGGAAATCATACCTAGTTGAAGAATTGATCCAAAATAAGTCGTCACAACTAAAACCCAGATACCACACAATATCCTATGAATGTCCGTTTTAGATCCATATTAGGTTCCGGATATCCAGGACATAAAGTGGATGTCCAGTGGATATACTTATCACAACATCTTACCGACATCGGAAAACTTTATCCTATGGATATCCAAACAACATCCACGGAGATTGGTTGATTTGGATGAGTAGTTTACACAGAAACTATGGGAAAATGATAGTAATAATCGTAATAACATATATGTTTAAAGAACAATAATTAGGTTCCGGATATCCAGGACATACAGTGAATGTCCAGTGGATATACTTATCACAACATCTTACGGACATCGGAAAACTTTATCCTATGGATATCCAAACAACGTCCACGGAGATTGGTTGATTTGAATGAGTAGTTTACACAGAAACTATGGGAAAATGATAGTAATAAATAATTAAAGAACAATAATTTTCCAACCAATGGTATTATATTTATTTCACAAAAACAAATTATTACATTGATTTAGGCATTTTTTCTCAAAATATAACCAATAGTTTGAAATTAATATAACAGTAAGAACATCCTCTAAAGTTGATTACTTTTGTAATTTTAGCACCGGTTGTAATTATTAATATTTCCGTATTTTAATTTGAATGTGGCGATTCGTAACGCGGTATTTAGATACGAATCTGTAGTTTACGCCCTCTAAAGTATGCAACCGAACGTTAATCAAGGCCACCGAGTCCGTTCTTTATATTAGCGTCGTCTAAAGATAACCTGAAACATAACCTTGTAACCTTTATAACGCACGGTTTATGCCACTTTGTGCTGTGGTGCTTACATTAGTGTTATGCGAGATTAGGTAATCTATAGATATCATACCTGGTGACATCTTTCTCAAATGTGAGCAAATGTGAGACATTTGAAAAAGATGTCAAATCATCACATGAAAATACATCGATGCCTCTAAGATTGACGCTCGTTAAAACTTAAATTAGACAGAAAGTATATACATATTATAGGTATAGGATATCCTTTGTGGATTTGTATAGGATATCCACAAAGGATATCCTATGCACATCCACAAAGGATATCCTATACACATCCACAAAGGATATCTTCTTCGCGTCCACACTCGTGACAAAAGGAGATCCATAGGACGTCCTATGGACGAAGTTTGGTAAAATATGGATATCCATTGGATATCCCTATATCCTTATAGGGACGTCCACCGGATATATTATGGACAACTGTGTGCTATCTGGGAAGTGTACGCAAATTCAGAATTAATTCCAGAATCTTCTCCTGGAAATCCAAACCTAAATTCAGAATTTCATGTTAACATGTTATTCACTAATACATTCTCTAAATATTAAGAATTTCCTAAAGTTTTTCGAAAATTATTACATGGAGCTAAGCATTATTTCAGCAAAATGGAAATGGTTAGCGCCTGTGATATCAGCGGAAATATTTATATACCTTTAAAGAGAAGCTCATTTTTTAAACAGCTTGAACCAGGTGTGAAATAAAAAAGGTAGGTATCTAAATTTGCAAACAACGCTACGTGCTATAAATGCAAGCATGCAATAGAAGCGCTCCAAGGACTGTTAGTGTAGTAAGAAATATTATACTGGAGGCCTCTGCGAGCAAAAGAAGAGATGGTAACTTCATGGTAGCTTCTGTTGTAAGGAAAATCGTTCATGATTTGCTAAAGAAAATATATTATACGCAAATAGAATTCTCCTTATTCTAGCTCAGTTTTATTCGTGAACAAAAAAAAGAGTAATGAGCAACGGATACGTATAAACTACCCTGCTTAAAACGCAAAAAACAGTCAAAGATAGATATACGTTTCGTTTTTCAGATGCTTTTATGGAGAAACTTAGAGGATGTAAGTATTTTAACGGTCTGGGTCCTGCTAGCGAATATTATCAAATCTTTAAGACCGAATCATCTATTCCAAAAATGACACGAGTCTCATTTGGTCTTGCAAATGGTGCTGCGGTATTCCAAAGAATTATGAATATGGTTCTGGGGAACTAGCTGCTTGACAAGATGGTCTGAAAATGAAATGTCTCCTGACCTTAATTTGAAATGATGGTTCACCCTGAGACTTACTAAATACCACTTCTTTATGGAGAAGGTCGAATACTTTGGACACGCTATAAAAAAACTTTCCCATTTTGTCAAATTTTCACACTGTGAGGTAATTTCGGGTGCTGGTTAGTTATTTTAGAAGGTATATAAAAGACTTTGTTACCATAGCAAGATCTTTGGTAACCTTAGTGAAAGAGGATGTCCTATTCTAATGGGATAAACAGCACGCTAATACAATTAGCGTATGCAAAGAGAACTTACAATCACGGCCAGTTTTAGCAATTTAAGATCCAGAACTACCAACAAAAGTTAACACAGACGCGTCGAAATCGGATGTGGGCGGTATTTTTATACAGCGACAGTATGACAGTCTGTTATGTATTTTAGGGAAAAAAACTACGAAATAACAAAGGTATCATTCTTGTCAATTGGAAACTATGACAATAGTTTACATCAGTATATCTGATTGAAATTAATTTCTAGTAAACTAGATCTACATATAGCTAGGCGACGGCGTGCAATTTGCTAGTCTGACCGACTATTAAGATATATTATCGCGAGATTCTGAGATAAATGCTAAACGTATGAACATTGCTGATTAAGTAATATGCGCCATGCAGTAAACAAAGCAAAGTGTAAACGTCCCAGGAACTGAGAGGCCAGTATTGAGGCAGGTTGAAACAAAGAATAGTGCGATGTTGTACAGCTTTTTTCTTGTAGATAGATTAAAATTTTTCAATAAACGTAAACCGTTGTCTATTTTTTAAAATAAAATGTTTTTCATTTCCGAAACCTGTTCGTATTGTTATTTATTCTACACATTCATTTAAAATATGTAAAAAACGGGAGCATATGAATGGTATTGGGTCATCTGGGAATCTATTAATAAAATTCACATTCTATTCACATTCACATCTAATCTAATGCTTTTTGCTCCCCTTTTGAGGACTAAATTTGTGGTGAATTTTCTTCAACACAGATAAAATTTTTTTTTGTCTGTGTATTCTTTATCCTCGTGATTTATTCAGTCATGGATAATTTGCTGTCTTTATGGCGTTAAATCAGTAAAAAGTTAACTTATCTAGATTGGATTACAATACTGTTACTTGTTTCTTGTTAATAGTTGTTTTTAGATTTAATCCTTTTCGGGTACACCAACTGAATAGGCAATAATTTATTCCAACATGTTTGTATAAAATCTTGTACGTAAAATACTGTCCTGATTTATGTTATGCTTATTCCTACAAGTATTCATCCATAGTAGACGAATCAATTAATAATTCTGAAGATATTTTACTTGCAAAGTAAGAAAAATATTTTTTTTATTCATTTACTAGTCTTTACTTGAATATTAATGGTACATTAATGATTTTGTAATTAACTTCACATTTCACTGCTACAATTGATAGAGCCTCAAACGTGTACCACCTCCAGTTTCGCTCAGAAAGATTAGCTGTTTTGTGCTGATGAATTTCTTTTCGTACGCTTTCTGAATACGAAATAAGCATGACGATATTTGATGTAAATGAACAAAAATAATATTTATTTTTAGGTATATTTTACACTTATATTTTCATCTTATTTCATCTACTTACTTGTAAAATAAGAAGATTTAAATATAATTTATTTCAGTCTCTGCCAGTCATTCTTTTATGTGAAGTGACAAAAAATCTTCTTTACATCTACATAACGATGTGCTTCTCTAACATACATAAATATATATTATAAAATTTGTATCTCTGACATTTTTATAACTATATATAGAGAATTTGGTAATAAGTAGGCATGGAAAATTTTATACATTTGCGAGCAGCGTAGGCAAGCGATTTTGTATTCAGTTTAAATTATAAGAAAAAAAAACTCACTCTATTCACCATTGGACGGTCAAGGGAGTTCACCGATCATTGCATATTTATACACGACACGATTTCATACTAATTTGCAATTCAAGATTTTTTTCAGTATGTACTACACATTTGGGCATCTGTGAACTACAGTGAAAATATTGAATCTCGTTTATTAACACATCATCTCTTGTTTAAAACTAAATTTTCCATATTTTCAAAAATTACTGAAAAAGATATTTCAATTTTTTTAAACAAATATTATAAGAAGAACATATGTGGGTTACAGATTGATTTGTATTTCAACGATGTTGCGACTTTGTTAGAAGCAAAGCGAAAAGGTTGCTATATGTGCAAAACGCTCTCGAACGTTCTTTGCAAATTGCGTATGTCTTCCCCTACGAAATAACAACAAACTGGTTTTCTTTATCAGTAGGTGATCGTTATTTACAACTACATATATTCAACATAGTTACTTAGTAGTGCAAAACATCAGTAACTAACACTATAGTCTACCACTAAAAGATATTTAACTGATGTGAATGTTAACTTTAACGAAATTTTAAAAGTTTGCTTTTGAATTATTGTTTGACATTTAATGCTATTTGTTAAACACGAATTAGTGGGTCAGAGTACAATGTTCTTTCTGCGTAAAATCTTTTTATAAAAAAATGGTGACTGACTTCTGTACAACGATTATTTTGTAATCATTTCAATATTGCACTACATAGTGGAGTGCCTCCTGCTTATGCAACTATGTCTTGGGTGAAAAACTTAAAAAAAACTGCTTCCACATTACACTTAGAGCATAGAAAATCTGTCAAAGTAGAGGAAGACATTGAAAGAATTCGTGAAGAAGTGAATTATGTGTGACATATTGTTATAATGACTTATACATACAGACAAAGAAAGCTATTTTTTCCAGGACGATACAGAAAACTTCATAACTACTCCTGGAAACCGCATTTTTGATGTCACATCCTGACCTTAATGTTACCAACGTGACCTAATTTGTGGGTGATGGGAAAATTTTCCGTCATGATTCGAAGAATGCTTTCATAGAAGTGGCTCACAATTGAACGGTGTTGTTTTTTTTTTAAGTAAAATGGCATAGTTTACTCCACTCAAATCTGCAAAAATTCTAATAAATGTAAACAAAACACAAAGGTGTTTGAGACGTGCATATCACACTGCCGGTGATCGGTTAAAATACAAACATGTTGCAATGAAAAAGGTGGGTGCTAATTCAAGCACATGAATTTGACAATAACCACGCGCCATATAATGAAACGTTTGAAAGTTCAATCCTGACACACAGACACGTGTTTCGAACTTATTTGTTCTCATCAGTGTGTGATACAAGACTATGAACCAACAAACGTATTCCCCGTACGTTTCAAACGTTTACTTTTACTCTTGTGATGAAAGTTGTTTTGGAAACTTGATCAACTAGTCTAAATAACCGCTTTCATAAATAATAACTGAATCAACTTAGGTACTCTAGCCCATTTGTGTCAAAAGTTGCAGGGTGAGTCACGACTATTCCCTCGGTTTCTTGTGTCTAAACGCTAAAAGATATGAGTTTCAAATTTTAGCCAAATATGTAGGACGATAAGGAGCACAATTTAAAATTATTTGCAAGTATACAGGGCGATTCAAAAAAGTACAGCATACCAAAGTTAGGTTATTTTTAATGGAACGCCCTATATTGTATACCATTTTTGGATTCTGCGTCATAAACTAGGATAACTTTGTTAATAATTCCCTATACCTATCTGCTGCCAATTTCGGGAAAATTTGATTTTTTTGGAACAGTCGGCTTTCGTGAAAAAAATGAAAAACAGGAAAACTGTATGACTTGGACGATTTACATTTGTAAGAAGTTATTTTGACAAAGCGTACTTTCAATAACCCGGTAGAGAGTTTTGATATTGGCTACATGACATTCAGCAAAACAATTCATACTTTATATTTTTTCAACCATTAATAACTCTTTTAAAATAAATGGAACATCCTGTATTTATCCATCCTATGTGAAAGCCCATTAAACCGCCTACCAAAAACTATAAAGATGTCTCTATCTAAAATTAACGATTAAAATGTTATTAACGATATTCTCTAAAAACCTCATAAAACCGATACCTTTTTCATCCAAATAGGTGGCCATGCTGCTTTAAAATTAGCATATGTTCTTCTAGTTGCGACTGTCATTAATTCCTACATATAAATCGTATACTTTAAACAATTATTACGTCTAGTAGATGAAGAATAAAACAAACAAACAATACTCCACCTACCATTCCCAAAGATATGAAATTAAAATAAAAAATAATGTTATTTCAAAGCCTATGGTCTCGCATGATACAAATAAAAATCTGTCTATTAGCCCCTGAAACATATCCTGAATGAATGAATTAAGCTCTGGAGTGTTGGCGTTACCCAGTTTTATCTGTATTATAAATATCTAATGTTTAAAAATGTGTTTTATTCAATTACTTCCGGCATTTTACGGAAGACGATTCTTCTATTGCCTATAACATTATGTATAGAATAAGATGGTCAATCAATGTGAACATATACTATAATCTTTTTCATTAGATAATTTATTTATATTTATTCAATTCAAACGAACATTTAGTAGAGTACTGACACATGAAATACGTGTAGAATTTATCATAGAAGCTGAATTAGTAATTTATTTTATAGCATGCTATTTAAAAAATTGAAGTTGATGCCCACTTCCGGTTAACCAGAAGCGAAATTTATTCAAAAATATTTTCACGTGATAGTTCATATTCAACCATATCCAACTGCAAAATTTTGTTTTAAAATCCTGATCCGTGTGTTATACTTTTAATAGGCCCTTCTCACCAATCACCCGGTATATTAGAAACCGAATATTAAGGTAACGCTGATTTGTCACGTTGTAATGCTGTAAATAAATTCGATGCCATATTATTAATAAACTGAAGAAGCAAAAATGCAATGCTTTGCTGATGATATTAAATTACCATAAAATAACTTCTTTATTCAAAATAAATAGTACTTTGGAGATAACTGAAACATATAAAATGAACTTTCCTAAGCACTGGTTTCTTAAGTAAACAGAGAATACGATGTTTAACAGTGTTTCTAATTATACATGTTCTTAATTATCAGTAAAAATACTGCATTTTTGATAAATAAACTGACTGTGTATTTTCGCTAACAACTAAGTTAACTATAATGCCGAATTGACTTTGGACAACCTGTATTATGTACTACGTTATCGTATCCAAAACAATAATGAATTCTTAAGATAGTAAATTCAAAACATGGAATGAAATCCACACATTAAAGTTAATCACTGTGTATTAACTTAATTTTCTCATTTTTGTATTGAATGTGTATCAATTTCTAATTTTTTCTACAATCTAGCGTGATTGTTTTCCGTTAGTTTTCGTGGACCGTTAGGTTGTTTTGACGAGGCTTAATAAGGTATGCTGTTCAAATATTATTGACGTCTAAATTTCTCTGAATCTCGAAATAAAGCCACGTGACATCTCAACTAAGCCGTCAGTCGTTCTTCCGCGAAAACGTCATAATTTATTCACGTGTTTTTTCTTCTTTGTTTTAGCTTTGCTCGTCATCGGAGGAGCTGCCATCTACCCGATAGGATGGGACAATAGGGAAGTCAGGGAATCTTGCGGCAACCAGAGCCATATCTACAAACTAGGTCAGTAGAGTGATGATGACGGGAGGTACAAGTTGGGTGGATCGTGTAGGCTGTTTTAGACGTTGAGAATTATTTAACGCGCTTGTGTTTGTTGCCACAGATAAATGAATGCTGCATGAGGATTTATAGTAGAGAATGTAGGAGCCCGTCCGAAAATATGCGGCAACGATTTCATATTTTTGAGAGAAAGGATGAAGATAATCAAATATCGTTACATAAGGGATAATTGACGTCAAATGATGTACGGGTTGACGTGACAAATTCATGCTTTCTCATATCGCGCGAATTGAAACCGTATCTATTTATAACAACAGCGACACTACTCAGACCAATATCACTGGTCAACAGGGTTTTTTTTCTTACAATCTGATACATGTACATTATTTAAAAAAATTGGCTATCAGGCCAGGTTTCTGAGAAATGTTTTTTTATACATATATGTACTAAATGTACTGTATGTCTAAAGATATTTTTATGAGTAAGTTAAAAGAAACTATCAAGTCATTATCATGCTAACGGACAAGTCTGAACAGGATTTAATGTGTTTGGGCTTCATTTGTAGGTCATAGTCGTTAAACCACTCCATTTTTTTCCTCTAGAACCAATCAAATCAAGGAATTAATAGATCTGTACATATGTGAGTCTATATAAGACCCTACAGACACGTTATTCGACTCAAATTGTCAATGTATGGTAGTAACATTAGTTAATCGTTTTTTGAATTAAAATATATATGTGTGTATGTATTTCTTGCATTCGCACCTGAACTTCTTTCCCCCGAATCTTGGCGATGTTAGTGACGAGCATGAGGAAAGATTTTATCAGGGCAGCTATTGAAAAACGCTATCAGGGCAAGTGGAATAGCGAGATGCTTGCTGACTACTGTTGGAATGTTCTTCATCCCAATATAAAAGAAAAATGAAAGAAAGACTTTCTATATACGTCCGAGAATAGCATATACTTAGTTAGTGTTAGTATTGTATGATCAATATGAATTTCATTTTTTTATATTAGGAAGTAAAACCCCTTACATTCCTTACAAGAAATTAATAAAATCGTTATATTGAAATTGTGTAGTGATTTGATGTAAATGTTGCTTTTCATGGGACCCTTCTTAAATTTTAAATTTTTCGCAAGCCATCACATACATAGGCGTCTTTATCAGCTAATTGGGTTCATCGAATATTCAGTTGGCTAATTTCTTGTTAGAGACTTATTTAGATAAAAGATCACAGTCGCTCATTTTTCAATCACTATCAAAAATTCTGTAAACATAATTTATTGTGTGGCAACAGGACCAAATTATCAGTGAACACTAAAAGGTCTCATGCAGTACCATTTAATGTTAAAGGTAGCAGAACGTTGAGGATAGTAATCAATCTTTTGTGTAATTGATTACCTAAATCTACAATTGGCAAAACTAAACTATTAACTACTCTTTTTTAAATTTACTACTACTACTGTCTTCTATGTGACAATATGTTTCTATCTGAACGTTATTATGAATAAACTTTATTTTTCAAAAATTTATGGAATTTTGACTTTTCTTTTAAAATTTAGATTTTAGACAATTTTGGTATGAGTTAAATGTGCATAGAACATGATCAATTTTACCAACCAATATGCAGCATATGCAACCGCCTACCAGTTTTGACCAGTATGATGCACAATTTGTTTCAACTGAGGAATATCCCCACAGGAACTGAAACTTGTCAATGTAGTACCGATTCCGGAGAGGGGCGAATAATTATCATCGAGTATCTGTGTGTCCTATTTTGAGAAAAATCTTTGGGACTGTAATAGAAAATGCATTTATGTTCTTCTTTCGAAAGCATGACCTATTCCCAGAACCACAACATCGGTTTAAACCAGAGAAAACAATCGAAACAGCCATGCTAGAAATTGTGTAAGATCCATTCCTTGAATACAATAGGTGACATTCAACCGGCAGAACTAATTGCGAGTATTTGTGCCTCAAAAAATGATATGAAAAAGCTGTGGTATAATTAGGTCAATACTTACTGTTTCTCATAATCCTATTTAAATGACCCTAAAGAGACTGTAGGATGACAATAATTTGTCTAAGTAAAGAAATATAGAAGTGGTACATACCACAAGACTCTATATTAAGTTTTATGTTGCGTGTTATTTATGTATATAAATGACATACCTTTCAACACTTCCCGTAGTAAAGTAGGCTATCATTATGGCACAAGTATATTTGTAGGCGGCAGAAGGTGATTGTCTCAGAAACAGTGCTTTCAAATCTGTGAAAAGTGGTTAAAAAATAATGAGCTGTAGTTAAATGCCGATAAGACACTATCTTTGAAATTGAAAGGTAGTAAAAAGATCTAACATCACATTAGATCTCGGTATAGATGTGGACAGTTCTCTAGTGACGCACTTTGTGCAGTATCTTCTAAAGTCGTATATGTATGTATGTACACTACAAGAACTGTAAGGAATGTGTTTACGAAGCGGACAACGAAGCAAGTGTATTACACCAACTTTCATAGGGCTTTGCACACTATAATCATTTTAGATATTTGTTCGAATGCACAGCAGGTATAAATTCGGCAAAAGAAGGTATATACATACATATGTATGTACAGTGGCCGGCAGCCAAAATGTCATGTCCCTCGCAGTACGGTACAGTCTATGTCCGTTAGAACTTCGGGTGCAGTCGGTAAAAACAAGGTCATTGCATGTCTTAAACGTAGGTTTGATGTTTAAATAAAGCATGTAGAATATATTTAGAGTGATAGTATTATGTGAGAATAAATACACCGCTTCTTATCCAAGCAGTACGCTCACGTTAAGCAGACTAGCGTATATTTGTATGATTTTATAAATGCAAGGAATGCAATGTATTAGAAAATACTATAAAGAAAATGGTTGGTTGTTTATTCTCCTTTCATTTGCATGGTCATAGGGACATTTTATTAATTGAAATACATCAAAATTACAGAACTCATCAGAAAATACTTGTGTTTAATATTTTAAATAATCTGTACACTCATTATTTACTACTATATCCGACAGAAAAGCATTCCCAAGATAAATATTGCAACTGGCGGGAATAAGTTATATACGTAATATATTAATTGTATTTACAACTGAAATTTCTATAAATGCTCTTTTCAGCCATTTAGATATTCGCAGATAATTGTATATTAATATTAATTAAATTTTTCGAAATTATTGGATAAGAAAGAAATTTTAATTGTTAAATAACATTATAAATACTTAAAATAAATATTTAATATATGTATCTTGACATGTTGCGGTATAATTAATAATACTATATCTGGTACGGTAATGTATTATTACTGAAAGATTGATACAGAATATATTCGAAACATTTTATTCATAAGCTAATGCAATATATGATAATACTTGTCAAATAATACTAGTTAACATAACTACATAATACATATTCGAAGAAATACAGTCTTTGTATAAGATTATACAAAATATAATAATATTCATATACAAATGTAGAAATTTCAATAAGTCTCAATATCAGTTTTCTACACAATATGTAAATATTTATTTCATTTTCAAAATATTTCTATTAATGCTCATTTGAACTATTTACACGAACTTACCACGTAAAGATTCGTAGATAATTATCTAGTAATCTTTAATGATCAAATATTTCGAAATTATTGGGTAAGTAAGAAACTTTAATTTTTAATAAGTGTTTATTTATAATTTAACATAGACAAATCGCTTATGGGATAGTATATAGTGGAAGGGTATCGGGTGGGTTTTGGGGGTGGATTTCAAAGGCCGGCCCTGGTGAATTAATTAGAGTTTCATCGCCTCGGTTTACTTCCAATACCTATATCGCGTATTAGAAGAGGTACTTATACCAACAGTACGCAATATTTACCCGGAGGACGAAATGGAACAAATAACAATTGTCCAAGATAATTCACCAATTCATCGACCTAGTGTAGTTGATGAATGGTTTAGAGACAGAAATGATATAGTTGCATTGGATTGGCTGGCTAGATCACCGGATCTAAATCCAATTGAGAACATGTGGGCGGCGATGGGTAGGATGTGGACAATGAGTGAAGAAAAAAATCGACTGAGAAATTAGGCAGCATTAGTAGACATGCAAATACCGTGTGGGACAATTTTCTGGGACAATAGTTTTGTGAAAAATTAGTTATTTCGATGCAAAGAAGACTGCAAGACTGTTTAGCCAACAATGGATACTATACAAAATATTAAAAGAGCGGGGTGTTATTAGAATTCTTTTTATCTTTTATGTTTTTATGTATTGTGTAGAAAACTGGCATTGAGATTTGTTTAAGTTTCTACACTTGTATATTAATATTGTTATATTGTGTACAATGTTTTACTGTACGAAGACTGTATTTTTTTAATAGGTATATGTATTATTTAGTTATGTTAAGTAGTATTATTTGACAAGTATTATGATAATATGCATCAGCTTATGAATAAAATTTTTCGAATATATTCTGTATCAATCTTCTCAGTAATAATAAATAACCGTAGCAGATGTAGTATTATTCATTATAGCAAATGTATACGATACAGTAAATATTTATTTTATTTATAATTTTTTAGTTTGATTCTTTCTTTGTATTTTTATTTCCTTCCTTTCTTCGTAATGCAAATATTCTTTAGAAGATGTATGTGGATTTAAATCAGCGTAGTTTGCGTCCGCGAAAAGCAAGGCAATGTCCGTATTGCTGAAAAGCGTGAAAGTGGAATGTGACAATCAGTGCCAAGGAAACAAATAAAAAAATGATGTTGAAAAATAATATAATTTGTCAAATGTCAAATAAAAGTAGTTTCTAATCACTGATTTCTGCGTGTTTAATAGAATCCCACATGTATGTAGATATAAATGTATAACAGAAATTTTAGTGTACAATCATTCTCACTGCGAATTTAACAATTACACGTAATTAAGAAGCTTTTGAAACATAATAATCGAAATAGTGTATATTATGTTTTCATAATATCAAATAAGTGATTTGTCAATGTTAATAGTATATACGGATATAATAGTAATTAATAAGCACACGGATTATTTAAAAATTTACATGTACATACATACATAGAACTCTGTGTGGTATAGAATATTCTATTGAGAGGTTTCGAAAAAACAGCGTCTACTTAAAGGAATATTTAAACAAAAAAGGAATACATTGCATATACATATATCAATGTTGGTAGCTATACATATTTGTATCTAAAGTATTACACTAAAAGTTTAATACAACTAATAAGTATGATAACTATCGTCATCAATATCAACGATAATATACAGCACAAAACAACAAAATTTGATTAATCATAAAATCAGTGTAAGGTTCATGCTTACACCTTCATCTACGAGAGCAGGATGAGAAGCAGTGAAAATTGGAAATTATCTTCTTTTATTTATCTATATAAACGTCAAGAAATATCTTATCGATCGCACAATTAGTTTGGCTTTGGCAGTATTAAGAAGCACTTAGTGCAGAGTATTTCACGAAAATGAAGAATAGCTAATATCGTACTGTGATTAAATATCTTCTAAAGAAAACTAGGTAGGCAATGGAAATTCATGATGACATGATCAACTTGTTAGGTGATGGTATTTTAGCGTATGCGACCATTTGCATTTAAGGGAGGAAGAATAAGCGTTGCAGACTAATCTCGTAATGGCAGGCCAAAAACCATCACGACCCCGGATATTGTTGATAAAGAACTTTTTTCGACGATTTGGGACAATGAAGAAACATACGCTCACTATTACACACCTGAAACGAAACAACTGTCAAAGCAGTGGGTTACGGCTAAAGTTGTTACGCTTGCCAGTGTTGACTTCCATTTTTTTGGGATGCCAAAAGAATATTGTTTATCGAATTCCGCCCAAGACGAAAAACCCGCCGTATTCGCCAGATTTGGTACTTTCTGGCTTCCATATATTTCCAAACTTAAAGAAAGTTTTGGCTGGAAAAAGATTCTGGATTGATGTCGAAGTTAAAATGACTGTAACCGAAAATTTTAATGCACTCGTAGATGACAATTTCAAGGATGGTATTAAGAAGCTGGAGCGTCGTTGGACAATTTGCGTTGACTTAAGTAGAGACTATGACGAAAAATAATATCATACAATAAAATTTTCGTAAATATTTTATTTTCATCTCGACTCGCTTCACTTCTCCTCCCACCCTCGTAATTATCAGTTAACAACTAATTATTCTTAGTTCTTTTAGGTTCTATTAATTTAGATTACATTAGTAGTCTATGAATGACTGTAGCTGAGTGTGTCTATTATGGCATTTTTTGTTGTTTCTTTGTTTTAATTATTAACATAAAATCACACTTTTAGTGTTTTTCAAATTTAAATTTTACTAAAGTTAAAGTCATCAATATTCATCGTTTACTTTTCTCTAAAATATCAGATAATAGACGAATACATTCAGAAAATATTTCTAAACCAGAACTATCGTAAACAAAACAAGTAAACAAAATAAAACGTTATTATCATTGAACCCTATATATTTCTCTAGTAAATGTATGTATGTATGTTCAACGGATATTAGCTTAACATATCTGTCGTTTGAAAATCGTATATGTGTATGTTTATATAAATTTGCTCTGTAGAATAACTCAGTTGATTCGATTTAGTTTTGGCTGCATTTTCCGCTGTATTATGCGGTTGCTTCCTAACCGAATTCGCTGAAAGTTTCAAGCAATATTCCGGCAGCAATTTCACCGCCTATATTGTTTCCGCTTGTCTAATATATTTCACGAGCTTTGAAAATGTCAGATCTAATACCATTTGTGTGAAATATACTCTAACAGAAGCGCATGTATACTTTCATGTCTGCAATCGTTAGAAGATTCTAGTGAGGATATTGTGCAAGTTTCGCCAAATTGACATATAAATTACTTGGTGGTTGTAGAGATAATTACCATTGTTTAAGTGACATTAATACACATACATACATACAATGACAAGGCAAATTTAGTGGCGTAATGCCAAAGTGGATTCCTGCGAATTGCAAGTTTTAAATTTGTTAGATCTAGTATTTTTTCAAACCGATGTTGATAATTATAGGCCTAAAAATTGTGTTACGTGTATGGTTAGAACATGGAATGTTTTAGCGAATACTGTACTACTATCGGAATATGTATATTGTTCTGCTCTTCGATACTATTATGTCACTAGTCAATAAATTTCAACACTTTTCTGTATCTGGTTTGCAAATGGTTGCGTTCACTTAATTTCGGAGTACTAAATTCTTTGGCAAAATCAGTTTTCAGTTCAGTGAAACTGTAGTGGCGATCTTTTCTATTGCCCAAAAAGCACTTCACAATTACTGTGAAAGATCACAGCTTGAATCTTTCAGCAATTTTCTTATTTGTAGTCCAAAATTATACTTTCTTTCAGGTTTGTTTCATTCAATCTGGGAAACTGTACTTTCATATAATTGCAGCTTTGGCCTCCTCTATACAGAGCTTAATACGAAGCAACACCAAAGTGATTTACATTGGGTTCAACCAATGTACTGTTCTTGACACATTACCTTCCAGTAACGTAAGATTTACTTGAAGGCGTTACTCGTTGCCTGTATAGTGGTGCTAACAACAGTATTTCGTGAATCCACCATGTAAACTTATAAATAGTTCCACCACCTTCAAATAACAGCAAAGTTTCAATTTATGGTCTTTATATTTTATTGCTTCTAGCAACAAAACCTTGATTCCATAAGTTTGTTAGGTCTACTGCATACGCCAAACGCATTGATGGAAACGTATTGCCATTATGAAGTAGTACTTCTTTCATGTTAGTTTTGCTGGAGTTAAGAAACAGCGGTTACGCATGTGAATTAGGTTGTACACCTAGCTGCATCATGAAACCGTTGACGGCTGTGCAGATACACACTGAATTATGCATGTCCAAATATTGAGTACATAAAATACCTCTTGATCTAAAGCACGAAATTTTTGTCCCTGTAGCTAAATTCCGTTGTTGCAGTCTCGATTCCAAGAGTTCAGCCTGCTGTTTCGAAAGTTTAGAGTATCAAATCAAATAATCCAGTTTCTTTTCATTAAAACGTAAAAGTAAAGTAAAATTTTCAGCATATCCGTCTCACGTACCAAATAAAACAACAACAAGTAAACATCTAAACAAAAATACGCACCCATAAAAATTTACAACTCTTACATGCTAGAACATTTTGAACGGTAGCTTCAGGGTATACAGAATAAAAACATTAAATCATAATTGCATATATTACATTCCAAATACAAAATGGTTGTCGAGTGCTGTATATGATTAACTATCGCGTTAACGGGGATTCAATTAAATAGATCTAATTTGTCGATTAACAGAAAGTACATTTGTGGTAATTGAATGTCGTGGCGGGTGTGGCAATTCTATAATGTTTCTCACCATAGAATCATCATAACCCGAATGTATAGTAATTATAAGACAGATTTCTGTGGATGAACAAGCTGTGAGCTCCGTGCCACATTACCTAGTGTCTACATTTTCTAACTGGCACAGATAATAGTCATAAATTATATTATGATGCATGCATACTAAAAATTATATTACGGCAGTATATCCTGTTGCAATTGTATGATTACATTTTATTATGTTTGTATGATTGGTTGCCTGTGCAATACCTAACCAGGGAAAATTACTTTCTGAAAATTATTATGTACAATACAATAATATTTTAGTGTTTATTTCTTGGGTTCTATAATCTTTTTCCTTTTTTTACAGGGACATGTCATCTATACTGGTCGGTTTACCTGCTATCCAGTGCCGTATTGTTATTATTGACTTGTTTCGGTTTAAGTTTTTGCGCATCTCGGGTGAAGGCCGGCTCATTTCGGATCTGAGTGTGCAGCGCCGACATGCTGTCCAACAGCAAGTGACACGCGAATTGGCCAACGTATCGGCGCCGCCTGCAACCCGTGCAAGATGTAACGAACCAGTTTTATCACTGCCATCAACTGCGATTAATCTTAAGCAGATTACTACATACATGCAAACAATCAAACGCTTTGAAGAGACTCAAGTTGTAGATGAGAGAGTCACTAATAATTATAAAAATCATACTGTAAGTGAAACAAAAAATTTACCTATAAAACGCATTTATATGAGGTCCAAATCTTGGGGAGCTATTCAAAGAAGTAACTCAGGTAGATTTTACGAATTTAATAGGAAAGGGATGATAAATTCAGTAACTTTGGATATATCTCGATTACCTGCGATGTCATGGAATAATGAATTTACAAGCGTTGGTAACATCCCAAAATGTTTAATAGAAAATAATGTTGAGAAGTTTAATTAATTATAAATACATTGCGCCTTACGTAACAACCACCCTTTTTAATGCTTTATTTCTAAAATTGTTCCTACTAAGTACTTGATATTCTGTGAAGGTTGAACGTAGTTTCTCAAAACGTATAGGATTTCGAAATATTTCAGGTATTAATTTTTGTATTTTAGACCGATTCTTTCTTTTTGTACGTCCCATATATTTTTGTAGTTGGTTGCTGCTGTTTTTTTTTTAACTTTGAATGCCAAAATGTTATACATTATTTGAACATGCTTGGAAGTTACATACATATTTCTGATACTCGATTGTCTAATTTCGACAAACAACTAACACATCAACATATCGTACTCATAAGGTTAGGTTTATAGTATTTAACTTGATTAACTTGTGTCAAGATATGTATGTATATGTTCTTCAAATAAAATCAATAGGCCAGTGACATTATCTTCGACAACTTGTTTTCAATTCGAACACATTTATGGTTAAGCTGACATGTAGCTGACATTAATGTATTCAGATTTAGTGTCATATTTTATTTATATTGAGAAAAATTTACAAGAGAGATATTGTGAAATATTTGGTTTATGTAGTAGCACAATTGGAGTAATATTTACTGCTATTAAGTAGTGTACATAGTCTCTAATTGTGTCTAACTTTTGCAGTAAAGTCAAAATTCTAAAGCCTTGTACACACCTGTTAGTAGTAGACCATGTTGCGCGATTTGTCTATAGACCGTCTATAGACAGTCTAGAGACACGGTCTATAGACCGTCTAGAGACACCATTTTTTGTCTCGTCTAGCGTCTACACTACAATGTGTAGATTTAGACGAGACAAAGAATTTCTCATCAGTCTCATCCTCGCTGTCCACTATAGAGGACATTGCATTGTGCGAAATTAGTTCCTGCTTAGTGATAATTAATAGTGAAAGAAAGCGGAAACGTAGATTCCAGGCCCAATTTCGTTTTTACCCGGTTTTAGTAGTCGGGACTTGTAACATACCACAAACAATGAGACGCTTGGAAATCGTCAATCAGTTTTAAAAACCTCCTCGTTCGACCACATCTTCACAAAGCACTGTATAAAAACAAAAAATAAAGAACCACACCAAGAGCCGAACACAAAAACAGTCGAACCACGCCACTCGCAGCTGGAGACAGACTGCGACGTCTCGTCTCTAGACTCCGATTGACGTCCACACTGTCAAAATGCTGCGCAACATGTCTAATGTTGCATGAAGTCTCCCATTCCTGCCGGGAGACCATAGACCTGCGATTTTTGGTCTCGCAACAGGCCCGTAGACGGGGATTGGTCTATAGATATGTCTACGTAGACAACCTTAGACACGTCTCTGAGACCAAAATTGCGCAACATGTCTACTAGTGTGTACAAGGCTTAACAGTACAGATTGCATCTCCTGCTAAGTTCTGCTCTTACATCAATTCGCATTACGCGCACTATTGTAATACCTAACAATCTGTTATGCTGTATAAGAACTTGGTCAATTTATTATTTTTTCTTGACTCCTGATGAAATAGCTATTTCTTCTCTTTCTCTGTAATCATTCCTGATAGCAAATTCTAATGGGAAAGAATTTGCGATATCCATAATAAAAGAAAATTTCCATTTCTCTGCCATCAAGTTGAAATGTCTTCTATAAGAAAAATGAGATTTTTAATTTCCCAATAGATCATATCGTATATGAAATTAATAAGAAGAGAAGAAGAAAATCTGTATTTGTAAAAATTGTGATTATATTACATGAGTATTTAATGTCAATATTGCATAATACGTGCCGAGAATATATTACAAAGTTATTAATTTAAATTTGGCGTTAATGGTTTAAAGTATCAGGCTATCTTTTCAGAATATATTTACACCAGCATCATATTTCCTCAATAGATTTATTCAATATTTTGCCTCCAATCCATGAGCTTTGCGTATGCTATTTCAGAATTTCATACGTTTCAAGTACGCAGCCGAAGTTGGACGATGCCAAGAGATAGTAAAACTTGCGGTAGGTTAACTTGGGTAGAACAGAGGTCCCGACAGTAGTATCTTAAATACACGCATTGATTTTTTGGCGCATCATACCGAGGCCAGAAAAATTACGTCGTACTGACCATACTCGTCTAGCAAAAAAATTCCAATCAATCATCAGTGAGGCCTAGCCATCCATGAATGCCGTGTTCTGTCTATCCGTGTTGATTAAGTAAAGGAATGATACATTTCTAAAATCCAGGTTAATGATCGCAAAGATTATTATACAGTGCGGGTCATTTTTTGAGTCATTAATATGAAATATTACATACTGCATTCTTGAAGTAAAATTTCTATGTCGTTTCAAAAATTAACGGGAGGCGATATAGTATAAAAATTTTAAATGGAATGCAAATGGTCGGGTAACACCTCATTTTAGCTTACTGTGGTTAAAATTTCATAAAAATGTATTCACTCATATGAACATAGTAATAGAATAAAATTTTATTTCATTATACATTGTTTGTTTACAGTTAACTGCTCAACATAAATTTAAAAGTGTTAGGTAGCTATGAATTGTAAAACGTCTTTTATTAAGCCTATACTAACCAAAAAAAAATGCCTGTAATAGGTGCTCATGGTATATCGTTGGAACTCACGCTGCGAACGAATGCAATGAAAATAGATCAAGCATTAGAAGCGGACCACGTGGATTCGACCTTCCAGGTCTGATCAGCGCAACTCCGAATGCAAGATCTAATTTCATCGCCTTTCACCTCTCAACTTGATTTTGTGTAATACCTTCGACAATAGACTAATTCCAACCCCATTTTTTTGGGTTTATATTGGCATTTTTCGACGTTTTCATATGTTAAGCCTATACTACCTTATGAATGTCATAAAATAGAATTTTATTGACATAAGTGCCATAATCAACAATAATAAATGTCAATCTTCTTTGTTACTTTAAATGACGTTACATTAATTCAAGGTTTAGATTCTATGGCTGCCTGGGACGTAATGACTCTTTGAGTTCATGTTTGACACTTGCACTATTTACGTCAACGTTTAAAAGTAGGACATGGTTGCAGAAATATTGACGTTGAGATCTTTAGAAAAGTTCGGGGCGAAACGCTAAATAGGATGTTTTTGTGCCAAACAATTTAACGAACTCAGCTAGAGCATTTAGTTGTACGACAAATAGTAAAATATTAGCTATGTTGTAATTTTTTTTAGTCGACAGAATTTTGCAAGGTTAGCATTATACTCGAGCAAGTAATTGACGTTTATTATTGCTGATTATGGCACTTACATCAATAAAATTCTATTTTATGACATTCATAAGGCTTAATAAAAGGCCCACGTTTTACAATTCAAAGCTACCTAAGACTTTTAAATTTATGTTGAGCAGATGACTGCAAACCCAAAATGTATACAATGAAATAAAATTTTGTTGTATTACTAGGCTTATATGAGCGAATAAATTTTTATGAAATTTTAGCCTGATACCATACTGACTAAGCCCTTTAGAATGAGGTGACACTCGATCCGCTAATCTATTCAAAATGATACTATATCTTCTCCTGTCGTCAATTTTTGAAATTAAATTGAAATTTTACTTCAAGAATGTAGTATATAATATTTCATATATCATATTTCATGACCCAAAACTGGAACCTCTCTTTTAAACCGATCATATATTAGCGGGGCTAGGAGAGGATACTTTAGAACCGCTCTGTATAATATATAACTTCATATGCATTAGTGGTGGGCATTTTGACGATTTTTGTATTCGAATAATCATTTCGTCTTCTATTCGAATATTCGAATTAGTCGAATATTCATATTCAATTCAATTTAATCAATTATTCATATTCAATTCAATTTAATCAATTATTCATATTCAATTCAATTCGATCGATTATTCGTATTTAATTCAAATTATTCATTCCTATTCAATTCAATGTAATCGATTATTCATATTCAATTCAATTCGACCGATTATTCGTATTCAATTCAATTTTATTCTTTCACATTCAATTCAATCCAACATTCACATTTCAATTATTCATTCGTATACAATTCAATGAAAATTTTAAATTCAATTCAAATAGTCGACTGTTCAAGAAATTGATTATAATTACAGAGGCTGACTTGTTCATACTTGGGTGAAATTGAAATGAGATGAAGTTGAAATATTTTTTAATATAACTGACATTATGTCTGAAAAGATAAGATACGAACACATCGCAATTTGACTTCCAAGCAAATTAACAGTTTCTTATTAAAACTCACGCATTACTATAAAGATTGCATATATGTATTGTATCTATGTATATATATATATTTAAATATTTGATTCGTTAAATATTCAAATATGATTAGTGTAAATTCAAATATTTTATTAGTTGACCAGCCTATTGCTTGAAATTTGATCAGATATTTGATTATTCGAATAAGTGATTATTTGATTATTCGAATAATTGGTTATTTGATTATTCAAATAATTGATTATTTGATTATTCGAATAATTGGTTATTTGATTATTCGAATAATTGATTATTTGATTATTTGAATAATTGATTATTTGATTATTCGAATAATTGATTATTTGATTATTCGAATAATTGATTATTTGATTATTCGAATAATTCGGTACAGTTTTATTCGATATTTGAATAGATGCGTATTCGATTAATCGAATAATTCGAATAGGATGCCCAGCACTAATATGCATATGTATATAAAATATACTTTCAAGCGTAGTTGATAAATATATAAGACTGTAAACAAGAAGTATTCTTAGTTTCATTCAATGGCTACCAAATATAATTACTAACCAGTAAATCAAAAATAAATAATGCAGGTTACATTTTGTAAAGCTTGTATCCATTTCCGTTATAATTTGCTGACAGATATTTTTTCTTTTATTCTTAGAATCAAGTATTATCAATATAATCTGTATTTTTATAACAATGATTTTAAATGAAGGACTCCTTATAAATCTATTTTAATTACAAATAAATTAGCCTTTTAAAGAAGCGAATCTGTTTGTTCAAATTTGGTAT
The DNA here is from genome assembly GCA_023690525.1 of Holotrichia oblita. Lineage (NCBI taxonomy): Eukaryota > Metazoa > Arthropoda > Insecta > Coleoptera > Scarabaeidae > Holotrichia > Holotrichia oblita. The sequence continues at coordinate 31,903,282 of CM043021.1, forward strand.
GTATCATACTGATAGAAATACGAAGTAAAGCATCGAATTTGGACCGTACCAAATCATGTTAATTTTGTCAGATTTTAAATAAAATCAATTGGAACAACATAGAAACAAAACGAATAACAGAACGCGCTTTCAAATGCGGACGTTGCCAGCTAATTCAACTATGTAATCGTAAAGCAGATATATCGAATTTCATCTTTGTTTAACATGTAATTTGCCTCTGTTAATCTAAATTAAGCGAATAAAGCGACATCCTCCTGTCGTACCCTAGCTAATTTATGTGTGGATTTGTAAAATACAATCGTATCCAGCACAATGTTAACACAACAAATGTAAATAAATCTAGATGTGCAAAATTAAGTGCATGGGTGTTATTAAAAGTCGTTAGAAGAGTACGTTCATCAAATAAAATGTGATCCAGACAAGTTTTGACGCTGTATAAAATAAATTTTTTGCTTACGATTTTTACACGTTCTAGATTTCGAATATACATACATTAAAACATTTCTAAGCTCATGTGATCGTAAGTGAATGTCATCACGTTGTAAAACACTGAGTTGTGCTCTAATGAAATCATAAAATATAGTTAGAATATCTTGAAAGTATGAGTGTGGGTGTGTATGTACGTGTACATTAAATAAATTGAATTTGTTAAAAAGATCTTAACGTAAAAAATTGTAAATAAACATCCTTTTACAGAAATATTTACAGAGTTTTATTTACCTATGTTTCACTTAAAGCAGAGACGAAGAAGAAAGTCCATATACCAATCTAAGTTAAAAGGTATGTATATAAAATTCAACACTAACAGATATTCACCAACTAATTATCTGATAATTGAGAAACACAATGATGTCACATTTATTGGACGGCCAATCTTAATACACTAACCTAACAAAAGAGAGATTGAGTCCTAGCAAGTCAGTACTAATAAGGAAGACGATTAGTGACTATGGCATAATTATTATAAATGATACGCAGATGTTAATCGACAATATAAGTCCGTAGTTGAATCAAGATACGAGGGAGCGTTTTTATATTCGCGGAATGAGCGGGTTGTAGGGGGTGATTAGGCGCATTGGGGGCGTGGCCTGTGCAGCGTCTCATAATTAGTATAAATACTAAGTTTCATTGTTATTAGACAGTTAGTCTTTGAGCTATCGTCAACCAAGTAACATAATTAGGAGTGAAAAGTGAAATATGGAAAAAATCGCGTGTTCGCGTGCATTTTTGGACCTCTGTAATGAAGACAAGGATGGTGTATTGAGTCGAATTGTTACTGGAGACGAAACTTGGGTTCATCATTATGAACCTGAGTCCAAACAAGACTCCATGCAGTGGCATAAAAAGGGCATAGCACCTCCCAAGAAATTTAAAGTGTCACAATCAGCTGGAAAACTCATGGCAACGGTATTTTGGGACTCGGAAGAAATATTGTTGATTGATTATAAAGATAAAGGTGTTTCTATAACCGGAGAATATTACGCTTCAATATTAGAGCGACTAAAAGAAGCCATTAAAGAGAAAAGACGGGGAAAATTGACGAAAGGTGTGCTGCTTTTGCACGACAACGCGCTGTCCACAAGAGCCCCGTTGCGTTAGCTGCCCTGCATAAGGTGGGCTTCGAAATTGTGAATCACCCACCCTACAGCCCAGACCTGGCCCCGAGTGATTATTACTTGTTTCCGAAAATGAAAAAAGAGCTACGGGGTAAAAAATTTACTGCCGATGATGAAGTCAAGGAGGCAGTTTCGGCGTATTTTGCAGATAAAGAGAAATCAATTTTTTATGAGGGTATAAATAAATTAATCGAAAAATGTGAAAAATGTATCCGTCTTGCAGGTGAATATATTGAAAAGAAAAATAATTTGGTTTTTTTATTTCCATCCCTTATCCCCCATTCCACGAATATAAAAACGCTCCCTCGTACCATAGAAGTAAGAGTGCTTTAACATTTCAGCACATTCAATCCTTTGTGAAGCGAACTAATAAAATTCTGCAATTCATTGCAAATAAATTTTTATTTTAAATAATCTGTGAATTGAGGAATTCAATTAGTTGAAACAGATTCTTTTTCGCTCCTATAGGTGACAAGTCCCAGAAGGCCATACAGTCTTAAGTCTATCTACAACTTTGTATGCCAATAGTAATGTCCTCAGTCAAGAAGGTTCGCCTACTTCTGGGTACTACTGAGCAATAAACAAGGAAAGGAACAGGCGCTTCCTCTACACTCCCACAGTTTCTACATCGGCCCGTCATAATCCCCGCAAGTAAATGATAAAAGAAAATTCTAAAATTTCCTACGCCGGCCAATTCATTTCAATACGTACGGTGTCAACCATAAGTCGGTTCAAACCTGTCGTTTACTGGTAGCTCATGCTAGAGTCAGCTATTTAATTCCTCTTAATCCTTGAGTAGTTTGATACCTGTCTCATTGACACAATACGCAGTTACATCAGTTGTTCAAGCTTCCTGTCGTAGTCCACGACCAATTCAGAACTAAACTTGACTGTCCTGTGAGTAGCTTGGTTGTTACCACGAATTTTCACAAATTCTTTTTCGTGTACCTCAATATCACTCATATCAGACTGATGCCTTCGTTATTCGCGTCTCTTTCTCTCCAGATTCCTTTAATCGATTTGTGGATGTAAATAAAATTTTGCTGTTTCACTGTTGAAAATAGCTTTGCTGTATACTTAAGTGAAGTTAATGACGGATAACTTAACCGTAAAGTTCGTGTCAACGATGTTTGTTTTGAATTGCTTGCGCTGAACTGTGATGGCAATGATAGAATTATGTTTTATTTTTGCGTTATTTGACGTTAGATCCCAAACGTGTTGCAATTCCAGACGTCGTCTTTCGATTTTCGGTTCTGATGATACTCGTAATAGAACTAGGTTTCTAAATAGTTTTGTTGCATGCAAGACAGGCGTGGTCATAGAAGATGCTGTTCATCACGAACGAATAGCAAGTATATTATTGAGCATAAAGGCGAAAGAATAGAACTGACAAGGCACAATTGTGGAGACCTTCATCGTTATCACGCTGTGCCAAGCAGCAGAGTGTATTCAATGTATTATTTAAAAATCTGTGTAAGAACCATAACATATATCTACTCTACATATGCAACACTTGTCATAATGTAAAAGACAGGCTACTCCCTTTGTTTCTTTCCAAAGGAGACGTTATTTATATTAGGTTGTGTTCATCGTTTCCTTAAGATATATTCATCTCAAGTGTGTTCTTGATTTGTATCAATGCAGAACATGGATGAGGAGGTTTTAACAAAAAAAGCATCACATATTTCGAAGGAAGATCTATTTATGTGAGAAGCAATACCATTGTTAAAGAAATTTCTAGTGAGTCTCGAATTATTAGCCACACCCCTTCATTATCGCAAGTGTTGCGATGTAGAGCTGCTTATCGTGTCATAATGTAGCTAAACGATTCTATAACCTATACTTATACTGCAACCGTTCAGTTCTAGTGCTTCGGATCAATATTTTGATTATTAGAAACATATCTGCCATTGGTTGGTAACGAACAGATTTCGCTATGATTGGGGTCTGTTTTTCAATGCACCATATGAAAACCCAACCCCGTTACGAGTCCCGTCTGAAGCCAAAAATCACAATACAGCCATCACAATATCCAACATTATAACCCGTTTGAGATCCAGCGACGAAATGAAACAAGGAATCTCACGGCGAAACAAAAAGCAATTGAAGCGGGATTAGGTTTATAGTCCAAATTCACATCTATAGATTTCATTTCCGAATGTCCTGTATCAGGTAAACGGAATCAGTTGTTTTTTAGAACTTATATTTAATTATTCTCTTTGTTTACTATCTTACCATAAGCCTGGGTGCAACTTGGATCTGCTCAGATATAACGCCATCGAACCTGTTCATAATCCTGGAAGCCTCTTAAATAATCAGATGCCAGGTGATCCACACTAAGGCGCTGTAGTAGAAGTGTCAATATTCTGTTTTATAAGCAGTCGATTGTCATCTTTACCTATATAGCGCAGAAGTTAATCAACACGGGAACCGCTCTATTTTCTATCGCAGTGCTCATGTACATACATACCTCCACACAAATGACTAGTATGACTTCCACGCCATTGCAGGCCTCGCTCCATTGCATAAAAAACTTCCTGTTGAAAGAGCTGTCAATATTGAAATGTCCACTTTGCCTGTAAGGCACACCCTTCTAGTTGACATGGATCCCCAACTCGTCATGCATGCTGGAAATTTAATTTTTTATTTAAGGCACTCAGTCTGAAAGACTTCTTCTTTGGTTCTTACAACCCGACTATCACTTACGAAATCTTCGAATCTTTTTTCACCACTAGATATCATTGAGCTCCATTGATTGTCCGACTAAACTCTGTCCTGTTTTGCCGACATACGTCTATTTCTCTTATGCATTTGAAAACGGAAAAAAAGGAAAACAGCTTAGCTTGTCAATTTTAAACTCCAGTGTTTGGGCAATTCCATCTGCATATAACCTCTTATGTTAGATGTATAAAGTGTTAAGGTAAATTGAATCGGTATTTCATCGTTATTCCTAAATCAGGTGCCTACTATAAATAATATGACAAAAATATAAGACGTGAGTAGATTTCAATCACCTGAAGATATCGCGTTTTTCTAAGGAATTAGATGGATAATTTGCGCGTGCTTTTATACAATGCTAATACTGTAGATTTATGCAGCGAAAATTTTGCAAGTCTAATTTTGTATCTTTCGCGTAGTATCTTTACAAAGTTGCTTTTACTTTGCATATTTTATGTAGACGAACATTGTTCTAAATAGGTGAAGTAATTAAGATGGTAATATGTAATTATTGCTAGATTATGCATACTACGTAGTTAATTTAATCCTGACTGTTATTCCACAATTCTAGGCATTAAGTTTTACGACCACCACCTCAAAACTTAAAAAAATATCACCACGACATAAAAATATATGGTGACATTAACAATTATTATTTGGGATATGGAAATATAAATTTCCTTAAACAAATAGAACGGAAATAAAAATTTAAATTAACTTAATTAACCTATGTACTTGTTGCTTCCATTTAATGATTTTCATCATCTTGTATTGTCGTGTTTTTTACATTTTTCTCCATGTAGTGCGAGTTCTTATGATGAAATTGATTACTACATTAGATTAGTTTTAGTCATTCTGCTTGCTGATAATTCATCGTGACCTCGTAAATTGAAGATGTTAATTTACCGTATCGGCATGCAAATTATTATTACCGGCAGGTTATAGAATTTTAGTTGGTTTATTTTTTCTCTACTACAGGTGGTTTAAGATTTTGTGTAGTAGTTTTGAGATGTTATAAAAATGAAGGTTTTCTTTCCTCTTGTTAACGTAACATTCTTTTTTCTTCATCTTAATGCTTTACTTACTACAATCTTACCTAGATATATATTCCTTCCAGTGTCTAAATACAGACCTGGTGAGCAAATTACGATCAAGAACGCCCTTTTACATCGTTTAAATTATTATGCTTTCTAAGTATCTATCATTGTATCACATCATTCCATAACATACTCTCCAACGCATATACATATACGCATATACTCTCCATCGCACAGGTTAGTGTAGCATATATTGATTGTCGGTCTTCTCCCATCACCATTCTTCCACTCACAACTTTGCTACCTTCCTTACATCTTTGGCAAAGCCTGGAAGACGGATGACCAAAATTGAAAGCTTTTTTCGGAATTCGTTTTGTGAATAGTGCGTGTCTGGTTTTATATTTCATTGCACTAGCATGACAGTTAAGTTGAAAGGAAGTTCTATGGTGGACACCAGGGTAAGTTAATTAGATTACCGTAAGCTGTTTGTTACTAGGTAACTAAAACTAGTAACTATTGACTAAAAGAGAACTAGTAACTCAATTAATAAATATTCTAAATCGTTTCTGCTATCAACACAACCGACCAAAATAAAAAGAATCGTTGCAAAAGAAACAGATCAAGAAAAACAAGTTTTAGTAACAGAATTAATACAGTATAAATAATTTATCATGTTAAAAATTATTTACAAATGTGTTACCGTACACGAAAAAGAAGGTATTAAAATATTATATTATGTTTCGAAAGTAGTGGTTATATTGAATATCATTTCTTAAATATTGGAAAAATAATATTTATTTCAGAATTCTTCAATATTCTCCCCTCTTGTCAACACTTCTCGCATTTCTTCAAGATCAAATTACTTTTTCTGGAACTTCATTACTTTTTTCGCATTTGGCTTTTCCATAGTTTCTGTGTTTACTATACTTGTGTATATTTTCCTTTTGTTTCACTGATAAATTTCATTTTCGCGACATATTATGTTCTTCTTCTAAATTTTGCAAGTTTTTGAAGTTGTTTCATAATTTCTTCATTTTCATTAATCATTTCTTCATTTTTTTTATACGAATTATTAAATACGGGCCATACTGCGTAATAATCAGTATCAATCATCTGCTATATAAGATATTTTACATTAAGTCTATTAGTTTGTTGACAGAGTAATGATTATAACATTGCCTACATTACTTATTTAGGAAATGGTAGACGTTTAATCATATAAGCATATATCTGCCGCAACAACTCAGCCGTTCATTGTTCGTTGCCTGTAGATATTGGATCGGCCTAGAAATATTCCTCAGATGTTACCAACGACTTATGCCTTCCACTCGCCAAGAAATCGTTATTATTCTCCTCTGCACATGTATTTTTGTAAAGCTTCATAGCAAGAGAATTCGTAATAAACTGTTGGCGATTTTTCTTTTAACTTTGTTATCTAGACGAAAAGGAAGTGAAACACGAATTTAATTAGCTCCGTTTTAATTAAGCTTTATTTAATTTCGCGTTGGAAGTCAGGAAAGAAATTCTAAATTGTTTTTTAATTCGGAGTAGTAAAAAATCGGTAGCGCCGTGAAATGAGTTTTTTCTTAGAACTCTTAAGTACAGTTGCGTACATATACTGTCGTAGAATATGTTATTTATTTCATAAATCAGTTGAAAATATAAAAATAAAAACTCAAAAAGAGCATATTGTATAAGTTTTGTGAACTTGTACTAACGCATCTATTTGTTCAATACACGGCTTAATACTCAGTAATTTGTTACAATTTGTTCTAAGAAATTGGTGTCATTAAGCGCATATACTTCACTTTCCACTGCAACGCCAATTCTAAAGCAGAAATTATAGCGACAACCGTAGACAGAATTATTAAATGCTGAGAAATAGCAGCTATCATCCTTAATAAACCTAATTCAAAGGACAGGCAAAGTGCGAAATTAATTTTCGCCGACGTCGTAATTCCCATGCCGGTTATGGAAACCAGAATTATGTTTGTAAGATGAGGAACGCAACCAGCAAATGTTAAGGATTAAGGAGCTTGATCTATGCCACAAATACTGTGATAATATTATTTTGTTTTTGTTAGCTATTCCTCGGTTGGGACGCACTGCCTTTTTAAAATAATTTTTATGTTTCTATTTTCGTTCACCTTTGGTCATATTTACGAACTGACAGGTCATAAATATATAAATGGCTTCTTGTTATTTATGTTTAGCAATAGGTAGACTATTAAAAGTGTAAAAGCTGTCTTGTATGTGTGCTATTTCATTATATTCAGAAATGGAATTCTAGATAATTCCCAACTTTTCCCATTGCCACATGGTTATATACACAGACAAAGATAATAAGTTCCCTGACGACCCACCACTGGAAAAGGCTTCGTTTTGGAGCTAAACATTGCTACTATACTATAAAAATTAACGCAAAATTCGTTACAAACTTAAATGAATCAATACATAAAAATTGTACATAAATAAATAAATTGATCATAAAAAGGATAATAACGGGTCGATAACCGCAGTGGTTAGGCGGCTGACTATCGTTGTTGTGGGACGATAGGAGCTGGCTTTCAATTCTCTGGAGGGACGGTGACATTTTTTCAGAGGGTTGAAGTCCGGATCGACGTAACATTCGCTGTTGGGAGTGATTAATAGCGCGGCACTACAAAAGGCGACATGATGCTGTCACAAAGCCATTTGAATACAATTTATACACACACAAACTACACCGCGAGAGTTACAATAATACCCAGACAAGTAATGCAGCTTACGGAGTAACTGCGACTAAGCACCCACTACACATAAAGAAAAAACATTCTGGAAAATTATAACTGAATCAATGCCTGACAGGATTATGAAAGTTAGAGTCAATATCTGTAAGCACAAACAGAACACAAAAGTGTGAAATGCATACATCCCTCTGCCGAAGATTTGGTAAAACTACATCAGCATGTTACAATGAAGCAGGTAAACCTAATTCAAAGCAACTGGATTGACGATAGCCACTCGTCGTAACACACAGTGCATAAAGGAAACGTTTGTAGTTCTATCCTGACACACAGACACGTGTTTCGAACTAATTTGTTCTCATCAGTGTGTGATACAAGAGTATGAACTGACAAACGAATTCAAAGCAACGACGTGTGGCTATCGTCAATCCAGTTGCTTTGAATTAGGTTTACCTGCTTCATTGTAACATGCTGATGTAGTTTTACCAAATCTCCGGCAGAGGAATGTATGCGTTTCACACTTTTGTGTTCTGTATTTGTCCTTTCGTTTATAATCCTATACCCTCTCCTTCCCATAAAAGTGTGTTGCAAACCTTTTTTACCCTCCGAGAGTATTTACAACCAGATAAAACTTGTACTTATCTTTCAGTTACTGGTAAATTCCAATTAGATGTTTCTTGGCTCGCAGTTATATTGATAGACGAGCCTTATTGCAAATTATTGAGATTTATTACTATATATTTTACTAATCCATCTTCTTGCATTAGGTTCAAATATTATAAAATATATCTTGAATTTGGTGGAAATGCCTAACATTTTAATAATATCAATGCATGTAATATGAAAACCAGAAGCCTCCTTTTATATTTGTAAAATAAATTATCATACATTCGCATCAAGTAGCATTTTATAATAGTTCTAGAGTCAATTTTACTAGTATCTTTGAAATAGACTCCGCCATTACTATCTATACTCTTTGCTCTCCTATCTGGTCTCGTACCTCTTCGCCGCTTGGTGGATTGTTGGTTTAACAATTTTCTTGTCAGTTGCAATGTGTTCCGCGTTTGGCAAACATACATGGCTTTTACAAATTTATTTAATTTTGTGCTTCTTTTTTTAACTTATATTACGCAAATCTATCGCCGTTCAAACTTTAAAACGTAATAAAATTACAGAGGAGAACAAAAATTTATACGAAACTTTTTAAATATCGAGTTTTTTGGTTTTGTGTTAAACACTATTTTATTTTAACTAAAATACAATTCCGTTTAAAAGAAACCTAAACAAGACCACAATGTAAAAGATTAGTATGTTAGTTGAAAGATTAGATAGGCAAATTTTTCTTTATATTTCTTTTACTACTTTTAAAGTTAAAACATCTTTACTCCGTAGAGATATTTGTTTATGTCAAGAATAATTTTTTTTGAAGCAGCTTCCTGGAGATTTTTTTGTTGTTAATATTTGTTATTTGCCTCAAGAAATTATTATTTGTGATGAGATACATATATATTAAGAAGTCCGTTTATCAAAAAGTGGAGATTCCTTTATCTGCATAAATTTTTAATAAACTTCACCTTAAGATACCTTATATATTTTCTATGTGGTTAGTAAGGGGAATGGTGACTCTTTGATTGTTGTCATGTATTTGTAGTACAGATTGAAGTTATTCTGCTAACAAGATTGTACAGGCTTGGCCAGAAGTGTCAGGTGTCCCCATAAAACTAATAATTTGTGAAGTATTTAAAAAATAACAATCTCTTTGGACAAATACGACATCTGTGTGTTCAAATGTCAATTACAATAAGAGACCACCATTAATGAGCAGCTATAAAACACTTGGCACGCAAAACCCAGAACGCGGAATATTCATTTCCGTCAGAAATGCTTAAAGCGAGTTAAAATTCAGCTATGAGAGCTAATAGAGAAAATCTCAATTTGAGACAGCCAAGCAGGTGGGCACATAGATAGTCAAGAGTACATAAATATACTCTAAAATGCACTAATACTTTTGGTGATATTATTTTGGGTAGGCTCAAATTCAGTATACACAAGCACAGAATCACTCAGGTGAGCATGTCTTTACGACAGCGTTAAAAGTGGTTTCATTTACGAGTGAGACGCCATACGTACAGCCTAATGTACGCAACATACTCTAAAGGATACATAAAATAATTTGAAAGAAAGGAACCTTTATTTTTCATCTTGAAAACAAAAAAAAATTCATTAAATTGTAGGCTGCCTATTATTTTTGACTAAGGCTCTAGATATACATAGCGTACGATTGGCACAACAAATTAAATTGTCCCTAAGTGAACTTTCAGCCATCCAACCAAATTAAAAATAAGACAGAACTCGTCACCGTATTAATCAAATCCGCAAAAACGGTAATCCCAAAAATCTTTTTTTTTCTGTGATGTCGATGGATAAAAGTAGGGAAGATAGATGATCGCGTAGCAACTGCGACAAGTAATAGGTGAGAGAGCAGGATCTGATAGAAATTAAGGTAATATTGTGAACTGTTCTGGAATTGTAATGTATCAACACCTGATATAAAGTTAATATATTAAAGCTGACGCAGCATTTCAAAGTACGCAATATGTATGTATGTAAACATATTTACATATATCGGAATCGGAAACAAAATTATTGTATGTACACAACCACCATACATCGCTTATACAATTCCATTTTGGCTTCACCATAATAATAGCAATAATAACTTTGTGTAACCTTATTTAGCCGATCGTTCTCTAGAACTTTTCCGCTAAGTTGGCCAGGTTTTCTCACAATTGAATTTGCTGAGGTTGGCCGGCTTCATTTACCGAAAACACCGCTGGCTGCTAGATGGCGAGCAATTGCTTTATGAGAGAAAAACAGAGGAAGTTTACGGAAAAACAAAAAAGAAACGAGACGAGTAAACTAAAACGGATTTTATCCTTTGGTTTAACGGAATTAGAATCCTCTTTAAATAAGCTGCTTTGTATTCTCGAGGAATAATTTAACCTTTTTACGTAATGTGATTCAAAAATTCCATTACGATTCGCTTTCTCTTGAAATAAGTCTTTCTTTTAGAATACTCTACGAACAAAACCTATGTAAAATATGAGAAACAGTAGCTACTCATTTATATAGAAATATTTACTATTTTTAAATCGAAAAAAGTAATTGTAATATTGATTTATGGAGGCTTGTATAATATAATTATTAATTAGTGTTGATATGTGTTGAAATGGTTGCCAAGATAACTGCTAAGCTTTCTTATACTTTCATATAAACATGCCGTTATTGTTTCTTGTTTTGAGTGTTTATCTACCTAGTTCCGAATAGCTTTTCCCAAAAATTAAATAAATTTTCATAGAGTTTTCTTAGTAAAATATGTACCTGCTGTTTGACTTGATTTTAATTAATATTCATACAAATAGTTTGAAATTAACTTAGTACCTACAATAGCGATCTCCCTAAACGATGCTACAACTTGTCCATCAGTAGAGTTTATTTTACATCTAACGAGCGCCAAACTTCGCCAGTCTGCCTTTAGTGTCACTACGGCTATCGGTCTGTCACTTTAGCCGCAAGACCAAAGGTAATGCTGACCGCCATTTTAACTAAGGTTGATCAAGTTCTACAGTCTGCACGTACACAAACTTCGCAACTACAATTGTTCTTTATAATGCATCGTTATTTACACCAAATTTATCACACATGGTTTTGATTATTTTTTTGTTTTAATAACTGCTTTTAGTTAACCTGCCCCAATAGACATTTATCTTTTCGCCATTATCTTGATATTTTTACTCTATTTTCTTTTTCCTTCTGTTCAGTTTTTCTAGTATAGCACTGAACAGGGGTTGAAGTTAACATTTGTGTATGTTGTTACTTTCTGGAGCTTCTTTGTAAACGTAATACTGGCAGCGGGTTTTGGTTAAACACTGAAGGATGATGAAACTAATCTTACGATGCGATTTCAAGGACTGTGGGCTCGCAAATTACAGATAAAACATCGGTAACACCAACACCACAACATTTAATAACGAGAGCCCATGCGTTCGCGAAACACGTGTCCCGAGTAATCAAACGTTGTGGTGTTAGTGTTACTGATGTTTTATCTGTAATCTTGCGATGTTTACTAGGTTCAAAATAAGTATTGGGATAATTGTTTGGAGATGTAATATTAGAATTAATATTACTTTGTTCGATCTTCTTGTATGTCTTCATTACTTGGCCCAGGATGTTTTTTTTTATAGGGCGTAGTAAAAACCGCCCTATCGGTACCTCGGTATGGACATTTCTTCAAGGGTTTGGGCTGTCTTTCGATGCTTCCTAATGAATGAATATTCTCTCCCCTCGGTTCCATTATTTTTATTTTTATTTAGCAACGCTGTTTCTTCCCTTCGCCTCCCTCGAAGATAATACTTTCGTTATAAGCGTTGCTATTGTCTTCCAGTTGTCCTCCTTTTAATCATTGTTGCAATAATGTTACTAGCGTGCAATTTCATTCCGATCGACTTTTCTATTTCCTCCCTTTCTCTACTCCATTTGTTAATAATATGATTGCATGTTCGGGATGTCTCTCAATACTTGTTTTCAAATTGAGTAGAAGTTTTAGGAAGTAATCCGTCCTACAAATTTACATTTAACCCAAGGAATTAGATCGGGTATCAGGGTCTTGGTCCACGACCGCCAAGATTCCAGTTTGGTCCACAGTCGCCATATTTTAAGTCTTCCCTCTGCTGCTGTTCTGTCAGTGTTGACTGTCTTCCTTTAGAAAGGAAAATCCTCTGCTGTTCTTGCGCTATTAATGTGATTGGTGGAATACCAGCGATCACCTCTCCTGACACTGTTCTGTATCCAATAACTCTTAAAATAGTCCGTCTTTGAATTTTTCTATCGTATCTTTGTTCTTCTTAATATCCAGGGCTCCAATCCAGGCTGGTATTGCTAATTTTTATTTTTCCCTCCTTTTGCTTCCCGGGCCTCCCACATTTGGCTTTTTGTAAGGCTGCTATACAACTTCAACAAAAGTCTTCCTGTCCAAAAACTCCCAAATAAATTTATTTTCTCACCGAGTAGTTCAAGCTGATATTTGCAATATTATTCTTTGACCCATTTTTGGGGGCTTTAAATAAGTCGGACTTTTCGTTTGCCTTAAAAGTCAATTCCCGATCTTCTGCCTTTTACTACCAAATCATCCGCGTAGGCTATAGCTGCGACTCCCTCCATCCATTCCAGATTCAGAACACCGTCGTACATGGTGTTCCACAACGTGGGACCCAGTACGGAACCCTGCGCATACTCCGGCAACATCCAAGTTTCTGCGCTCAAAGTGATCTTCCTATCAGTGAAATAATCCCTAATGATGTTGATGAGTAAACGGATTTCTTCTTGTCAATTCATTTAATATCCTTCTCCACGAAATTAAACGCTTTTTAATATCCAAAATGTGCTGACCGTTTTCAAGATTGCATGAGTGGTCAAAGTCCTTAGACAAAGCCCAGGATGTTGACTATCGTTAATACAAAGATGAAATATTATATATCTCTAATTATCATGAGCTTCTTTGTTTGCAGGCTTGTTGTCTTCAATCATCACGGGAAAGTGTATTTAAAAAAATAGTTTTAACTAAGGCATGATTACCTATAGTCGGAAATCTTGTGACATATTTTTCAATAGAAACTCTGTTGTAAAAGAAAACAAATCTCTGTTAGTAAATTCCCTTATAATTTTTTGATTTGAATGGCATAAATACTATGTCGTTAACGGACCGTGAAAGCTGATATCTAAATGTTTTTGATGAATGTAGAGATCGAAACAATAGTAATAATAATATATATTTGTCCCGTTGACAGTTACATTTTTATGTGGGTACAATATTCCTACAATAGTCATACACAATATGCAATAACAGAACAGACAATATCAAAATAACAACAATACAAAACATTAATCCAATAATGATAACGGATTCGGCTGTACCTAGAGGAATCATCGCAATACTCGTCCAGAGAATAATAACACACTCCGAAATGAGTAGTTTTGTAATATTTTTGCTAAATTGCTTATATGGCGTAAGTTTATATTTGCCGGGTAACTTATTGTATGACTTAATGGACACATACATGGGATTCCGCTCACTGAAAGCCAGCTTGTGTTTAAGTATTTATAATGTCTGAGAACTTCCAGTGTTTTTATATGTATAATACTGGTTGAAATTTACTAATTTATTTTCTTTGCATAAACAACAACTTATGGCATAATACTCATTTCTTTAAATAAACTTCTACAAAATGTTTGGGAATTTACTCCATTCATTATTCTCACAACTCTTTTCTGAAACTTAAAGTCATTTTCCTTAAATTAAGTAAGAAGTGAAATTTAGATAAGTAATAAAGCATTTTAATTTTTCCTTCGTCTACTGAAAAGAAAACTTATCTACTTAATGTTTTTATGATCTGCCCAGTTACATTTATAGTCCACCACTACACCCAAAAACCTGGTGGCGTCCATTACTTTTATTATTAACATTTATATCGACACTAGTTGCTTTAAATTAAGTATTAAGTATATTTAGCATTTCGTCTACCTTACTACTTATGCTATATCTCTGATTCACATCAACCAATAAGGATGTATCGTCCGCATACATATAAGATTGTTCCAATGATAGATCGTCAATATATAAAATATACAGAAGTGGCCCAAGGACGCTTCCTTGTGGTATTCCACGTTTAAGAATGAGACATTTAGACGTCTTACCTTCAATTTCAGTATAATGCATCCTGTTTACTAAATAGCTTTTAAACCAATTCTAATCCCCTAATTCCATAATTGTACAATTTACTAAGCAAGAGCGAATAATCTACAAGATTAAACGCCTTCCTCAAATCAACGAAAACCCTAATATAGGCGTCACTTCGATCTAGTACAGCATACATTGTCTGAATGTCTGAATGATGTCTGAAACCAAATTGCGATGGATTTAGTAAATTACAACCATCGACAAATTCCATTAGCCTCATTGCAACCATGAAAGGCGGTTGCAATTTTTGAAAACGCAAATAAAATGGATATTGGGCGATAATTATTAATATCTAAACTAGAACCACTTTTCAATATAGGTTTAATTCTTGCAATTTTAAGCTGATTAAAAAATATACCCTGTTCGAATGGATTGAATCATGGTAAGAGGGGTAACAATCTCATTAATACACTGTTTTAATATAGTAGTTGTGAAGCCATCACAGCCAGCAGAGTTAGAAGCTTTAATATTAATTTTTACAATCGAACATATTTCATCTTCACCGACTGGTTTAATAAAAATGAATTTACATTCATTTCAATATTTGATGTACTTAAGCGACATTACGTACTAATGTTATACTATCGCTCAAAGTATTAAAATAATTATTAAAAATATTCGCCAAATTTTCCGCTCTATAATAATTTCTCCATTCACGTTTAGTACGTAATCATGCGTTTTAGATTTACCTTCAGTGGAGTTGTTAATTATTTGCCATTCTACTTTAGACATATTTGTTGCATTTCTAAGAATTGTGTCATTATGTATTAATTTTGCCTGTTTAATTACTTTTTTGTAAATTGCTTTATAATTGAGCTAATAATTTTTTACGGCAGTATCCCCACTCAGTGACAATATGTATAGTTCTTTTAATTTTTGCGATGATATGCGAATACCTTTTGTAATCCATCGATTAGTTACATTATTAGTGTTATGTCTCAAGATTTAAAGCGGAAAAGTTATGTCTACGTTATATTTAAGCACGGCCTCAAAATTATCAAATTGACGTATAACATCCTTTTATTGAAAAATATTTGAGCAATCATCAAAACCTAAACGCTCGTGCAGACACGTTTAGTAATTTAGTCGAGTAGCGAGCAATTTAGTAACTGGCTACGTGCGGACATCAGATTTTAGTTAAGTAGTTTAATAAAACGATTTAGTCGAGTAAATCCATTTGATTCTATTTTTTCGGTCGAGTAGAGTACCCCCACTATTTATAAACAGCCACTAAACACGTATCAACGTGTAAATTTAGTTTACTACATTAGCAATTCATAGTAGAACAAAAATGTCGGGGCGATTAAATGAAGACACTACTGTCAAGTTTGTTATAGAATATGTCAAATATGAATGTTTATGGAACATTGAAAGTGCTATCTATAAAAACAGATTTGCAAAACAAAAAGCATATGAAGATTTGGAAAAGGTTACGAACATTCCAGCTTTTGGAGAAAAGGAGATAAAATTGAAAATAAAGAATATTAGATCAACATATTCACAGGAATTAAAAAAAATCAAAGATTGTACGAAATCTGGATCTGGTGCCGATACTGTTTATGTTCCATCTATAAAATTTTATTTAACAAACAATCAAAAGCACTTTTTGACATCATGAGTGCATTAAAATATTCTGCGGGGTCTTCTAATTCCACCTCCTTCAGAAGACCATTTGATGCTCATAATGAAATTCTTCTGTATATCCACTTTCTAACCCATATACCTACGCTTAAGTTTGTCAGAGAATTCTTCTTCAATTTCTTCTATTATATTTTTTATAATTTTGTTGAATTCCGCACGATGACGTCGTCTGTACGTCTTGCGTACCACTAAAATGTTTTGAGTGAAATGTGGACAGTTTCCATCCAGTAAATGTTTTAGTGGTAAGTAGCTACTCGCTACTCGACTAAATTACTAAGCGTGTCTGTACGAGCCTTAATAGAAATTTAAAGTTATTAATATTGTCTAGGTTACTAAGTTTTCTAAATGTCATGCTACCCTTTTACTTTTTAACTATAGGCAACTACTAATTTTTGAGCCGAGTGAATGGAGTTTCCCTTATATCCGGATATCCAGTTCCCTTGATGTACTTAGAAAATTAATATTAAACTCGCCACAAATATTCAAGATATAAATCTTATATTTCATTAAAATTTCAAGCAATTCATTCATTTTGTCAATAAATATAGAAAAATCCCCACTTGTACTTCTATAAATTGTAATGACAATAATCTTAAAATATTAGGATATAAATTTACATGACGTGCATTCAAAATGAAAATTCTCCGATAATTCACCTACTCTATCAATACCACTAAGTCGACAAAAATTGTACACCTTAAGTTTGGAATGTGTAGTGTTTATCGGTAATTAGTAAAAAAGATCTTGCACGTCTGACTTTGTATATTTTGCAAAGTGTTGCAACCATACGAAAAATACTTCCCTACATTCGCTCAACATTTGTAAATTTCAGCTAATTGACGGTTTTTATCAGTGCATCTAAAACAAACGTAAACGAAATGTAACAAACAATTTAAACTTGTCCAAATTCAGTTTGAATCAACTTTTTCTTTAATGGATAAATATGGACGGAACCTACATTCCTGTACCAATACATCACTCTCACTACGTTAACTATTAACTCTATTTGTTCCTGACTTTTTAGATGTAGAATACGTCTATCCACACAAATTACTGCTGTCTCGTAAACAGGTCTAACATTATGTTCCTTTCTATATTATTGCAAAAAGCCTGTGACTTCATATTCATTGAAGCCTAAAATATGGTTAAGGCATGCTCGTTCTGATTTTCGTATAGTTAGCTTTGCATTTCTGTTAGAAAGCTGTTGAATCAATTCTCTTCCCACTTGTTTGCTTCCTTATTAAAACTTTTAGCTATTTTATTGGACTTATAATCGCGAAAGCAACCGTTCTGATATTCCTCGGTTTTAAACCATGAAAGAGTTTGACATTTCTAATATGTATTCGATAAGTTCATCCTCTTCTTCTTTGTCAAATATTGATTTTTTGGGCCATTTTCAATTTTTTCGCTTTAGATCTTTTCGTTAGGCGATCATATAACGTAACACAAAGAATTTAAAATTATCTGGCTGTAGCTTTGAATGGAATGTGCTACTCAAGATTTAAGTTCCCTAAACAAATTGAAACCTATTTTACACATAAAAACATGAAAATTAATCACAATTAATACAGAAGGCAATATCGATCAATGTGTCGGCGTATATGGATCAGTTTGATCAATATTACTCACACCCGACTGTAGAAACAAAAATGTAAAACCATGCCTAAGTAAAAAAGTGTCACTAGCTGGTATGAAAGAGCAGTACATGGCGCAAATTTTGCTTCAGCTTCCGTTTTTATAAAAACAGTGCGGTCAATTTTAGCCGCGGATGGACATTTTCCGGCTTTCCACTACCACGCGGATTCGTCACAATAACACTAATTGTGTGGATTAATCGCCTCAGCCCCTAGAGCTTTTGATAGAGAATCTATTGTATATTTTAAATGGAAAAAAAATAGGGACGGGGCACTACGCAGTAAAAAGGCCGTCAAAAAAATGTCGTGAATGAGCAACACCCATTTAGCTGTTTGCTTAAATCTCGCAGCTATTATGCTAGAAATAAAACAGTCGTTTGCATCAAAGGCGACAGAACACAATATTAACTTTTGTTAGTAAAATAACACAGACTTTCGTTTTAGTTTACTTTTTATTTGGTTATTTTAGAGAAATGCAAAAAATGTAGTATGTCTATCTTTTACGACCACAACTGTAACAGATTTGCAAATATGATTTCTTAGTTTGATTATGTGTTTTGCAAACCAAGGCATTACCCGCACATTTCTTCTATTACGGAACAGCTTAATTTGTTGCAATTTGATTCGGCGCTTTTGAAGTTATTCGATTTTTTCTTAAAAGAAAATACTATAGCAGACATTTATTCCAGAAAATCAGAGAACACTCGATTTTTCGGGATCAATTTAGAATTCATAACATGCTTGAACAACATGTTAGAGTTTACTTTGGCGCTGAGAACGTCTGTCTACATTGTGTGGATATTTTACTATGGCACAAACTTTGAAGAACCATAACCTAATTTTTTCAAATGACACCCCCCATATTTTATTACTTAGTCGTCTTCGGCGTCCAGTTTTACATCTTTTATGTCCCACATATCCTATACGAAAAGTGAAGATTTATTATCAAAGTCTAACGTCAAAATTACACTTCGTAGTTTGATGTTTGTGAGTTAATAATTATCTGTTAAATGCCTTTACATTATTGCTATAAAAAGTCGCAATGGATAACAGTAACGAAAACAATGTTTACACAAATCCACAGGTGTCATATCTGGAGATTGCACAGGCCAATTCCACAGTGTTAACCGCCTTACCCGCCCGTCTTCGAACATTAAGTTGAGTTCATGGGATACTTGCTAGGTGCAACGGGCCGAAGCTCCATCCAGTTGATACCAAAAGTTTCTTCTCAAGTTCAGAGGCAGATTGACAAGAAAACCTTCAACCACAGTCCGTAACACATTTAGGTAACGCACTGCCGTTACGACGCCATCATAAATGACGTAGAGGAATCTGTCATTCATCATAAGGCAAAAGAGAAACTAAACCCGATCTTGGGATTGACTTAAGACCAGATATGGATATTACATCTGTAAAAAAATCCTTCACGCGAAAAATTAGATTTGTCCGTCCAGATAATTTTTTTAGAAAAGTTCTCATCCTTTTGGCATCGACGACATAGCATCTCACATAAATTGACTTTGTCATCAGGCTCTTGAGGATCTCTTGTACTAATGCGACCTTGTAGTCGTGAAAGTGATGGTTCTTCAACATCCTATGTATGGAAAACCTACTGATTCCCAGATTTTCTTCGGTAGCTCGAACAGAAGCGTTGGAATGAGCTTCGAAATAAGGTACCTACTCGCGTTGGAATCAGGTTCGAAACAAAGTACTCAACTCTCCATCTTCATTATCATCTACAGTCTTCTGTCAATTTAACACATGAACAATTTGTCCAAAAAATTTGCTTTTATTCTTGTAAATGTACCTTTTGTCATTGGTAAGTAATAAAATATAGGGGGTGCCATTTGAAAAAATTAAGTTACGGATTTCCAAAAATTGAACAGAGTTAACGTGCAATAGTAAAATAACCATACAATGTAGGCAGCCAAAATATACAGCAACATGTTGTTTAAGCATATTATGAATTCTAAATTGATATCTGAAACATCGAGTGTGCTCTGATTTTTTGGATAAATGTCTGCTATACTAATTTTTTTTTAGAAAAATCGTCAAAAATAGAGGAACTGCGAATAGCAGCACAATTTTATATAATCATAATATCGTTCAGCAGATTGGATAAAATTATATAATCTTGTTAATAACATTATCGAATACCCACATCACAACTAAGTCAAAGAACTGAAATACCTACATAGGTTCTAGCACCTTCAAGAGCACGAACTGATGCCATTTCCAGAACAAATATGCATGTTACATACATATATAGGCGTATGCTCGAATACCGAATAACAAAAGGCAGAATTAGACGTGTATATGGCTAGAGGGCGTTAAACTTTCACGTTAATTACAAATGGCAACAAAGTTCGCAACTGAATAGACGTCTAGCTTATCGGAATGTCAGACATCCGTTCGTAAAGTATGTAACACTACTAAATGTGGGTGTGTTATGCGCTCGCAAATATACCATTAGCACTAAGAATAATTAATTCGAGAAACCTATACGTATAGTCTATTTCGCAAACTATACCAATGTCTTTTGCTAATAAAAAATTTCTAGAAATTGTATCCTCCGATTACGAATAACTTGTTTCATTTTTCATGCGTTCGCTCGTTTCAGTGATAGTTAAGCTATTTACCACGTTACAAGGACATGTTTTCTATGTATTACAGGAGACGTCCTTCTGGAAATTTACTATATATTGCAGATTATACATACTTTATCCGCTACCGTTCGCTATACTAAAACATTTAACATTTAACATTTAGAGTTTTAAGCTGTTAGATTTATAGAGAAATATGTTAGATATGAAATACATTAAACATTTTCAATGTATTCCTTTGTAATTTACTGCTGCTATCTGTCAATAAATACATCAAGCAACCTGGATATCACTGGACTTCAAAACTAGAAACCAGATCGATCATGTCCTAATAGAGTATAAATATCAAAGATGCATAACAGACGTAAGAACCTATAGGGGAGCAGACGCGGATTCAGACCATTTCTTAGTAATCACCAAATTAAAACAAGTTGTGCCAACAAATACACGCACAAGAAGTATCAGGACCACAAAATATAATCTGGAAGAAATAAAGAATAAAAACACAAATAGAGTCACAAATAGATAGCAAGCTGACTAATCTAACAGAAATAAATAATATTGAGCAGGAGTGGAGACAAATAGAAAAAATGATACGTGTGATATGTCTTGGAGGAAAAGTCAAAAAGAGAGGAAAGGATTGGTTTGACGAGGAATATGAGACGATACTTCAAATAAGAAATGATGCCAGAGCTAACCTGTTAAGAGAAAATACAGAAGCAAGAAGACGAGAATATGAAAAGGCGAGGAAGAGAGCAAAGCAGATATGTAGACAGAGAAAGAAGAAGTGCCTAGAATCAACTTTGGAAAAAATATAACCAAGTTATATTAATAAAGAGTTAAGAAACTTTTACCAGGAAACAAAGAAAGCCCGCAATGCCGGCACGAAGAATGCTATACCCTTCCTGAAAGACACTAACGGAGAACTAATAGGAAATACTCAAGATAAACTGAAGATAATGAAAGAGCATTTCGAGAAAGAGTTTTGGAATGAAGACAAACACGGGGAGAGTGAGGCAGAAGGAAATTTTCATTTGAAAGAAGGAACAGACTGTTTTAGAATTGAGCTGCCAAATGAGATGGAGATAATGGGAGAAATAAATAAACTAAAAAACAATAAAAGCACAGATGAAAATCGAATTCCAGCGGAAGTACTCAAATGGGGTGGAGAGGGACTCAAGCAGAGGATTGTTAACTTCATTAAAAACGTGTGGGAAAAGGAAGAAATGCCTTTGGCTTGGCATAACGCCGTAGTATGTCCTATACACAAAAAGGGTGATAGATGCCGAATGGGAAATTACCGAGGAATGGCATTGTTGGATGTAACATATAAAGTATTGGCACGGCTTATTTGTGGTAGACTGGTGACGTATCAAAATCAGGCAATTGGTGAATATCAAGGAGGTTTCAAGGAGAGACGAGACACAATAGACCACATTTTTTCCTTAAAAATGATCCAGCAAAACAGTTAGGAGCAAAATCTGGATTTGTATATGCTGTTTGTATATTTTCGCCAAGCGTATGATACAATAGCCAGAAAGAAACTGTACGACGCACTAGAAACACTTGGTGTGCCAGCTAAACTTATAAACCTGGTAAGGATGACCCTGACGAGGACAAATAGCAAAATACGTATAGGTGGACAAATAACGGAAAACATTACAGGAAATAGAGGTGTACGGTAAGGGGACCCGCTATCAACGGTGCTTTTCAATTTTGTTCCAGAAGCTATATTGAGAGAGAGTGGAATCGAGACTAATGGAATAACCTATCAACGACGCTACCAAATACTCGCATATGCAGATGATCTGACCATAATCACAAGATCTAGGACAGGATTGAAATCAGTATTTAAGAAGCTAGAAGATACAGCTAGAAGCTACGGTTTAGTAATAAACGAAACAAAAACAAAATACATGGAAATGGAGAAAAATAACACGAACGATACAGTCATCACCATCAAGACAGAAGGAAAGGTTTATAAATTTGAGAAGGTAGATAGTTTCGTGTACCTAGGGGTCACAATAACAAGTAATGTCGATGAGAGACCGAAAATCCATAAACGAATTACGAAAGAGGGTAGAGCGCTAGGTGCCCATAACAAGTTATTCAGGTCCAAAATGATCTCTAAAGATGCAAAATTGAGTCTGTACAAGACAATTGTAAGACCCGCGGTGATGTACGCGAGCGAACTGTAGATAATGACAAAACAGAGGAGAAATTGGAAATATGGGAGAGACGGACGCTACGGCAAATCTTGGGGAGAGTAAAGGTGGAAAATGGCGGATGGAGACGAAGAACAAACGTGGAGATAGAGGCGATATTGG
>CM043021.1:31926879-31963558 GCA_023690525.1 Holotrichia oblita
GGAACCTTAAAAAATCTGGAAGAAGAAGCAAGGAAGTACAGAATCGCGAGTGATGGCACTGCAGTTAATCAAATTGATCATGTTATGGTGGAAGAAAAGTTTAAAAATGTGATCAAGGATGTAAGAGTATACAGGGGGTGGAGATGAACTCAGACCACATGTTGGTGGCTTTTCATCCACATATTCAATTCACGGCAGAAATGGAAGATAACCATAGTGTTCCATCCTTAGACACGAAGGTTATCAGGAATGGCAACACCATTATACTAGACTGGTACCAGAAACCCACGTCATCAGGGAGATTCATTAATTACTACTCAAACAACCCAAAAAATCAAAAGTTTTACACGGTCATTGCAATGAAAAATAGAATTACTCATATCAGTAATACCAGGTTCATACATAATAATTTAAAGAAACTGTTTGATATATTTCTTAACAATGGTTACCCTAAAGACATACTCAACAGATTAATTTACAGTAGCAATTTTTTTGATGGCCCCACTGATGATGAACAACCTCCAACGAACATTATGTACAGAAGAATTCCCTTCATTGAGGGTTTGACTAATCAAATAATTACGGTTTTTAGGCCATTTACTAATATCTCCATAACTAAGTACAACACTATCACAAACAAAAAACTATATAGCAGGCTCAAAGATCCTACACCACTACTATATCAAATTAATGCTATATATTCCATCGCATTGCCGCATGGGCAAAAGATCCTGCGGTTTAGTTGATCACACACAAAAAACTACTCATGCCTTTGATTTTGATAGTGTAAAAATTCTAACAATAGAAGACAATTACAGGAGAAGGTTGTTTCTCGAAATGGTACACATTAATAACAAAGAAAATACAGTCAATTATAAATCTGACACGAACCAATTAAGCAATATCTATTGTAACATTTTAAAGTTTCAACTTAATTTTTAGTAGTCACTGTATATTGTTTGTAATCACACATATGTACATCCAGTACTCTGTATAATACTTGTTATTGCAATATTTAATGTGAATTCTTTTTGTTCTATTTTGTTTTTTATTGTGACTTTAGTCTCCTTTCATGTCATTGATATTTTAAACGTTCTGATTTAAACACCTACAATTTTAATTTTATAACCAATTTTAAAAACGTAATTTTACACTAATACTTAAATGTCATGTAATTTGCAAGTTAAGGACTCTGTGTTGTAAGTACAAAAAACTCCTGATGAAGTTATTGAAATAATAACGAAATATTGAGTATTTGAACGATTGAGTTTTCATTCATTAACAGACCGCCTTCCCGATTAATCTTCTACTTCCTAACGTAGTACGGTCGATACTTCTTTCCAACTATATACAGTGTGGTCATAAAGTTTGGAACCAAGCTTATAACCGCATTATTTTACATTTTTAGGAAAAACGTTCGGACAGGTAAATTTTCTTTTTTAAAACGCCATCTTTTGACATACAATTTTTTTCTATGACGTCATTGGTTTTTAGAGTGATGACGTCATCAACCCTTTTTAAAATGGCAACCATATTATTTTTTTATCGTTTTTGGTAGATCTTTATATCCTCCAAATAGTGATATAAAACAATTGGTATGTTGCATCACAATTTTTTAAAAATAATATAAATTTAGAAAAAAAATAAGAAAATTTTATTTTTGTACAAAATTAAAATTAAATTAAAAAAAAATACATCTGAACTTAAATTTATTGCAACAGTTAACGTAAATTTTCAAAATGGACCCCACCAACAAACTGACAGTGTCCCAGCCGAGTGTAAACACTTCGTATACTCGCCTCAATTATGTCTGGGGATATTTGTGTAATTTCTACGCGAATTCGTTGTTTTAAATCTTCTAAATTGTTCGGTTTGTTAAAATACACTTTTGATTTCAAATAACCCCACAAAAAAAAATCTAACGGAGTCAGGTCAGGAGAACGAGGTGGCCATTCTATGGCGCCTCTCCGTCCAATCCATTTATTAGGTCCTAAAATGCGTCGTCCAATCATTCCAACCCATACGTTAACTTTTTCTCTGGGCTGAGTATGACACGCTTGAGTCCAATGCGGATTGGTCTGCGACCAATATCTGTAATTATGGCGGCTGGGACAGTACAGTTGGTTGATGGGGTCCATTCTGAAAATTTACGTTAACTGTTACAATAAATTTAACTTCAGATGTATTTTTTTTAATTTTAATTTTGTACAAAAATAAAATTTTCTTATTTTTTTTCTAAATTTATATTATTTTAAAAAAATTGTGATGCAACATACCAATTGTTTTATATCACTATTTGGAGGATATAAAGACCTACCAAAAACGATAAAAAAATTATATGGTTGCCATTTAAAAAAAGGGTTGATGACGTCATCACTCTAAAAACCAATGACGTCATAGAAAAAATTGTATGTCAAAAGATGGCGTTTTAAAAAATAAAATTTACCTGTCCGAGCGTTTTTCCTAAAAATGTAAAATAATGCAGTTATAAGCTAGGTTCCAAACTTTATGACCACACTGTATATATGTATATATAATATAATATTTTCTATTAGAAAACTATTACGTATTATTATTCACAAACTATACTACCTAGTACTATTATACTATTTATATCGACTTGCCATTCGCTGTTGGGAGCAAAGTGATTAACAGCGCGGCATCATAAAAGGCGATATGATGCTGTCACAAAGCCATTTGAACACAACTTACACACACCAAACTACACTGCAAGAGTTGCAGTGATAGCCAGACAAGTAATACAGTTTACGGAGTCACTGCAACTAAGCACCCACCACACATTAAGAAAAAAAATATATATATATAAATAGTTATTTTTAACAATCTCTCTATTTATTTTTACTAACATTAAGTAACACCTCTAACTTAATATAAGTCATATTTCCTACTTATTAATTCTACATACATGAATAATCTATGCATCTATGAATTTAGCTTGTGCAATATACAAGCTGTAAAAGAATAGAACGCATGCATCGGAGGTATGAGTCCACTAACCTGATGCTGTGATACAACTAATCAAATTCGTATATTCTTATATTTTGATTTATACCTTGTGTATTTATAAAGAGAGCCAGATAAATCAAATTGCGATTGTATCGTATATAACTGTCGATGCGACGAATAGATAGGGTAGCGCGGGGCGGGGAGTGCCAATCTTACTCCTGCGATCCGGGATTATCCTAACTGTCCCATTTCTTTTTTCTTTAAGTGTATTTAGAATGTTTTTAAAGGAATGTTGCAAATGGAAAAATTAAACTTAAGACCTAGACGCCAGCAGTTACTGAACAGCTGTAATGCAACAGAGAAATTGCTGTATCTCGCCTTTATTCAGAACAAATACATTTTATATAATAATGGCGAAAATGTGGTTAGTATTACATCCAAAAAGGGAGAAAAGTCGACCTGCTTTACAACAAAAAAATGCTTTATATTGATTGACGTATAATACGTCAAAACCGACAACAATAGAACGAGCAATTTTTGTACATCTGTTGGGAAAAATTTTACAATTTCGTTTATCACCCCTTTGCCGTGGGGAGCTTTAAACATTCATTTGAATTATATGTCCTCAAGGATGTGTTGTTGGACAACTCATACTGATGGAAGCAGTCTCGGTATCGTCCTTAGGGATGTAGCATACAGTGCTTCCGTATTGGTTTCGACGTGCGCCGTACGACTTTGTCCGTCCCAAATGACGATTTACGATAGTGTCGGTGAACTTTTTCGCATTAGTTCGGCTCAGAAAGAAACAGAAGAAGTAGCGCTATATTTTGAGATGTAAAATTTTTATAGACGTTCAATGTTTTTATTACAGAATAGATGTATTCCGAGAAATAATAAAAATTGTAAGTGACAATTTCAGTTTGAATACTTTATTACGTGTATTATAGTAGCCATATAAACCGTATTGGGTCATTTGTTTTATTTGCCCATTTCTATTTTTTACTATTTATTTATATACCTAAATATATATTGTTTTCAGATACTACGTTGCGCCCCCTGGCGACCATCTTGGAAATCTGAAAACATTTTCCGCGGTCTTCTTTTGCCCACTTTAGTAACAAATTTTTTACCGCAAGACTTTTTGACGAATAGTTTCAGAGATACAGCACTTCGCATTCTTATCTGGCCACCCTGTACTATTCAACGACAGCAAGAATTGCTTTCCCGATAATTTGAAGAGAATTTCGCCAAATCAAAAGTTTTTTGACCATTTTGGCTCTTTCAGTATAAAGCTCCACAGGTAAAGGAATTACACACAGGAAGGTATTATATTTTCTGCTTATATTTTATATATGATGATATTAGTTTCCACAATTTTATAAGCCAACATTAATAATACAATAGTGATGATGTTCAAGCTGTTTACGACGACATTGACCCTGGGAACCTTGCAGTCACGTCATATGGACAGGCTAAGAGAACTGGAGGAAACTGACTTCAATATCTTGCACAAAAAAATCAGTTTTTTTTCTGATAAAGCAGCTTTTTTATAAATGAAATTCGAATCGATACAATTATCTATATTAGGGTAATGTTAATCCAAAAGTGGACTAACTTATTCTTATCTTATCTTAATTATTTTGTATTGAGTCATTTTGAGTCATTTTAAAAGTAGAGTTTACCGTTCAAAACCGTAAGATTGGAACTAGTTAAGATCGAATCATTCAAGATATATTTAACACAACCAAATGTCTCGAATAAGGTGATGGATGAATTTTATGTAAAGTTAGGTCGTTGTTAAGTAGTAAATGGTGCCGAATTCGAAAATTTGGTGTAAGTTTTATGAACATAGAACGTTTTCTGGGTTTGAAATCATTGTAACTAAATAAAACTTCAATGAATGTCACTTCCTTTTCACTAATATTATCAGTTTTTAATGCCCATTGCAAAAATGTATTACACGATGAGAATTTCTAGCGGTGCCTGAAAAGTTTAACCAATACATTAAAAACTGGAACCAAGCACTTGGTCTCCCGCGCTTTTGACCATGTGCCTTGCACAATTTCACCGCAATTTCTATTGTTTTTAACTTGTAATTATGCTTTAAACTCTGTTTATCCATTTTTTGATGTAACTGTTCCAGTTTTTAATGTGTTGGTTTAAAGATTACATTGTTTTAATGCTAACTTCTTACTCTATCACAACCTTCTGATGAAGAATTTAATAAAATTCGACAGCTTAAGGTCAAGATTAATGAGTCTTATTTTTCTGTAAGAGTTTACCATTGGCTGCTATCCCCATTAATTTAGGATCATCACCCCATCGCTGTATCCACACCTTGACGTAGCTCCGGCAGCTTGACTGAAGGAGCAGGTGATGGGGCTTGCGTGCGTTAAGGATACAGAAAACCATGCCGTCGGTAGCGGTGCTACTGGTAGGGCCTCCCATGTCGGATAGGTTTCTGTTGAAATGCCAGACTAAGATGGGTACTCCTGAATCCCGGCTGTCGTGTCGTGGCTTAGGGTTTGCACCAGGAAATAAAAACGGCGCCGGACGGAGCAGGTCATCTGTCCGTTATACCAGGCTTCCGTGCTGCTGTGGTCATGTCTCTCGAGCACGGAGTGTCGGGGGATCTTGGCTTAACCGCCCGGATCGAGAGGAGACAACCTCACAAAAAACCTAAATCCTAAGGCAAGGGGTCCGGCCGAGGGGATGCGTGGCTAAATAGAAGATTAGTCTGCGAGGGCCCCAACCTTGGGGCACCAGGGGGAACCCCATTGTATATACCCCTCCACCCAGCATGCGGGGCTCTGTTGTGGTGGAACCTCCTTTTCCCTAGCTTCTCGTGGGATCCAACATGAGTAAGTACAAATCAAACATTAATAAGTCTGTTTCAGATCTAACTTTAAGTGAGGGTAAAGGCGAAAGGTCCAAAGCTGAAAGGCAGGAACCTAAGCCAGCCCCATCTACAAGTCAAGGGAGCCAGAAGGATACAGATCCAAGGCCCCCCAAAAAATCAAGCATTAGAGTTGATACCCCGGAGGATGTCGACCTAATGTCCGACGAAGAAATCCGAGGAGCGCGAGTCTCTGGGATTTCTAAGGGCAAAATTAAGAAACTGGTCGCGCAAGGACAAGATTACATCAATGCCAAAAGGGCTGTAATCAAGGCTAACGTGATCAGTCACCTTGGGAAAAGCTCAACAACAACAACAAAGAGCGAAAAGCCCCCAAAGACGCCAAAGCGGCAAAGGTCAGAGGGTAGTACACCACGAAGCACCGCTCCCACGAAGAAAAAGGCTAAAACTGAGGTTGCTTCCTTCAGAGATGCCATCGCGGAGTCAAGATCGCAGTTGTGGACGAAGCGTACCCAAGAGTACTCCTAGAGAGAGAAACTCATTAAGGTACACCATGCCATACTACAGGCCTATGAAAAGATTCCAGAGCAAGGACCACAGGTCCGCTTTGTGAAGTGTCTGTTCAGATCGGGCCACCTGATCGTGACCTGCGCGGACGAGGAAAGCGCGCGGTGGCTGACGGAGAACGTCTCGGGACTGAGGCCATGGGAAGGGGCCTCCCTCCGGGCCCTGGAAGGAAGGCAGATCCCAAAACCTACCACCTGCGTTACCTTCGTACCAGACGAATACGGAGTGAGGTTAACGTCAGAGCAGATCCTGCAAAGACTTAGAGTCAGCAACAGGAAGCTCCAGACGAATGACTGGATAGTATGGGGGACAACCCCAGCTGAAAAGGGAGCAGTATGGACCTTCGCCGTTGACGACGAGTCAAAGGAGGAGCTCCAAAAGCTTAATATGAAGCCCTACTTCGGTATGGGAACCTTGCGCTTCCGTATCAAGGATAAGGCTACGGAAGAAGAGAGGCAAAGCAAGGAGGACGAAACCCCGGCAACCTCTACAACACCACAGGCGATGGAGGTGACAACAGAGCCTGATACCGAAGTTACTGAGGACAGCGAGTGTTGTCACGCTCCAAGGGAAACCCACCCCGGAGCGGGCGACCCCGACGGAGGAAGAAGGGCTCTTGGCCGAGTACTTCGCAGGAGAGGCCCATCCACCATAATGGGCAACAAAGGCGAAATCAGGTTCCTGCAGGCCAACCTCCAGCATGCGAAAGCTGCATCGGCAACGCTTAGCAGGAGGTTTGACCAAGAAAGCATAGATATCGCACTGGTGCAGGAACCATGGATACACGGTGGGAAAATCGTCGGCCTAAACACACAACGAGGTAAGGTCATATACCACCCCGCAGATGCAAGGCCAAGGGCATGTATCTTATACAGTGATAGAATTACATGTACTTTGATACCGGTGCTTAGCACCGGCGACTTTGTGACAGGGCTTCTAACAGCCAATACGGAAGAGGGACCTAGGAGCTGGGTAATATGCTCCGCCTACTTTCCGGGAGAGGAGAATAGATGTCCACCTCATATGCTAGGCAATATAACCGCATATTGCGAGGACAAGGGCCTCCAACTCATTCTAGGATGCGACACCAACTCGCATCACGTGACCTGGGGAAGCACAAACACAAACCCGAGAGGTGAGTCTCTTCTAAATTTTATTTCATGCGAAGGACTTATAGTTATAAACAGGGGAAATAAACCTACTTTTGTCACTAAAACCCGCAGGGAAGTTCTAGATGTAACTTTTAGTACGGGGAAAATTAGCGACACACTTGTTAACTGGCATGTGTCTGATGAGCCGTCGTGTGCGGACCACAGGCATATCAGGTTCGATATCGACACCTCTCTAGTTCAGGTGAAATACAGAAACCCGAAGGAGACAAACTGGGATGGCTATGAGGAGTCTCTCAGGGAGTCTCTAGAAGGGGGTGTGGCGCCGGTGGAGAGTGTGGATGGGATCGAATTAGCGACAGAGCACATAAGCGAAGCCATCATGGCGGCTTATGAGAGCAATTGCCCCGAAAAGACAAAGCGTCAAAAGAGGGCGGATACAGTCTGGTGGAGTAAGAACTTACAGAAACTGAGAACTGAAGTTCGAAGGCTATTCAACAAAGCAAAAGCCAACCAGGACTGGGACACATATAGGAATAAACTTACTCAGTATAATAAAGAAATCCGAAAAGCAAAACGAGACTCGTGGAGGAAGTTCTGCGAGGAGATCACAGATACTCCCGCATGCTCCAGAATCCACAAGGTCCTTACTAAGGATGGTTTCGCACAAAAAAGAAGTCGGCTTCCTACAAAAGAGGACGGAACCTTCACCGACACAAAAGAGGAGAGTATCACGGTCCTTCTGAACACCCACTTTCCTGCGGCATCTATACTAACGGACAGTGAGAAGCCAGCAAGCCAAGCACATAGGCTAGTGAGGCCCAAAAAGCAAGAATGGCAACTGGCGACAGAAATCACAAGACCGGAAAAAGTAAGATGGGCAATAAAGGAATTTAAACCGTTTAAATCTCCGGGCGTAGACGGGATCTATCCAGTCTTTTTACAGAGGGGAATAGAACCATTAGTTCCCCATCTGTGTAAAATCTTCAAAGCCTGTATTGCATGGGGATACATACCGACAAAATGGCGAGAAGTAAGAGTGGTATACCTACCCAAAATAGGTAGAGTTGCGGACTTCACCTCTAAGTCATATAGACCCATAAGTCTGTCATCCTTTCTACTTAAAACACTTGAAAGGCTAATTGACAGACATATAAGAGACGGCGCTTTGAAAGCTAAACCACTCAGCGACCGTCAATACGCGTACCAACCCGGCAAATCAACAGAACTGGCACTGGATGATTTGAATAGACTACTCTCTAAAACCATAGAGGATAAAGAGATAGCACTGTCCGCCTTTTTGGACATAGAAGGAGCGTTTAATAACGCCACAACGCACTCCTTGTAGAAGCAGTAGCAAGACGAGGTATCTCACCCACACTCTGTCGGTGGATAAAGGCCAGTCTGGAAAACAGGATGATCATATCCACAATAGGGAAAGCCACCCTAACAGCAAGGCCAGGGGGGGGGGCTGCCCACAGGGAGGGGTACTGTCGCCTCTACTGTGGGCAAACCTAGTTGATGAGCTGCTAGAGGAACTGTCAGCCAAGGGCTTTCATTGCCTCGGATATGCAGACGACCTCGCAATCATAGTGAAGGGGAAATTTGCAGGAGTGATTTCTGAACGAATGCAAACAGCCCTAAATATTGTGAACAATTGGTGCATTCGAGAAAGGCTGTCTATTAATGCCATGAAGACACAGATTGTTGCATTCACAAAAAAGAGAGACCTTAGGGAGCTTAAACCGGTAAGATTAAGGGATATAGAAATCCCAGTGGCCAAGGAAGCAAAATACTTGGGGGTTACCTTTGATCAAAAACTCACCTGGAATACACACATACAAAAGACATGCAATAAGGCATCCATGGCCATCGGCAGATGCAGAAAATTGTGTGGAAGAAACTGGGGATTAAACCCAAAAATGACCTTATGGCTATACACAAGGGTGATCAGACCTATTATAACATACGGGTCAGTGGTGTGGTGGCCGAAGACCCACCAGGCCGGAGTAGCGAATCATTGGACCTACACCATCGTGTGGAACCACAAAAAGAGAGCTAGCCAAAACCATGGAGAAATGGTCGGCAAGTAAATCCCTCGAATGGTGGAAAAACTCCCCAGGACAGCGGCAGGCTAAAGAATTCAGCAAAGAATACATGCCTAAATACACCGAGGACCTTCTGAACAAAAGCAGGAGAACAGTCAGGCTAGTTGTAGGCCTTTTAACAGGACATAACAGACTCAACAAGCATATGAGCAACCTTGGTCTGGCGGAAAACACCATGTGCAGAATCTGTCAGACAGATGAAGAGACCTCGCAGCACATTCTGTGCCAATGCGAGGGGCTAGACAAATTGAGGCTAGAGTGCATTGGCGAACCATACCCACACGCGGCGAGCTACATGAAGACCAACCCGGCAAAGCTGGAAAGCTTTATAAAAATGGCTAAGCTAGACCAGGTGGTCTAGATAATAGGGAGCTACAATAGACCTATGGGTCGCAGTAGCAAGAGGCCACATAGCCATCCCATTCAATTATCTATCTATCTATCTAGGATCATCATAGCTTTACGTTTAGTTACTATTTTGTATACTTGTACTTTACTTGTGATGGTTCAACTAACGATCTGTTAGCAATTAGTTGCTCATATATTTTGATGACAGTGCTCATTATATTTATAATTTTCTTTTATGTACACCAATATTATTATTGTGTAATTCCCAATCTTCTGATATGTTTTTCTATTTTATTTTTCATTAACATAACTATGATATCCAAAAGTATCTTTGTTCCTGCTTCACCAAAGTTTTTAATCATTTCCAGCTTTTCCAGTTCTCAATAGTTCTCAATTTTTTGCTGCATTGTTCAGTTCTTCTAGAGCTAATTCTGTATCCCTTTCTACTATATTTCATCCGTGATTATTTCTTACTACTTGTTGAATATGCGTCTATCGTCTATAGCTTTTTTCTTTCTACTCAATTTTAAAACTTGTTGGTTGTTTTGGTTACCTGTTGTTTGTTTTTAACTACCTGTGCTATCCTTTCCTATTTTCTAGGTACTTTCTCTATACGTGGTTTTGATTTTTAGGGCAGGTTGTACCAACGATGTTCACCGTGAGTTCAACGTTAACTACGGATCAAGAAAAAAAAGTGTTGTATCAACTGAGCTCAGACAAAAGCCTAGTCAGCAAAACGGCGAGCTTAGAACGTTCAACGTCAGTTCAAGCAGTATTTATGTATAGCGCATGCGTGTACAATTGGATTTCGTATTGGTAGTTTTATAAAAGCGAACATAACCTAGAGTTCTATACGTTCATTCAATCTTTCAACGAACTCTTCTGTAGCTTGGAACAACAGATGTTTGAGTTTAAAGAGCAATAAAATAATATATTCATTCGACATTCGCGCCATATCTACACTCCTTTCTATTTGTATACAGGCGTTCGGTATAATGATGCGTTGTTTTCTGTACTACCAACTGCTTTTAGTCAATAGTCAACCGACTGACCCCTTTACTTGCCTTGGTACAACGCACAAGACACTGAACTACTGTCACCTGTGATCGACAATCTCTTGAACTGAAAGTTTATTGTCGATGGTACAACTGGCTCTTAAGAGTCCGCTATGGCGTGTGGCAGGTTGCCTAGTTTTGACCAATTTTATTTCACAAATTACTTGAAAGAAATACGAAATTTAATTAATTTTATTTTTTTTATACATTAATTAACATTTATAAAATAGAGGTACAGAACGATTTTTTGATATAATGCAATAATTAAAAAGTGAAAGAGGTATTTGCAGAAAAACTAAAAAAACGCTTTGTAGAAAAATTTATTAATTAATTCTGTATGTCTTGGCCAAATTTGAGAGAAGTTTAAAAACAAACAAAAGAGAAAAAC
Organism: Holotrichia oblita; assembly: GCA_023690525.1. NCBI lineage: Eukaryota > Metazoa > Arthropoda > Insecta > Coleoptera > Scarabaeidae > Holotrichia > Holotrichia oblita. Next base: position 31,938,279 of record CM043021.1, read on the forward strand.
GTGAAGTAAAAATTAAAATTACAGCACCCATAATGTGGCGTACTCTGCCGGAAAAATATATGAAAATGAAGTACTGATTTACATGGCAACACCGCAAGTCAGTGTTTACTGAGTGGCCTAGACACCGCAACGATGAATTGTCAATAATAATCAAATAATATATAAAAATTGGAAATCGCATACGATCTATATTTACACCACGTTTGTATGCGGATTGATGCAGATGTATACCTATAGTGTCTTGTGTAGTAATGGAAGTATCTTTGTTGGATTCAAATCAGGGAATACAAGTTGTTGAACTTATTGCCGTTGCCGTTTTTAATTAAAATTATTTTAAATACGTACTGTTAGCGACAATAATTTTATTTACTATTCCACTAGAACTGGTTAAGTTAAAATGATAAAAGTATAAGCATTACACAAGCTTGTATTCTTCAGACTTCCGTATGTAGACCACCGAATTGAGTACTTATTCATATGTAATTTAATGGAAAGTAGATGTTTTACTGAGTTCAACACGGTGCCCCTTTTTTTGCGGAGATCAGTCTAAGATACCTAAAAATGATCTAAAAAGTGCTATTTCTAGGTTATGTTTACGAGTGCTTTGACATTTCCCTAAGGATTTTCAGTTGGCAATAATAGTATATCCAATAAAAATTATGAAATATTTAAGTGGCAATTTTGAAACGTCAGCAATATAAAAAAGATAATCGTTTATATTTTGTAGTATTTTTTAACAAATCATTAATTGTTTATTTTATATAAACTAAATGTCTTGAATATAGCATATAGAGGTGAGGAGATAACAGTGATACCGTGAATGGGCAGGTAAAAGAAAATTATAGTATTATTACAATGCAACTTTGTTGATTCGAAAGCGTACTTGTAGTTGCTTTTCCATTTAATTATGATATATTTTCTGATATATATGTTTCTTTCGGTATTTCACAATATAGTAATTTCCAAATTGTCTTGCTTTCTTATTTTATGTCTATTCCCTAAGTAACAGGATTAACGTGAATATGTATACAAATATATATGATATTGTATACATTTTTTTCTCAACATTTCAGTTTTTTCTAGAATATTTTTGCTACTCTACTGAAATAGATATAAATAATGTGTGTTAACATTGGTGGATCATAGTGGAGTATTTCATTTATTCAAAACAATATCTTTAAATCGCAAATGAAAATTCGATTTTTTTTTGTAATGTAATGAAATTAACATATTTCTTCAGTTATTTAATTTATTAGACAGATAATTTGGAGTAAACGTTCAAAATTATAATAATTTACTGCTTACAGCAGAATAATAGTAAAACATTACATTTTTGGTACTAAAAATTCAAAACTTTGCCGACCTTGTGTAGTTATTATCAACCGTTGGAAGTTTTTTTATAAGCAGTATATCGAGCATAACAAAGGCAAGACACCGGGTGTGTATTTGATATTACAAATAATTACAGATATTAAAACATAATAAGTTATGTTGTTGTAAAGATTTCTTTATGAAGTTTGACAGATGTACTTTTATTTAATTTCATAATGAGTATTTTACGATTTCAGACTTCGACTAAATTCATTACACATACAAAAATAATTATGAAATAACATGCACTTATTACGATACTATATAAAATTAGTACATAGTTGCCAGATCCACTTTACCTACAAATAAACTTGCAGATAGACAACTTTAAATACTAACATAACATTTTAATCTAGACGTACGTTACTACCGCACGATATTAAGTAAAAGAGAACGTTGCTAAAACGTATGTCGTGCAAAATACTTCCGATTATCTTTTATCCTTATAGAACTTTATTGTCTCTGTCTTAGAATAGTTGATCAGCTGGTATAGCGGACTCTTAAGGTCGTCTTTTATATCGTTCATCCACCAAGCAATTTACTTACTTATGTTACATATTTTACATACTCCGCATATTTCACGGATAGCTTCTATCATTATATATTTAAACATATTCCATTTTTCTAAATAAACCAGATTATACATTATTATTATATTATTATTTTATATTCTGCTATTATATAAATGTAGCGTCACTGTTGTGTTCAGGTGTGTTAGTTCATGTTTTGTTGCCAGCCGAATGCGGTGTTATTCTCTAAACGTCTAAACGATCCTTGATCGAAATTAGTTATCTAAAATTAGTTCATGATATGATTTTATGTGGTAATAAATCGATTTGAATTGCGCCAAGTATAAGTCATTCTTCGGTAATTGCGTAAAAAGAATTTTAGTGCCTTTAATTGTTGATTGCCATCTTAAATCCACGTTTGCATAAGAAACTGGATGGTATCTGCTTACCGTAGTTTATTCAAAAACGTACTGGGATAAAATTCTAAAAATTTAGAAGTATGAGTGTATTAATAAATTTGGCTAAGGTAAGTAAAATGTAGTTCATCTGTTCAACTTTAATTTTGTACAAATAAATTAAATCATCCCATTATTGAAACGACCGGAAAATAAATAATGAGAATGTAGAATAATGAACGTAGAAATATTACTTTTCTGAACAACCATAATTTTTGAAAACTACAATGGGAATTTATAGAGTATAATTCAACAACACAATGGGGAATATATATAAAATGGTACACTGTAATGGAATATGGCAGCAAACTCCTTCATAACACTTAAATAAACGTTCCAATTTTTAATTACATTAAAATTCTTGATATAATCTTCCAACTAAATCATTTCGGGTAACTCGTCCATTTGTAACGGATGTGAGATTACAAATATTATGGGAAGAAAACTGTATTTGGACAAATAAAAGACTAGATTGGTAAGTTTAAGACGCAGCAAATATGATCAGTGGAAATTTTGCGTTCATGATTCAATTATTATGATCAAAATTTAAAAAATAACCGACGATTACTTGGAATTTAATGAAAATGCGGAAAGCTACTATCTTTTCAAACCTACAAAATTTTAAATAAGAGTTATTGGTAAGCATTATTTCAGACAGAGAAGCCTGGAACTTAGAGATATCTACAGATATATATCTGCATGAGTATATAATAGCGGTCAGAGATCAAAAGCAGTCATATACATTCTTGAATTAACACGTGTAAAACAGTAGAAATTAATTTACAATACTACGTATTTATAACAATAACAATTCCAAAGCTATAATTAAGGTTTATTTTAGAGATACCCATTAACAGCTAACATAAGTGAATACCAATTGTTTGCTACAAAATGTTTTCCGCGAATCGGGACATCTCGCAAGATTCGAAGCTCTTTCCTACAATCTGGAGGGTCTGTTATTTAGAATCTACAGCTCTAAATTCATAGGGATAATGTTACTAACGAGATTAAAAGCATATTCCATATTCTAAATGAGTATTAAGCTGGAGACATTTAGTTCCTACGTTGTCATAGACTATTTATCATTATTGTTCTGCAACATCATATTGTCATAAATTTGTTGTGAAATGAGATACGTCTCTTGTTAACATGATGTTAGATTAGTAAATACAATGATATTAATAGTAGTTACAGCAAAAGCTATTCATGTAAATACAGAAAAATTAATGGATTTGCTCAAAGTATGTAGTTGATGAACTTGTTTTTGCTCGACTCAAACTCCAGCGAAAGTGGATTGAAATGTCAATGTTAATGAAGCAACTATATAGAATAAAAAGATATTGCTGCATAAATATGAATAATTATATATTTGCAGAAATAAATAAAAATTTTCTATAAGGCTGGAGCAGCGTAGTTAGTTTTTCATATTGCCAGGGTGAACCAAACATACATTTTCTGGGACACGCTATATATTATATCAAATTTAGATTAAGCGTACCTTCCTCATCCCTTCGATACAAGGTTTCATTACGATATACCGAGTATTTCAGAAGTTATGGTCAATTTTGTCTGAAAATCATTGCGTGTTCAACGTCCTGTGTATTCCACACGAAACAACTTGAAATTCTTTTTGTACTGGAATGACTTTTTTATATTGTTACAATTTTATAGCAAGCGATATTTCGCTAATTTTGCGACAACTGTGTACAGGGCGATTCAAAACACAAAAGCATTATTTTCTCATTTGATTTAAATGGAACACCCTGTATTTTATATTAAGAGAGGGAAGCGCACTGTATGAACTTTCATTTTTATTAAGCACTCCTTCTATCTAAAATCGATAATTTCTGAGATATTTGATATTTTCTTAATAGAAGGTGATCTGTTTCAAAATAATTGCAAGATGTCAAATTAGCCATGAAAAAAGCTATTAAATCATAAATTGAGATAAACTTATTAAATACAATACAACTACAAAATGTTAAATTTATACCGGTAATTCATATTTAATTATTCAAGCCAATGTTGGTGATATAACGGATTTCACAATACATGTTCAAAATGTCCACCAAAGAGATCAAATGACGATGCAGCCGTTCTTCGTCTAATCGATTTACATTTCTTGACATTTCTACATAATTCTTAAAGAAACCTTATATCGAAGGAATGAGGAAGATACCTACGCTTAAACAATTTAAATCAATTCCGTTAAGTTAAATTTAAAAATAAATATTCGATTTAGTTTAGGGTAACTATAGTCAGCGTCTTATAGGTTTCGTAAATTTTTATTTTATAAAATTATGAATCCTCTAAAAAGTACATCATATACTCGTATATGTTACCTACCAAACAAGCTAACCAAGCATACGTCATTAAAAGTCTCCTCAATTCTAAAATTCGCATTGCTACATATTCTGTTTCGGTTTCAACGCAATCGCTCTCCTCAATTTACATTTCACTTGAAAGATGCTGTGGTCGCCGGCTGCTCGTTGAAAGGTTCCGGCTCAGCCGAGCAGGTCTCAATCGTCGTTATGTATGCCAACCCGAGCGTTCGCACCAGCTTTTATGCATGGAAATCCAGAGACAATTCGCGCGGTAAAATCGTAAGGCGAAAATCCATGTGGAAAGGTGCTGTCGCGCTAGATTCACGTCTGATATCAAAGGGAGAAGTATTGTGAACACAAATACTCCTCGGTTACTGCGTAAAATCAAGGGAAGACTGCTCTTTGTTATTGTGGTAAACCCTTTTCCTAACTGCTACTACGAGTCTATAACGTCTCCTTGGAGAGCCATGTGCATTTGTTAACTTTTTCGAACGAGAATATTCGCCGTGTGAAACTGATGGACGAAGAATTGCGTTACTTACATAATTTAGACATTTTATACAATTTAAAAATATATAGCATTGTTACCCTGGACAAACGGTTCAAAAAAATCCATACTAAAAACTGAAGTAAACTACATGTTATAATTACTATACAAAGTGGTGCAACCAAGATGGGGTGGACGATTGCAACTAAACGATGAGGAATTTCGAAAGACCTTTATCACCATTATACAGGGTGATCGAGTTTTGTAAATCCAAATCGGACTTACTTATTTCAAATGGCACACCTTGTATATTATTGTTCTGTGTTAAAAAGCACTTTATCAGTTTTCTAAAAATGCCATACATGTTACCCTTTTGACTGACGGTTTTTAAGCAAATTGACCGCAAGTGTAATTTTTTGAGATTTGTTACGTTTAAACACTTAAAGTCATCAAAAAACTCATCAAGTTATTATTTTAATATAGATGCTGCAAATCCTAACAAGTGAATCAGTTACTGTCATCCCTGTCAAAACATTAAATTCTCTATTTGTAATTTATTCTTGATTTATTATTAGTTATTCAATAGAAATGACTCTAACTACAGAAGAATTGGTAAATATGGTGTTTATACTGGACGAATGCCAAAAATGCCCACTGTTGGCTAGTAGAATATATGCATTCCGATATCCGGAATACGATTGAAAGCCAAGACCTGAAGCATTTTGAAGTTTATTGGAGAAATTTCAACAAACAGGAAACGTTGCATTTACAAAACGTAAAGTAATTAACAAACCTGTCACAAATGAAGCAAAGCAGTTGACGGTGTTATTAGCAGTTGAAGAAAATCAAGAAAGTACCTCTGGAATTGCCAGTTCAATAGCATTAAAAATATTAAAAAAATATATAAATATCATCCATATCATATGGAATTGCATCAGCAACTTTACGATCGCGACTATGCTAATAGACAATTATTCTCAATTTTACTTTTAAATAAGATTTGGAATGATCCAAATTTCATCGATAATGTAATGTTTACTGATAAAGCTATTTTTAAAAGCAATGGAATGGTTAACCGGCATAACATGCAGCACCCACAACACATTAAAAAAAATTATTCTGTAGAAAATCCACACTGGATTCGTCAAATTGACAATCAAAATAAATGGTCGATAAACGTCTGGGGTGGAATAATTAGCTCGCGTGTAATAGGACCTTTCTTTTTTGAAGAACAGTTAACTGGCGAAGTATATCTAAATTTTCTTAGAAATGAGTTGCCACTACTTCTAGAAACTCTAAATTTGAGAGCAAGAGAGCAATTTTGGTTTCAACACGAAACGTAAGAGCTTATCTCGATAAATGGAAAGCAAATCGTTGGATCGGACCAATTGCGTGGCCACCGAGATCACCCGATGTGTCACCAATAGATTTTTTTTTGTGGGGGCATGTTAAATATGATGTTTATAAAGACATTTCTACAACAGTAGAGGATATGAAGGCCAGAATAAGGCGGAATTTTTACAAAATTTCGGAACGCATTTTACAAAAAGTTAAGCTTTCATTTATCAGTCGGCTCGAAATGTGTCTGCATTTAAACGGCGAATTGTTTGAACATCTATTGTAGTATTGTTTAATAGTTGCCATTATTTTTATTTTTGTTACCAATGTTTTTCATTATCATTAAATCTACATAACATTTTTATATTTTGTGCACACTAAGTTTTTTTTTGTTTATTTATTATGGATTATATGCATGCGTCATCGCCTGACGACTTTAAATCTTTAAACGTATCAAATTTCAAAAAATGACATTTGCGATCTGTTTACTTAAAAACCGTCAGTCAAAAGGGTAACATTTACGGCATTTTTGGAAAGCTGATAAAGTGCTAACATAGGAAAATAATATACAGGGTGTTTGAAAAAGTAAGTCCGAATTGGATTTACAAAACTCGATCAGCCTGTATAACGGTGAATAATTTCAAGTTGAGTGTAGGCCATTATTTTACCGAAGAGTATGGCACATCGAATGATGCACTTAATTTTTTAATATTCATATCCGGTTTTGGTATAAAATGGACGACATTGAAGCGTTTTTTCAACTTTAATCGCTTTTCTCTCCGTAACTATGGGTTTTAGACCGAACTAATGTTATATCAAATTGTTTGTGATGATTAGCAAAATCGATTGGAATATTCTAATACCGGGTGTTCCATTAAAAAAAACATAAGTTTGGTTCGTCAACAACTGATTCAATCACCCTGTATAACGAAAATATTTTTAAAACGTAGTCCATGTAGCCCTCAATCAAATCTTAGAAAGGTTTTTTAAAACTCCTCATCGTTTAATTACAATCGTCCGCCCCATCTTGGTTGCACCACCCTGTATGTAATAACGTTATTAAAATACATAATACAGTGGTTGTATTGACAAGCAATAGGGCTTATCTATAGCTATAAACATGATAAAGAAAAGTTCAACGCAGTAGAGAATAAGCCACGTAGAAAGTAGTATTTGTTAAAGATAGGCAAATAGTTTAAATTTAAAAACAACTATGGGAGTAGAATTAGCCAGTAGCAAGCAGCATAGTTGATAAAAAATATTAATTTTTAAAGAATGATGAATTATGCTAACTCCATTGAAATAATCATAACTATATCGCGCAGCCAGTAATGGTCTATTAAAATCTTTCGCTGGTTACAGGGCGCTATCACCATATCTATATAACATGGTGGACAGCTACCTTGAGGGAAGAGTACTGTTGATCGGTGAGATGCAGGTCACTTGCGGTGTACCATAGGGATCTATATTAGGCCCAATGTTATGGAATGTGTATTACGACGGCATACTCGAACTACCAGTACCAACGGGAGTTAACCTATTGGGGTACGCGGACGACCTGGGTGTGTATCTCCTGGCACAACAATGAATTGACGAAGAGTTCGGCGGAGCCGTATGCAGAATGACAACTACTAACAAGAAGATGGACAACCGGCAGGAAAGGTGGGGCAGAGACGCTGGACGGGCTGTATGGACTAAACGTCTGATACAGGATATAGGACCATGGGTAAACAGAAAGCACGGGTAGGTTGGCTACCACATGGCACAATTCTTAACGGAACATGGCTTCTTTCAAGCATACTTAAATAGATTTGGGTTAAACGAACTGCAAGAGTGCTGCTATTGTAATGGTATTGACACGGTGGAACATACTCGTTTTGAGTGCCCTACCTGGACACCGTAGAGGTGGCTAATGGAGAAAATCACCGGGCTCGTGGCACCAGAGAACGTGATGTCAAATAAAGAAGTATGGAGAGCAGTAGAGAAGTGGACGAGGCGGATTATGGAGCGGAAAGAAAGTGATGAGAGAGAATGACGGAAAATTAATGAACACCGGAGAAACTAAGCTCAAACATCTGTACACGGCTGCTTTCCGAAGTAATACATCAAATAGTTCCAGAAGGAAAGAGCTGAAAACCTAAAGGTTGTTTTAGTAGGTATACCATGCTGGAGGCTGATGTATCCCACACTGACGTGGCATTGAGCTAGGCGCGCGGTGTCCATAAAGGATTTTTCCCCGACAAAAAAAAACAAAAATTAAGGCAATGCTTTGCCAGAGTTTGATGTTGTTTACCTTCTCTTATGCGCTTCCCGGCTTCTGTGCCTAGATGCTGCAGATCGTCGTAGAATACAGTTATTACAGAATGCTTGCCTAAGGTATATTTATAACTTAAGGAAATACGATCGCGTTTCACATAGGATCATTGGACTTAATTGACTAAACATGAGCAATAGTATATTATTTCACTCACTTGTGTTATATATAAAACAATTTATTTAAAAAAAAAAACGTCATTATTTGTGGAGTAAAATTAGGTTTCGTTCTGATGTAGATAATATTAACATACGGGGCAGTGATATTTATTTTAAAATATTTTCAGATGATGGTATAAAGCCTCATTAATAAATAAATGTCAAAGGACTTGTAAATTTGGGTGTCTGCTTACATTTGCAATTCGCAACTATTTACAAATTTCGACCGTATTCAACTATCAATTTTTGTTTTAAAATTCCATTTCGTTTCTATAATACTTGTAGTAGACCATTCTCACCAATCACTGTACATTATCAAACATTTAACTGCCAGTGTCAGTAACTTATAATGTGCATTACAACACAGTGCTGTAGTATTTCTCAAATATGTGTTTGTTTTTTGTTTGAGTGATTAATTGATTTTTTAACATTATTAACATAGCTTTTTCTTGTCTAGTACGATGAAAAACTAAAAACTTGCTTTTTCTTCTTCATTATATAGCTGCAAGTACGAAAACAGTGAATATGAAGCGGGCATTTACTTGCGACGATACAACAATTACTACACCCGATGCTGTTTTCTATCCGACCCGTTTCATGAAATGGAACATTTGCTTATACAAAATGCTATAGTCTTGTATAGTTTCACCATCTAGTAGAGGATGGGTTCCTCTTCATGAAATGGATGCAATTTTTATTCACGTGGCGCACAACTTTTAACTTACACAAAAAGGAGCCGTTCCATAAAATGAATGTGTTTTTCATGAAATGTACAATTACATATTCTGTATTCGACATATACATGCATACATCAGTGCCTACTGCTCCATGTGTTGAATGAATTTCTTATGAGATACCCTTTGTCTGTTTCATATGCCTCTAATGCAATAAAGAAATAGTTACTAATTCCACTTCTGTTTTGATATATATTCATTTACAAGATTCCTTGTCCATCCAGCTTTCAATTTTACTATAGAAATTTTTTTTCGACAATACAGAATAATACACAGCAACAAGAAGAACACGATGTTTAACTATGTAGTGCCGTAGGGTATCAGCATGTTATATGCTCTCGAAGCTAGCGCAGAGCCGTTTAATAATTTCGATTTTACTGTTCATAAAACGATATAAAAATATATACGTATTACTACTCGAATAAAATAAAAAAATCCCCCACGACATTTCAGTTTTATAAAAATATTATAGAATTGTAACAATAATAGTTTTATTGGAAACATTTTTGTTTGAAACTCATTTCACTGACATGGACGTTAGAATTACACTGTTTAGTAATGCTGATCCACACAAATACACTTTTAATTTAATATTTATTAATACAAAATTACATTCAACTACGTGCGCTGGCTCCTAAGATAATCAATTTATTTACGAAAAATGCTAATTGTATTCTTAAAATCTTTTCATGAGGAGTGTGCGTCTATCAGAAGCATCTACAGTAAAATAATTAAAGAGTACACATACTTATAACAAAGCAATCCAACTATTCAGTATTAACATAAAATGATATAGTAATAGTGCATTACAGACACAAAACAGATTAACACCAAAGGAACAACAGTTTTATGTATGTTTACATTGAGTTTGCTAGCAGAAGTTGCTTAAGTGTACAATAAAAAATATCACGATCTGCACTAATACTATTATATGTTGTACATATAAAATAAATTGGTGAACGAAACAATAACATGTTAGTTTTTGCTGGATCTGTGTAAAAGGAAAGTACCTCACGTGATGACAAACGTGGCCCCAGAAAGTTCAATTTCACCAACAGAGCGCTCGAATCAATTTGGTTATGTAGCAATTTATACAAAAAAGACAACGCTGCATTACTCTGTTGATTAGCCAACGAGACAATAGATAAATCGCTTAACAGTGTCTCGTAAGGAAATCCTCTACAAGGGTTAATGTTGTACTTTTTGTACCAAAGATACATATTTTAAACATCGTTTTTGTACAAATTCAATCGCCCTACCATAAGCATCATAATATGGACTCTATACTACTGCTGCATATTCCAGCTTTGAAAGAACAAAAGAAAAATACAGAGTTCCCATGGTGAATAGGCGGACAAACGATTTGCTATTCCTTAGCACAAATTCCATCATTCGAGTCGCAGCAGACACAGTGATTCCAATGTGTTCCTGAAACGTTAAACCCTGATCAAAGTAAACACCTAAATTATGGTTAACAAACATCTTCGAAATCTGTCTTATAATTATGTACAATAGGTGCTCTTTTTCTCGTGTAGGTAACTATCTTGCATTTCGATATGTTCAGCTCCAATCGACTCAGTTTACACTAGTTACTTATATAACACAAATGCTTTTGAAATGCAATACAATCCTCAATCGACTTTATACTAATCAACAGCTTGGCATCGTCAGCAAACATTAATGGTTGTCACTCGATTCCTTGAACCAAATCATTGGTGAACATCAGGAATAGTAAAGGTCCAAGATTATATCCTTGGGCAACTCCACTGCTGGCATTAAATACATTGGAAGTGAAACCGTTATAGCCCACACTAAATCCTCGTTGACTCAGATAAAACTCAAACAAGTGCTCGATCAAATGCCTTGCTACGGTCAGTGTAAATAACATCGACCTGACCTTGAGAATCTAGGACCTCGATAGCATATTGGGTAAATATGCATAGGTTTGTAACTGTCGATCGACCACCCACAATCCATGCTAGTTTCAATGCTTCGGGTAATTTAGATGTTCTTATAATTAAATTGAAAATAACGAAAAGTGGCTCCACAAACACCACTACACAATCCAGAATTGTTAAAAAATTCCTACATTTTCAATAGTTCCTATTCTGGAGTTGACTTTCTCACTTTTTCGTAACGAGTAGTAACGAGGAGTGAGCGGTGAAAGTTACTATAATTTTCTATATCTGTTGAGGAGGTAATAATAAGTTCTGTAACGGATGATATTGTTTTAGTCAAAGATAGTAGTGTATTCAGTGAAACTAGACGACTGCTTTTTACTAGTAATGTTAATTTGAACGATTTTCCGAACTTACTTTACTTGCAAAAGGTACGCGACTATTTATTCAATCACAATCACCGTTCCTCTTCAAAATGTACAACGTAGTTACAATTACATTAATTAATAATTCAAAATTTTAAACAACTTTTTTTGTTTCTGAATTTTATTAGCATATAAATTTCATTTTTCATTTCGACTTTCTACAAACGCAAGGGAAGTAGCCCGCATCCGAACTGATAATATAGTGTTTAACTGCTACTATAGTCAAGCTACATGCCCATTATTATTTTTTGTATTCTATAAAATATTAACAATTCTGTGGATAACAAATCTTTCACATAGGGATAATTTTTGGCGTATTTTATACGAAACTTTTTCTGCATTTAATACCAAAAATGAAGAAGTATTATTTCAAACCGCTGCATTTATCATTAATAATAATATAATTATTACAAATATATATAAATAGAAATAAATGTAATTATAATAAAAGATTATTTAGTACTGGATAATAAAGGTCACGAAATTGGCATGAAGTGGACGGAATCTAGGGATTTCGCTTTGGACAAAGTTATAATGTTATTCGATTTTAGTTAGCGTAACACCTTTCTCCGTCAAAATTTTGCCTATATAGGAACTCACCAGTTAAATTATTATTTCCTTCTCTACATTGAATATTATATCAACACAAATATAGACAAGATTTAATACCAAAACTACATTTTATTAGTCCCATATTAAAAACTTCTTTTCGGATGTTAATTTGAAAGGGCAACGTCTAGTGTCAGCTACATTATTCATCGAATATTCAGTGGTACATTAAAAAAAATTCGATCAATGTGTGTGCATAATAAATCTAAGAAATGGGGAAGGCATAGCCGGAAATTAATTTGTCTCATCTCCGATATCTTTCTCAGTATGATTTCTTGTTAATTTGCAGAAAATGTTTCGCATAAGTAAATGGTTCTAATTCTTTGAAATGTTTCCAGCTAACTTTCAAATAAATGTTTGTGCGGATAATGTTTATTACGATATTTTGAGGGAAAAACCTTTAATACTGGTAGCAATTTTAACAGTTATTTAGCTTAAAGTTCTAGCAAATATCTAATGACCTGCTTATCTGGACAGCATCTTCTGATTTCCAAGATTTAGTGCTCTGTACACATTTCTTTTTGGAGGATTATATGAAATACTAAATGTACCGTTTTCTGAATAATAAGCTCGATAAACTTATAGACTGCTATAACAGTTAGAGGGAAAGTAGGGGGTTCTAGACTTGAAGTTAACATGGAATCGACATCTTAAACAGATAATAGACAAGTGTAAACAAACATTAATGACTAACGTCAGGACAGGGAAACATAGGGATTAAAGTTCCTTATGATGCACTAGTTGAACACTGCATTGATAAGACCTATGGTTGTCGGATTTGCTGCAACAAAACTACACGGATACAAATAATCTCAAAACTAATAAAGTACAGGGGTTGCTTAACCATGTTAACCTAACGCCCTTTGGATATATTTACATAAAGGGGGAGATGACAACGGAGGATATAGACTAAAGTTTGGTGCAAACAAGAGAACTCAGATTGGTATGTTAGAATAGAGACCGAAATCACCAACCCTATCTTTGAAATGGGTTGTGATACGATGACGCCTAAAGTTTCGCTCGAAAAACCCTTCAAGGTCATCCTAGATTGGCATGGGGGGTGAGTAAAAGGGGAACCTGACATTCGAAACCAAATCTGGTACGCAGATAAGTCAAAACGCAGGCTCTGGAGGAGGTATATATAGTGAAACCCTGGATCACAAAGAATATATGATACTAGGTAAATACACCATCGTACACTACACGGAAATACTAGCAAAAGAGATTTGTGCCCCAAGGGCACTGCAAAAACAACCTAAGGGTCAGCTGATTTAAGTCCTATGGGATAGCCAGGCAGGCCCTAAAGATATTAGCATCCTATCAGCTAACCTAGTTTGGGACTGCCTGGAAAGCCTAAGAACCTTAGCCAAACACAGCAAAGTCGCTTTGGTGTGAATACCGGGGCATAAAGGCATACCAGACAACAAACAACATTTATGAACCTAAACTAGATCTGGCGATAATCCAGACTGCGGAACGTGGTGCAGTGGTTGAGTGGATTAAAAAAGACCATCAGATACCTACACTGGAACAACGTTGAATGGCAGATACACAGCAAATAGATGATGGGGCAGCTATCAAAGCATTTAACAGCAGATATACTGGCTCTCACCCGAGTACAACTTACAACAGTGATGAGTCTGCTAACGGAACACAACTGTTGCATCTTTTTTTGCATCAGACTTTTTGTAGACTATGCAGTGAGGAGTAGAAGAGTACGCCTAACTTATTGAATGCGTTGCATTGGAACGAAGAAGACCGTCACAGCTGAGAGCAAAAAATCTACTGATAAGACTGCTGGAAAAAGATTTACCACACAGGCTACTAAACATAGTTAAAAGGACTAACCTGTTTATGTAAAAAAATCACTAGGCACGGGATAATAGGCCAAGATCATACACCGCGGTGTTAGCGGGATGATGGAAAAACCTGATTCGTGCCTAGCGACAAAAACAAAACAAAACAAATAGCCTGACGAATAAAATAACAGTTTCTATAAGCGAGATATTACCCATTCGCTAAATCTTCTACATGTGATGTTTGTTACAAGAGTAGTCAAGACTTATGTATGTACGAGGGAGCGTTTTTATATTCGCGGAATGAGCGGGTTGTAGGGGGGTGATTAGGCGCATTGGGGGCGTGGCCTGTGCAGCGACTCATAATTAGTATAAATACGAAGTTTCATTGTTCTTAGACAGTTAGTCTTTGAGCTATCGTCAACCAATTAACATAAACTAAGTAATCAACCAAGTAACAACAGCGCCTAGAGTGTTCGCGTGCATTTTTGGACCTCTGTAATGAAGACAAGGATGGTGTATTGAGTCGAATTGTTACTGGATACGAAACTTGGGTTCATCATTATAAACCTGAGTCCAAACAAGACTCCATGCAGTGGCATAAAAAGGGCACAGCACCTCCCAAGAAATTTAAAGTGTCACAATCAGCTGGGAAAATCATGGCAACGGTATTTTGGGACTCGGAAGGAATATTGTTGATTGATTATAAAGATAAAGGTGTTTCTATAACCGGATAATATTACGCTTCAATATTAGAGCGACTAAAAGAAGCCATAAAAGAGAAAAGACGGGGAAAATTGACAAAAGGTGTGCTGCTTTTGCACGACAACGCGCTCGTCCACAAGAGCCGCGTTGCGTTAGCTGCCCTGCATAAGGTGGGCTTCGAAATTGTGAATGACCCACCCTACAGCCCCTGTTTCTGAAAATGAAAAAAGAGCTGCGCGGTAAAAAATTTACTGCCGATGATGAAGTCAAGGAGGCAGCTTCGGCGTATTTTGCAGATAAAGAGAAATCATTTTTTATGAGGGTATAAATAAATTAATTGAAAGATGTGAACAATGTATTCGTCTTGCAGGTGAATATATTGAAAAAGAAAAATAATTTGGTTTTTCTATTTCCACCCCTTATCCCCCATTCCGCGAATATAAAAACGCTCCCTCGTATGTGTATTGCCTGTTGCTAAGTTGTCTACAAGATTTTAATTGTCTGAATTAGCACCTTTCTAGTAGATAGTGTGAATGCTACATCCATCACTGAAAAATGTTTCATGCTTCAATATTCGCGAGCTAATCGGAATTCCGCTAAAATTGTTTTGTCGTGCATTTGCGAAATTATAGATTGGTTTAGCATCTGAAAATATAAGAGAGAAAACAAAGCTAACCCTCAGTGATGTTTTATTATTGGCGTGGCAATACAAGTTCATCCATTCATTCGACTTTAATCGAGTTACGTGCGAGCTGAAAATAAAAAGGAAAAGCAAACAAAAGAATGAGAACAGGGAGATCTGGTGTACTGATGTAATTTGCTCTTACCAAAATTTCGTTGCCACATCATTATTGAATATCAACAAAAGTACGAAGGCGTATTATTCTTGATCGATTTTGTGTTCGCGAAGTCACAATTCTCGAATAATCAACGAATAAATTTAATTCGGCACGCAGGTGAACTGAATTTGTTAATTCAACTACAGGAAATATAATATTGGAACAAACTCTATGTACAAACTGGTCACCAAATTAGGTCTGTTTTACTCATTGGACTAAATTTCAATCTCCCGTTATTTAAGCCATATAAATAACTACAGAACGATGCTATTTATCTTTTGTAGAATTTCAGTTAAAATTTTAACAGTTACATTTTATTTCATATTTGTATTCTAAACAAATAATGTGCATATGTATTTTATAGAACTAGTGGTATCATTTTTATGTAGGTATTCATATAAAAATTATATTTCTATTAATTTTAGGAGTAAGAGGAAATACGAGTAGCTTGTCTTTCTATGTTTATCAGCGTTCAGTTTATAGTTCGATATTCATGTAGAAACAAGATATAGTGTATTGACGGCCTTTGAAACTCACACTGCTAAAAACATCGATCATAAATTTAAAAGTTTGGTGTTACGTGAAATTCAATTCATGAGAAATCAGTCTCGAGTTAATTCTTACCCAAGACCGGTAAGACACGGAGTTGGGACAGTCAAGCTAGTTTTCACAACCGCTGTTCATTGCATTTGAGTTGTTTGGGTGTTGTCGTATAGGTAAGATTATTTTTCATGTTTCACTGATCATTCTGATAACTTGTTCAGAAGTTTTGTGTAGAGAAGTTTACGTACAGTTTACTTCTTTCAAGTCAATGAAATTCTCATAGATTGACCACATAACTATACAGTACGGTCGACCGTCCTAGGGTCAGTCGATGTCATCCGAACGGCTATGCAGAGACGCGTTTACAGACAGGTTCAGTTTCTTGCTGTCAATTTGACAGTATCGGTCCTTTGTATGTATTTACTACTATAATACTGTATTACTCTTTGTATTTACTATTACGTATTGTTGTTCTGAATTGTTCATTTCAGCTTGGAGATCGTTTTGAGAATTTATTGTCTTAAGTTTCCCTTTATCCTGATTTTCCATAGAACCTTGTTTTGTTATATTTTAAACAATAAATCTGACTTTTTTAAAAGCAATATACATTATTTGTGGAAGGACTTTTCTTTTTCAAAGGAATATATTTAGTAGTATTTTCATATTGTTAAGAGGAGCTTGAGAATATTTATCTCTTTTTAAAATTGTTTTTATTTCCATAAGAATTGCAGTTTATATCATTGCATCAGGTCATTACGTTTTTACTGAACGCGTCTGTGGTTTATTGCATACGCTTTCGGATAACAGCGACTGACCCTAGGATGGTCGACCATATTGTATACTGGTGTCGTTTTTTTTATAAAATAAAATAGTTGATTTCCTCTCTCTCTCTCAGGGTTCAGGTGCATTCTAGACTCGTTTCACGCACACATAGAATTGAAACACGGTTTTATATTTTTACTTTAAAAATACAACTTATTTAAATTGAGCGCTTATTTCTAGTGATAAATGTTCATTAATTAATTAGATTGGTAACCTTTGAATATACAACAGCTAACAACAGCTAAGTTCGCCACGTGTGGAAAACGATGTTTCAACAACAGAATTATAAATTTAAAGTTAATTAGAAATTAATTAGCACTTAGGGTTTTTATAATACAACAACACTTAATTGAATGTAAATAATTGGAAACGATTAGTGAATTATCTAGGATGACAATTGGTTTGAGTTATTCTATTTAAGATTAAGTTATGGGAACTACCTAATGGAACTAATAGAACAATGTTTATACAGGACAAACCTAGATTTTTGGTTTTTTCTAATTGGTAAGTAATTTTCTTATATTTTAATGTCTAAGATAAAAATTAACGTTAAAAAGGAGGACCTGAGTCTTATTTTCTGAAAAAAAACAATTTCTTAAATACTACTTATATTTACTAATGACTTATCGTTGGTGGTGTCTCTCGGTCAGGTTAATTTGTCTAGTTCGGGATCTCGGGACGTTTTCTTTCGAACGAGCTGGAAGTCAGGATAGTCGTGGAAGGATATTTCCTCGGATCTTGGTTCTTCAAAGTATTGAATTTGGAAGATTCTTAATAGATCTTCTTTAAATTTATCGTCCTCCAACAGAAGTTGGTGGTTAAATGTGAATTGGGTATCGGACAGGGTAAATTCGATGACATAATTTGTGAAATTGTAATTTTTAATATGTTGTTTATATTTTAGGAGCAAATCTAACATAGGTCTTTCTGCTTTTGCGGTTGAGATGCTTCTGTTTTTAATATTTTTCTGGATAAGCAATGTTTTTATTTTCATCGCCGCCTATTATTAGGTGACCATTAGGTGACCTAATAAATTTGATCGTTTGAATTAGAATCTTGGGCTAGATGTAATAATTTAAAAAGCATTTGGAAATTTAATAAGAAGATGTATTGTAAGTATTTAAATCCTTAAGGAAGTTTTGCAAGATTAGTAGATTGTAAAATTTTTGAAAAGTCATTTGGGTCAACTGTCAGATTTTTAGTCCGATTTGTCTTACAGGGTTGTTACCTTAAATGCTAGTTTTTATAATTTACCAACTGAACAATTATTTTATAACTTATTCGTCCTTTTGAAATAAACGTCACTACTGTATTGTTTGAACTACTATCTTACAATTTATATCAACTTTAAAACCTTCACTTAACTATGCATTTATGTGAATCTCATTAATATCGTACAGCTTTTTGCAAGGAAGATATATGTAGTTGCAGAATTCTCAGAGGTAGTATTTTTTTAAATATCCGGAGAATTAGCTTTATTCGAGAATTATTAAAGATGCGGCACTAATCGAAACATTCCTCTGGAAAGCGATTCGTTATTCGCTATATTTACAAGCTGGTAACTAATTTTTACGAGACTGAATTAAATTGCATATTGAAAATTCCGGTGCTAGTTATTCTACGCGACATCAACCCTTTCTATTACTCTCGATAGAGTTTTATTAAAACCTATATAAGAAAGATCCAACGTCTTGCTTCAAAATTTAAGCTAGAATAACTTTATACATATTATACATTGCATGATATTGTAAACTGTTTTATGATTTCGCTACTGCCAAGCGGTAAGTTATGATCCCTAGATTAACATTTCAGGCGCTGCATTTATATCCAAACACTAATATTTGTTTATATTGTAATATTTACAAACCAAAAAGGTTATCCCTATGTCTCCTGGGATATGCACTATGAAAATGTTGAGATGTGTTCGAGGGATTTTCAGGATTTTGCTAAACTTTAAATATTATTAACCAAGTATCCAACCATGTATATGATTGAGAAATATTTGTTAATTACCACCACTACTACATTTTTTTTAATGTTGCATCTCCTTCCAAATCTAATAGAAACCTCGCTTTTTTGGACATGATTTCATCTTAAACCTTCATATTTATTAGTGATATAAGTGACTTATTATATACAGGTACTCAGTCTTAGTGAAAACAACTTTCAGAAGAATAACTTTTTGCTGTTTAATCCACCATCACATCAGCATCATATGAATTTATGTCAATTAATTCAATAAAATTTTGTCTTTATGTCCATTTGACATAATACTTTCCAAAATCAAACTGCCGTTTCCGATGATAAATCATCATGAACGTACTTCCGGCTTCTCAGTGGATATTCCGTCCAAAACAAACTACCACTTTTGTTTTTGACATTAAATAACATTTCTCTTGCCATAATTTTACATGACATTCCTTACTAATTATAACTTAACATGTTTTTTATATATTTAAAACTTCATGAGTTACAAAATATGTACTCAAAGAAAGTAGACAACATCTACAGTACATCTATGTTAATATAATACGATAACATTTCAAATAAGCATCCTCAAAATATGGTATATTAGCAAAAAAAGAACAGACGCTCGTGATTCTTGGAATAAGCTTATATCTCCAAGAAATTACATTTTTTTGCTTATGAAAATCCTTTTCTATGTGTTATTTTTGGTGAACATAATTCTCGAATGCATATTTTATTACCTACATAAATGATTAAATATCTCAAATCTCTCTTGCATCGCTGGCATCTACCTTCTTGAACTTTTTGAAACATATCGAACAAAATTCGTAATTGAGTCCATTATTCCATAAAAACTTTTATGGAAGTTCGCTTTGCACCAAACATTTTCAATTTCGCAGTTTTTTTGCAATTGCAATGCTACAGCAAAGATTTATTTTCCTATTCCTTAGACATCTAGCCTCCCTGCTACATAAAATAGACTACATAAACAATTCAGATTGCATCAGTGTTGAAAACAGATCAATTTTAAAATAGCTGTAATGTCAAACGCAAGACAACTCGAACTTTTCTCGAGGCAAAATTAGATGAACTAACGAATCGCTTAATCCGATGGGAGTATAAAATTTAACTACGCTGTGAGCGTTCATCGATTTAATTCACTTTACTCCAGCAATTTGTCACACGGAAACAAATGATTCGAGTTTCCGTTTCCGTAATAGCGCCGAGATCACGTTACCCCATATTCTAACCAGGAATTTCCTACCACACGCTTGTCGGTGTATACGCGCATTAATACGCAAAAGTTAATAGACACCAACGAAGACTTTATGGCTTAATTAAATTTTCATTTAAGCGTGGGTTTCTCTCGCCCCCATCGCATAGTAATGGTATTGAACGAGTATCAACAGCAGGTCTCCTGACAGTCATGTCGTAAAGAAGTCAGTCATTGAGGCAGCAAGTGTGTATGGATGGGATTCAGAAAAGGATCCTAAAGTACTTATTACAGTTGGCCTATATAGTATAGATTTAATCGAAGTCTTTCTCTGATAATTGGTCAAGTATTTAGTTTTGTAGTACAGAAATGAACGAGACTTAATGCAGTCAGAACTATAATCTATTAAAATTTCTATTTAAATACATGTAAATAAAGATTATTGAACTTATTCAATTATCCATCATTTACACGCTATTTTTCATGGTGTGCTGTTAATGAATAAATCATACTTTTTCCGTAATCATTTCATCAAATGATGAAGTGATAACTTACAGTATAATCTTATACGACGTGAAAATGGTGAATGCTCATATGCATTATAATCTCGTATAAAACAATTTAATGAAGTATATGCAAGCATATTGCGCATTAGATATAATTTGCATAACACCGAAACTAAATTGCAGTCCGCTTTGAAAACAAACACTGCGCTTGTAAACGTGGATCTAGCGAACGATCGCTTCTAGCGTAGGATACTACTCGACAGAGAAACCAGACAAATCTTCATAAACCAATAAGAAAGCTGACTTCAAATTGGACTTATTTTTATAACTACTTTACATGTTCTACTAAACGACTTTATTATGTAGTTCACACGGACACGTCCTAATACTCGAAAGCGTTGCCAACTTTTGTGTGAAACAGCAACGATTTGATCCGACGAGCAGTTTTATGTGTTTGAGGCGATATGTACTGTAACAGAACTTATACGGCAGCTCCCTTCTGATTCTTTTCTTGATCATGTAAATGACAGTAGGTCTTTATCTAAATCATTTCAGGCCATTCAACAAAATGGTATTTGTTTCGCATTTATTGTAGTGCATGGAATATGCTGAAACGGTTAAACACAGCCATTTCCATATCTTGTTTATTTGATCATGAGAAATTTGTTGAATTTAACGATATTCATTAAAGCATGGACTATTACTCTACTAGTAGTTAAATAATTAATTAGTAATAATTAATTAATTAATTAAATTGACACGGAAAATACCGTAGTTCAATTATTCTTCGATCTTTCGAGAGTCTTTGACACCGTCGATTATGAAATCCTACTAGCGAAGATGTGGGCATATGGAATACGCGACATTGCCTATATCTTATTTAACTTATAACTTATTTAACGGGTCGATGGCCGCACTGGTTAGGCGGCTGATTATTGTTGTGAGAGAACGATAGGTGCCGGGGTTCATTTCTCTGGAGGGACGGTGACATTTTTTCAGAGAGTTTAATCCCGGATCGACTTGCCATTCGCTGTTGGGAGCAAAGTGATTAACAGCGCGGCATCATAAAAGGGGATATGATGCTGTCACAAAGCCATTTCAACACAACTTACACACACTAAAACTACACCGCAAGAGTAGCAGTGATAGCCAGACAAGTAATACAGCTTACGGAGTCACTGCAACTAAGCACCCACCACACATTAAAAAAAAAACTCTTACTTGCAAATCGTAGTTCGCGGTCGTGGAAGGAATGTTCAGAAAGAATATTATTCAGCAACGGTTTTAGTTGAGGTATTTCACTAAGTTCAATTCTTAGTCCCACACTGTACAATATTTACGTTAATGATGTGGATCAGCATATCCTATATAACGACAGACCAAAGAAACCATCTAATAATGGAATTATATAAACGCATAATTGTTTGTGATGTAAGAGCGAAATAAATGATGATACAACTCTTTACTTAGGGAAAAATATTCAAACTGATAGTTTCCCTCTAGGAGAATATTTTGCTTGAGCATTGACCAGAAGTATTCAAAATTCGAACAGGAATGTAACTATGGACAATTGGATCACTTTAGTTCAATTTTTTTAGATATCAGTATAATTTAATAATTGATGGTAGTAGTCGTTCAACAAGAAAATACCATCAGAAACGGTAAGTTTATACTGAGTGACTTAAAGTTCTTTCTTGATAACGAAAAAGCGTTGGTGTTGGATAACGCTAAGTTAAATAAAGATGTTCTCTTAAAGCTTAAAGCTAATCTAAATTGTTAAAAACTAACAAGATATTTACAAAGAAATTAAAGCTTACACGAATTACAAGAAATTAATTCTGAATATTATTGAGTAACCCTAAAAAATTGATAGAGTTTATAAATCGAAGTTAACCGATATGAAATAATCTAAGACAGATAAGTATTTAAACTGTAATTGAATTGAAGTTGACACCAAACAATTAATTGAAACGATTAATATTTACAAAGATAAACTAAGGTTGTTCGTATGGAAAGCCGTTTCATCTATTAAATAATCACATGACGAAATATGAATTATCCGTTAACATATGGAGATGGAAACATATGGAATGATTTAACCTTCTACGATCTCAAGATTGTCGAAGATTCGAAAATCAGCTGTTGGAGATCACTAGTTGGTCTAACTGAAGGAAAATATGGCTCCAAAGTCAAAGAACCAGAACTTGTATAGAAATTCTTCATAAACTCGACATAAAAACATTCTGCTTAATGGTAAACAATAATATAACGATAAAATTTACATTCTCGGGGAAAACTATCCAACACTCGCTTATTGAATATAAATGAAATACTGCTACGTATGTCACGGAGATTAAGAAACAAAATGAATAGAAAGGTTGTTAACAAAAAGTTGAAAACTAGTTGTATCGGTCATAACCTGCAATATCGGTGGACGAAATCGAGACTGTCCGGTTAGAAACCTTCTCAAGAAACTGACAGCATGATTAGCGAAATGTCAAATCTAAACTTATCTAAGCGACAATACCCGGAAGACTTCAACACAATAAACAACACTCGTGAAAACCTACGCTCAACTATTGTCCCTATCCGTTAGCTACCTACCTTCTCTGGATACCAATTTGAGACTGATTAATTCTTCCCTGTTCTATTCCTGCTGTGAGAGAATCCTGAAAAGTATTTTACTTCAGTTCAAATATGGAGCATTATATTAAGTTTTAGAGTTATATCATAATGCTCACAAAGCAGCATTCGTGTATCACCGATATTTAAATAAAGTTTGTAATATCTCCCTATTGGTTGTTCTATTTTTTTGTCAAAAACATTTTTTGCTATTCGTAATATAACCACATGATCCACATTTATTATTACATTATAAATTGTTCGTATCACTTACTTCCTTTTTCATAAGTGAATACATAGGTTTTCTTCCAAAAAAGGCGAAGAACAAATAATCGCTCCAGGTTTTAGTAAAATTGGCTATTTTTTTTACAAAGACACAAAGTATATGATGATTTCGACGATAATTCTATGGCCACGATACTTCATATGCAACACTAATGAAAGCCATCACTTTGTTATGCTATGCATGCGAATAACAGGGTCTTTTGTAGTGCAAATTGAGAAAGTAATATTAATGCATGGAATGATTGCTTCAGGTTTTCATCGAAACTACTGTTACGAAAACACATCACAGCAAAATGATTCTACCTTCATAAACTGCTTTCATGCTTGTTTTCCATTAAATAAACATAAAACCAGAAACGGTAAAAATTGGGCCACATCTGCGGTAAAGCGATTTGTATATAATGCAAAAGAAGTATCCTGTTTTAAAAGATTACCGTAAAACGAGGTGACTTTGTGACAGATTTGACACTTAATAATTTTTTCAGATCTAGTTTTATAGCTGGAAGGTCGAATAAATAATATGAAGTAGTCACATCATTTAATTACTAAACAATGCCGATGTGAAACAAAAAAACAATAGTAGTTTAGCTACCCCATCGCTCGGGGTGACTTTGTGACAGCCATGTGACAGCATTGGGCTTTCACTAGAACTCAATGTCACTTTTCTGTGAGGAGATGTTGGAACATTATAGCCACATAAATGTATGCTAAGCTCCAAATTTGTCACAAAATCACCTCCTAACTGAATCATCAATATGTCACAAAGTCAACCCAAATAATAAAAATGATCGTTTTGGCAATTTATTTGTAGAAAATGTAAGAAAACAACGTAAATTAAGTTTTAAATACAAAGTATTGCGATGTATTCCATAGCTAAGCAAAATGGAAATTATGAAGCACATAGGACAGATCTTTATTACTTTTAAGTATCTTCTTCTTGCGCATCTCAAAGGGTTACTTTTTTTATTTCACTTAAAGCTTTTTCTAAGCCTTCTTCCGTGGCATTTCTAAAATATGCAACGAATAATTACAATAAAAAATCTCCCCCCTATTAGTAACAAAATGTGTCACAATCTCACCTCGATAATTGTTGACATTTCATTTCGTAGAGCATAAGTACTTTATTTTTAAGAAGAACGGAGAGGTGATGGCACTTACCGCTTCTTAATAGATCATACTATAAAACTATCTTATGCAAAAATAGATAAAACAAACGGTTCAAGTTACACATGACAAAGTATTGCAACTTTCTGATAAAGTAAAAATTCCTTACCTATCTTAAAAATTATGCGTTGTAAAGAAACTACAGAAATGATCGCGAAACATAATACGTGACACTGCGTCAACTGTTTACAGATG